>OY757918.1:94140231-94185231 GCA_963585895.1 Sepioteuthis lessoniana
CCTAATCAAGCATAGACATTACTGCATAGTTTCTAACGAACTGCTGCTGGCATTGGCCTCCATATTAATGCACACCAAAGTGTTACAGGCAACATTAGCACACTAGTCGGACCCTCTCTGAAACTAGTAGAGAAATTCACCTACCTCTGATATAGCGTCTCATCAACCGAAAAAGACATCGACATACGACTAACGGAAGCACGGACAGCTCTCGATAAGCTCTCAGTCAAATGAAATCAGACCTGACTGATAAAAATGAAATGCAGTTCTTCCAGGCAGCGGTTGTATCGATACTGCTATATGGATGCACTACATGGACGCTAACTAAACGGCTGGAGAAGAAACTAGACGGCAATTACACAAGAATGTTAAGAGCAATATTGAACAAGTCCTTGGTGAGAAACACCCCACAAGACACCAACTATACGGCCACTTGCCTCCCATCACGAAAACTATGCAAGCTAGGACGAACCAGACTCGCAGGACACCGCTGGAGAAGCAAGGACGAGCTTATTAGTGATGTACTCCTATGTGCCCCCTCATATGGCTGAGCAAAAGCAGGACTACCAGCTTGAACCTACATACAGCTATCTGGGGACACAGGATATAACCCTGAAGACCTGCCAAAGGCGATGAATAATAGGGAGAAGTGGCGAGAGAGGGGTCAGGGATATCCGTGCTGGCGGCACGACATGATGATGATGGTATATATATAGATATAGATAGGTCTTTGTCATGCGAGACACATGTGTGAACATGAATCTGGAAATAACATATCAATTGCAAAATAACACCTGTAGAGACCTGATCCCTTGCAAGCCTCACTTAAATTTTTTTTTCTGGTTTGTTGGGGGTGGGGAAGAATCTTCTTCTTTTAAGCAATCTTTTTTACGTTGACGTTAACTGCTGATATTTTGAATTCCTTCATCCGTAAAGCAAACAGAGGACATCCTTTAATTATAATCAAACCATTAGACATTCGGTAGTTGCGGTTGCCTTTAGCTTCTTTGAATTTTTGTCCTATTTGAACACCACAACCTCTGCTAATATTATTTTAGTGAGGGTTAACGACTTTGACGCTTGTTGCAGAGATAATGTCTTGTCATTTGATATCCCCTCACGCACGATAGGGTAAGAACAATTCATGCCGTTTTAACATTTGATTGCCAATGTAGAAATAACATGAAATATTAAAAGAGACTCACGGATTCAGACAGACAAATAATGATGAGAGAAGATAAACGCAGGATTATTCTGAAAGTCAAAGTAAACGCCTTACTAGGGTATATAGGAAAGAAATCAGTCAGACAGGCGGCGTTTGGAAACCAGCTCAAACGAAAAGTTGTTTCAGTCCCTATGGAATCGAAAACAAAGGAAAGAGTTCTTTTCCTAGATGACTGCGGCGTCGTAAAAATGCGCTGAAAATGTCAGCAGATATTTTCTTCAGGTTCGGCGCAGACACCTCAAGTAAAATACCTGCTAGCTATATCTCAGAACAGAGAAGTCTCTCGTGCTTAATCTCTCACACGAACTTTCGCAATCAACCCTTGATTTACACACAGTAAATAACCTCCTAGTCATTGATATTTACGTTTTTTCGTAATAAATACTATTTTCCTATTACATTGCGTCGTTTTCGTTTTCTTCATTCATTGAAAAACGAGGCTTAGCCGAATCGTTGGTTGGTTGCTTTTTATGCCATAATATCAGCTATATATTTTAAACAATTCAGTTTAGCATGAGTACACAGTTGGTAAAAAACATATCTTTTTCAAGCTTTTTAGTTTAGTCAAACAATTCTGCTTAGCATAAGTATGTAGTTTAGTTCTGTTTAACCCAAGACAGTGCCCTATCAGGGCTAGAGTGGACTATGGCAATGAAGGGGTGCTCCCCAATGCCCCAGGTTACTGGAACCTCACCATTAAATTGTTTAGTGTCATATGCAGGTAAACGTATATCCGGGTACGGCCGGAAATGACTAAGCCCTTTTTCTTTCTTATGACTTTGACATCTCGTTACAGCTAAAAAATTTAAGGGGGGGATAAATTAAAATTAACAATATTTACAAAACACTTTGGCCAAATATAACTTGATAAAAATGGAACTAATAGTCATCGCCAGCTTATAGCAGGTTAAAAAAGTACTTAATTGCTACACCCATTTTTTTTATAAAAGAATTTCCTATTCACGCGGCTGGGGCGGTGTGTCATAGCACCTTCGTAATATCAACAAGCCCTTTTTCAACGCTCGTCGGCACGTTCTCTGCGGAGCTCATACGAGGGAAGGAATCCTACGTTATTCGTGGTCGCATTCGCCTCACCACCACTTCTAGTGGTAGATTCAACACCCCTTTTTTTTTTCTTTTTTTTTTAATACGGTCCTTTTTAAGGACTATGAGAGGTCTCCTTCTGCGGGTCGGAGCATCTCTAACTGGTTATTAATGACCAGTTGAAATAGCGAGTCCTCTTCGTGTCCAGAAAAAGCCTTAGCCACCACACAGCTTTGGCGCGAAAAGCCTTAGCTATCGTCTCGATACGCCCGCACAACTATTTGGCACGACAAAGACACAGCTACCGCCCGATACGCCCGCACGGCTACCTGGCACGACAAAGCCATAGCTACCGTAAACGATACGCCTACATAGCTATCTGGCACGATAAAGCCATAGCCACCGTAAACGATACGCCCGCACAGCTAGGGGGTACGACAAAGCCCTAGCTTCATCGATCCGCTCGCTCGACTGCGTATATGCTAAGGCCTTATCCGTTCGTTCACTCGGTCCGCAGTACTAAGACGCGATTAAGTCTTAGCAAACTACGCTCGCTCGATCCGTACGCTACCAAGCTGCCAGCACCGACTTCCACCACCACGCTGTTACAGACGCCCCTGCATTCTACGACTTGACTGATATCAGCTCCCAGCAACGATCCACCAACCGCACCTACGACTCGAACATACCAGCTACTGACATCGTCCATCTAGCTGGAGACCGGAACACTACGACCACGTCTGTAATTTCTGACAATAAATTGCCATTCTTGTTGATTTGTTACCTTGCCTCTTTGTCCTTTTCATTGTCTTTGGTTGTCACTACTCGCACGCATTAAACTAAAATTCATTTGCGGGGTCGACTCGCTTATCGGCTCCGCAACAGGGGTCTTACCTCTCTGCAGAGGTTCAGTCAATGTATTCTACAGGCCAGCCAAATGGATACCTGCGGAATATACTAAACGTTTTAAGGGCTCGCACGTGGGAGTCCCAAAAGGGTATTGTAACATAATGGCCGAGGGATTTCGGTTTATGCCTTTGGGTTTAGTTAGGCTGAGAACCTTTCGGCTCAGCACATTGTTTACTTGGATGCAACATTAACACAGGTGTTCGCGCGTGGACAGAGGGGACGTGTCACAATCGCCTGAGATGGGAAACGGAGGCTAGCGAGTGCGAATGACGTCACGCACCGGAAGCGCGCGGAGGATTTTAGAAGATTTTGAAAAAGTCAGTTGAGACTAGACACCCTGCTTCGGGGGGAAGACGGTTGGTTTTCGCTTGCTCGCGGAGACCTTTGTCTTGGGGGCAGATGAAAAAGCCAGTACAGAAAGATTGTGCCTCTCTCCTTATGTCGAAGAACCTTTAAACTCAAAAGGTAATTAAAAAAAGTTTCGTACCTAAACTGAGAAGTCGTTACGTGTTTTTCGAGATCGTATGTTCTATGTATATATGTAATGAACGTCCGCATTTTCATGTATATGGCCATGGTACAGTGTGTTTGTTTTCACCGCGCCTAAACAATTTCCTGAGCTTGTAACAATACATAATAGAGAAACGTCCTTTTCTGTTGTTCAAGAGTCTTTTGGTATAGATTATGAGGATTTTATAAGCCCTGAAAATCCCGGTTTATTCCTACGTTTTGTAAAAGAATAAACCGTACTTCAACAGCAGTCGGGAGATGGGTGACAGCTTTTGAAGAAGGGAGACAAACGACCTTTAGTGTAACAAAATTTATATACAACAACAATAGGTGGTACGGTTTTGTAAGGTTGTTATAAGGTAAAAGGTAAGGTTTGCAGATAAAATGCCTGCTGGAACTTGCTCTGTGTCCTGTTACTTTTAACTCAGCACGTGCGTTCGTCGCTCTTGGCTCCTGGCTGGTGGAAGGTACCAAATACGTTTGCCGTCTAGGGCTGCTACGAATGGACCAGTTGCTAACAGCGGTGGGAGTCGAAAAAAGAGAGGGACAATCTCCAGTTGGAGCTCTTTTTATAGTGGACACCACGTGACCCCAAGGAGCTGCTGATATTCGGTGAAATAGGATCACCAGTTCCTTAACAATTTCTACAAGATTAAGGCTCCTTTATTACGAATGAGATGGAATTGAAGTGATGAATAAAGACTTACAGAAGCGGATATGTCTACTTTGATGGAACTACGAACGAAAAAGAATTTTACTTCGCTGCGACCTTCTTTTATATGTTGCTTTAGTCACAGGTTCTAACAGCCATCAGTTGTATTATTTAGCAGACACGGGAGATAATGATTTTTGTGTCCCCTTGCACCAAACAGTAAAATTCATCGGTAGACAAGAAATGTAATCCCTACACGAGCCAACACAAAACAACCAGAGATATTGCAGAAGAAATAAACGTCTACCTTTCAATAACTAACTAACTGTCAGCCCAGTCGTTTGGGACAGTAAAATACACCGACTGTATCTCTGCAGAAGGGGTAAGAATCCCCACCCAACGAGTGTCCTGGATATTAAACCATTTGATGGTAAGACTAGTTCTAGAGCTCTGCGGAATGTGGAGTACCCCTTCATTGCCATTACTCCCTGGAACGCTGACCCGTAGTGGCAGCACCTGATAAGGTCCCCTCAATCGGTCAAATAGAACTGTTTGACCATTAAGCTGTGTGCAAACAAATCATTGATGTTAAATTGAATTAATAGTGTTATATACCAATACTTGAAACCAATTAACGGTGTGCAAACAATTCCAATATTTTGGTGCGAATAAATGAGGTCTAATTCATTTAAAGTTAACATTACCTACAAACTATTCACTTCCAAATTATGTATATGTATAACCATATAACTGTTTCCAAATGAACTCCAACTCGTTTAAAACTGTTACCTGCAAACTATGTCTACATGTATTAAATATGTATGATTTGTAAACTGAACTTCGCATCAAATAACCTATAAGGGTTGATATACCATAAAACCACATTTGAACCAAGTGTTACTCTATAAGCACTCCTGTCCCAAGGTGCATATATTTAGGTGCAACAATGCATATGCCTGCGGGTGTCTATACAAGTATAAATATTTATCGTTGTAGCATATGCATGTATATGTAGTAGTAGCAGAATCAAAAAAAGGTTGCGGAAGATGATCAAATAGAAACAGAATGATTTTTCCACGTGGATGAAAGGTTAGTTTTTAAGGTCCATAATACATTTAAATCTCTGGTGCTAGTACAGTCACAAGTCAGTTAGCAAGGGTATTATTTTTTTTAAACATTTTAGTTCTGGAAGGAGAAAACAGTTATCTTTTCCCGAACCTCGGATCACATATATTCAAGGAAGCAATTCGGTGTTTGGCCGAGGAGATACTATTTACCAACCCCTCCGCTCGGGCAGGATATGACACAAACTCGGCTTAAAAATTGACCTTAACAGGTTTGAATTCAGAGTTTTCCTTCTACTAGACTAGTTGCCTAACCAAGGCTGAAGAACCTAGTCTGTCCTACTATTTACCCATAGCTGGAGGGAGAATTATTGGATTCATACCTTCCCCAAGGGTATTAGTGCTATGTGAAATGCAATCAGTCTCGTCCAGGATTTGAACTCGTGTCGCCGTGTCCATTTCCTACGACGATAACGACTACACCACGGGCCGAGGAGATGCAACCTGACCAGTGACGACGGGGTTGACTGCTGAACTGCGGTTCCCTTCTCCGCCCAAAATAATTGAGAACAGGAAAAACAAGCAGAAGGGTTTGACAGAATAAGATTGGAATCAACAAATCGTCTTTTGTCTTTATCATGATAAGCAAGGGTCAACACCCCTCCCTCCAATCCATGCCATCAAGTAAGAGGGACATACATGTATATTCTAAAACTCATTCTTTCTTATTAAAAAAAAAAAAAAAAAAAAAATTGTGGAGCTGACCCGTGCCTTGTACGGTTCCGACCAAAACCTGCGGCCGACCCGTCCTTTCTTAAAAAAACAAAAAACAAAAACATAACGCGGGATTGAGTGGTTTATCAGGTGAGTCTCTAGGGTCCCGACTGTGTAACTGCCACAGTGATACCACACAACCAAGTGTACAGAGAAAGCCACTTGACCTTTCGAAGTGACCGCTTTACATAACGTATGCGCAGATGTAGTTAGAGAAATAGCTATTGATTTATTAGTTTCCGTTTGCCGGTTAGTTTAGAATCTACAATTCTCTTTTAATAATCTGTGTAAACTCATGCGAGTTAGAATTGGTAACCAAACGTCTACACATTAGAAGAAAGTCCTTGGCATCTATTTTATCAGTTCTGTGACTTTTCAAACAAACCAGACGAGTGGTTTAGTTCGATTTTATGGCTTATCAACTATTGTAGGTTATTTCATGTCAAATCCATTTTATACATATAAACAGCTCTATTTCAAACAACTTAATTTAGCATAAGTACTGTATAAATAACAAAAACAGTTCTATTTGACCTATAGGTAAGACCCTTTTAGGTGCTACCACACCGACACAGAGTGGACCTAGGAGCAATGACAATGAAGGGCTACTCCGCATTCCCCAAAGCTCCTGCATTACTAGAGCCTTGCCATCAGATTGCTTAGTGTCATATTCAGGATACTCGTTTGAGTAAATCTTACCCCACTGCAGAGATGCAATCAGAGTATTCTACAGTCCCAGCCGACTAGACCACCAGAAAAGTAAAGTAAATAAAAATTTTGAAACACGTCACTACAACGGCACATCATAACCCGATTTTTATTCGAACGATGCAATTATATTAACGTAACTTAGAGAATAAAGCAATCTCAGTTCAATTTAAAACTAAATAAGTTTTTGGACTTATAGTCCGTATCACTGTTCTAAGACAATTTCCTGTCCACTTTGCAACTGAACAATGATTTTGTGACGAAATAAGATTATACGGAAAGAAAAAGGGGTTAATCCGAAAGTTTATGTCATCAGCTGTCTTAGAGGGTTAACGGACAAAATAAAATTCTCTACTTAAATTGTTTAGAAGATACCTAGACTGGCTCAAAAAGGGCTTGTATCAGATCTTGGCATGAGAGATAACCAAAATCAAACATAACAGACATGAGTAATGTCACTTACGCAAAGGTGTCATCGAATTAAGAATAGAAATGCGATTATTTATCTCAAAGCTCCAGGTGTGGGAAAGACACAAGCGAAATATTTTACGATAAAATGTTTTTAGATTTAACGGAAAAATGGGTTTGAAAGTAATGGTTCGAGATAATATATCACAAATTGTTATAGTAAAGACAGAAAGAAAATATTAAACGTCGTTTCGAGAAACAATTTTAAAAAAATGTTGATAAATACGCGGCCCATAAGTGCTTGGGTAATCTAATCACCTAGCCGATAATGATAATTATCTTAAAGTATAATTTTGTCAAAAGAGGCAGAGTCATCTTGTAAAATCTAAAGACAAGAGGAACTAAGGTTTCTTATTTGGAAAGCATTATTGAAAAAGTGGGAGGATAGATTCCTCATAGACTCCTATTTAGTTGAGTGTTGGTAATAGGTAAAAAAAAAAAAAAAAAAACTAAGAGAGGTCGGAGTAAATTGGAAAAGAAGTTAACAGAAAACTTGTGTACCAACCAAAACCCGTCGGGCCTCTTTCACAGGATTGCAGACTTTTATAAAAACGAAGCTTTTCAGAGTTCATACGGCAGCAGAAACAGAGTCGGGCAGAAAGCCAGAGATAATTGACATCCCCACAATACCCACGTCTAACGTCTTTTCTCGAACTTATGCTCCGAAACGAATCCGAAAAAAATTACAGATTCTCTAGCACTGAGATGAAGAGGATTTTTTCTGAACTGAATTTAATTAGCTGAATTACTGATAACAAATACCATATAATAGAAAGTGAAAGAGCTTTGGGTATTTTTTTTTTTTTCATTGTTATAATATTTTTCATTATTATTTCTTTATATAAAAAGTATTTTTGGAGGATCACTGTCTTCTGTTTCTTCTATTTGGAGACCGATTTTTTGGTGTTAACTTGTCATTTCTTCCCGCCGACGACGACCAAACTTCAATCCGATCGAATTGCCTTGATCGATCTCCTTATCTGAGATCAAAATGCACAACGTTGCAGATAGGGGGTCAGATCGAACGTTGTAACTTCAACCGAGGTAGTCGACAACGTAGGAATGTCCTGTCAACCCTGCTTTCGACTAGAGGCGGGCATTTGAATGACTGTGAAGACATAATGTTGTGAGAACTGACAGGGGAGAAACAGGTGTATATATTCGTCACTGCCACCCGTGACCAACCTACATAATTAGAGCAGCGAGTGACGAGTTATATAATGGGTGCTTTCCGACTAGGATAAGTTGTATATTTGGTACCAGGCCCATTGACAGGTGCATAATTTCGTCATTTTTTTTTAATCATCTAAATTCTCGGTGAAACGGATATAACTATGAAATACTTATTAGGATCCTTCAATCTTCTCTAAATAGAAGCGGAAATAACATCAGCAGTAATCCAACAGATTTACAGAAACAACATTTAAAAAAAAACAAAAAACAAACTAAAAAGTATGAAATACAATGAAAAAAAAAAATGTATGAAAAAAAAACATAAAAATTTCTTATTCAATAAACAAATCAAGTCAGTTATAAATTTCGAATCTGGCGTCCGACGGCAAAGTTTAAATGCAGAGACCATAAATGAATCGCTACAAAACGATTTTTTTAAATATTTTTATAATTGCTAATACTACGCGCAGACGTAGTCGAGAACGGGTCATGTGACAACTTGAGCTATTAAAGAGCCCACTACGATTCACAATTACTTTCTTCGTTTTAGATTCGAATCGAACCTACACCCAGAAATAAAAGAAAGAAGAAAGTCAAAAGTCGAGGGGTCACAGAGATGTCGACAATCCCTCACTTTCTATACCCATCCGTTTTCGGTGATATACAGTCTGCAGTTATAGAAGAAACAATCAATCATAAGAAAACTTTAAAAACCCACAGAAAGGGATAAGTTCTGCAATGCTCGATTCATACACACACATATATATATATATATATATATATATATATATATATATATATATGTATATGTGTGTGTGTGTGTGTGTGTGTGTGTGTAGTTGGGCAGCAGTCTTTCATTTATAGCATGTTTGATTAAATAATAAAGACACATTTTCTCTTTATAATCTTTTTAAGATCCTTTTAAGTTTCCTGATAAGTGTCTTGGTTGATAGTATTCTGTTTTGTTTTTTGTTTTTTTAATTCGTTCGATGTCATCAGTATCTCAGTTTCATCCAACTTTGTGTTTACGTAATTTTGTAACGTTATCAAAATATCCTAATAATCGCATTAAAAACCTGTTGAAAAAATATACTCTTTACACATGCAAACACCCCCTATGAAAGGCCCGAAAGCGCTGGGGGACAATTTTGGTAAATTCATCCACCAATTCCAACCTGAAACTAAGACACTTTTCAAGAAACTTGAAAGGATCTTAATAAAATTATATAGATAAAATGTGTCTTTATTATTTAATCAAACATGCATGCTTGGAGATATATTACTTTTATTATCCAACAGACACATCAATATTATCGATCCTTTTTTTTTTCTTTGGATTTTGACACAAAAATACTGTCGACAAGAGACAAGTTTGTTCTATAGCAAGTTTTTATATATATATCAGAGGGTCATAATTCTGTTTAAAGAGTTGACAATAAGAAGCACTAGGAAAACTTTTTCAAGGAAATCAATAATCATAAGTCCTCATGTCTAATCGCACTGGTAACATGGGCTTCCTTGCTGACCGCTGCGCCCCTGAACTTTTTCTTTACTGTAGAATCAGTGCGTTTCATTTGGATGGACCGTCTAATCGATTGAGGTTTACTTTTGTTTCGTTTTATGGCATATTAACCGTTGGAGGTCATTTAATGCCAAATCGTTTTTATATATAACTATCAAATATATGATTTCTAAACACATTCTGTTGATAAATTTTTTTAAACGAGCCTGAGCCCGATCCCATTTTTGTCTCACAGTTAAATGGTTTAACTCATTTTTATCAAATACTAATATTTCTATTTACTGTTAATCATGTTTGCTCATAGTTTAATGTTTTTAAGCATTGCTTTGTATCACTAATAATTCAATTAAACGTCAGTCATTTGTTTACACACAGTTAGATGATCAAACACTTCTATTCTAAACAATTCACTTAAGGATAAGTACAGTTTTTTGCTTATACACTTAAATGTAAAAACAGTTCTATTTCAAACAATTCAATTACAATTTAGGTCTATTTGACTCGTAGATAGGACCCTATCAGGTGCTACCACTCCGGGCCAGAGTGCACCAGGGAGTGATGGTAATGAAGGGCTACTCTGCATTCCTCAAAGCTCCAGCATTACAGAAACCTTACCATCAGATTGTTTAGTGTCATATGTAGGACACTCGTTGGGAGAGTCTTACCCCTCATTAGAGAAACAGTCAGTGTATTCTGCAGCGTCAGCTGACTGGTCCATCAATCATATCTTAATTTAAAGACAGTTTTATTTCAAACAATTCAGTTTAGCATTAGTATATTTTTTGACAGTTTAATATAAAAGCAGTTCTGTTTCAAGTAATTCCGTTTAGCCTAAGAAGACAGTTTAGTTCTATTTGAACCATTCTACAGCCCCAGCCGACTCGGCAAGATATATATATATATATATTTACCGACCCCTTCACACGAGCAGGATATGATACAAGATTAATTTTTTAAAAAGAGTTTAACAGGTTTGAATTCAGTTTTCCTTCTCGACAAGTTGTCATACCATCGTTGAAGAGCCTAGTCTGCCCAGCTATTTACGCATAGCTGGAGGGAGAATAATACCATTCATATCTTTCGCTGTGTATTAGTGCTATGTGAAATGCAAACAGTCTCGACCAGGATATTGTGTCCATTTCCTACGACGATAACCGTTACACTACGAACGCTTCCTTATTTATCATATATTGATTGTTATTTTAAGTCTTTAGATAATACCTTTCAATTGGAAACAAAGGATTTATATGTCATGAAATTGCAAATCATCTTTTGCTTAAGTAGCTCTTGGATTTTTTTTTTTTTTTGGTTCCGTGGAATTTCGACAAGTATTGCGACTGACATTTATTTTACTGATAGATGAATACATTTAGTTTTAATGTGATCTTTTGAAATTGTTTTTTCTTCGATTTTTATGCGTGGTCTCAAAAGAGTCACGTTACAACGAAGCGTGAAAATAATGGAAGATAACGTCAAAAAGCCGTTGTAAAATGAACGCGGGAAAGGAAAGAAGAAAACTAAAAAAAAAAAAAAAAAAAAAAAAAAAAAAAAGAAAAATAGAAAAGAGTTTATGAACTGCGACTCTTAACCACAAAACAAACCATTATAGAATATCTAATGGAAAAAGTGTTCGCTTTATAACAACTGAAGGAGAGAAAATTTAAAACGGAAAAAAAAAAGCAACGAAGCGGAGTTTTAGAAAAGCAGACGATACCAATTTGTTTTAACACCAATAAACCCAGAAGTAACTGCTAAAAAAGAAAAGAAATACATTGAAGAGAAAAGGAAACAAATTCTAGCTTACAGTTCCTGAGAGAAAATGGCAGACTCTATACAAGAACAGAAGTCGACTTTGGAATCTTTTGAAGAGCTTACCCAGACAATGGATGCTAATGTTACCCAATTCGGTTCGTAGAGAGAAAATAAGTGTCGTGTGTAGCTGTCGGTGTCTACCGACCACCACACAAGATAAATTTCCATACCTATTGAAATTTTAGATCACCGGCATATTTACAGACCGGGAGGATGCTGATATTTCGATATAACGACTGCAAATTCATGAATAACAAAATGTCTGTGTGTCGGCGATTGCCTCTTTTTAAAGGTTCTACTTTATTTGTTTTTAAAATTATAATCATTGAATAAGTCTAGATTTTCTTTCAGTCATAATCAGTGAATAATTATGTCATTCTGTTTAGATAATTTCCAAGTTATCTCGGTCAAAATTCTATCCCATGGATCTTTGTAACTGTCTGGCTTTGATCCATTTACTAAGTGGGCATTTGCTATTATTTGTGTGTTTTGATCAAAGTAGATATAATTTAGTTCATTGATTTTAACGGCATATCAACCTGTCTGCAGATATTTTACACTTAAAGGTTAAGAAATCAAGTTTATAGTATATTCACATTTACATTTTCGTGTTGTTACTTAAAATGTATTTTCTCACTCAGTCCTGTCAAATACGATTAATTTTTGGGGGACAAATCTATTTAACACATAGACAGGATCCTAACAGGTAATTTAACCGAGTCTGGGTAGACCTATGTGTAATAGCAATTAAGTGCTACTCCACACTCCCCAGATCTCCCACTTTACTATAATAGGTGCTATTTATCTTTAGCCCGCGATGGAACCATTTTTGTAATAGCTCGGTCGGCTGAGACTACGTCGCTGCATACCCTCACCCTCAAACGAGTATCCTAGATATGACTCTAAACCATCTAATGGTGAGGCTCCAGTTCTGGAGCTCTAGGGAATGTGAAGTACCCCTTCACTGCCATTACTCCCAGGTCCACTCTGACCTGGAGTGGTAGTACCTGTAAGGGTCTTATCTATGGGTCAAATAGAACTGTTTAACAATTTAACTGTGTGCAAACAAATGACTTAAATTGAATTGGGTGTGTTACATAAGCATACGCGAAACCATTTAACTGTGTGTAAATAGATAGTTATCATTAAATAGAATAATTAGCGTTAGATACGTATACTTAAACCGGTCATTGACATAATGGTTCGCCAATGGCCAGGAAGACCTGGGTTCAATCCCAGGTCGCGTCATACCAAACACTTTAAAAATGGTACTTGATGCCTCCTTGCTTAACACTCAGCATCATAAGGTACAGATCAAGGGTAAAGTGGAGAAATCCAGGGAGAGGAGTGGCGCCCTTCCCTACACCATGGTGTAGTAGATATCGAAAAGGGAGCCTTCGGGGAACCCTCGACTATGGTCGCCAACTTTTACTTACGTTTACTTAAAGCCATTTAACTGTTTACAAAAAATGAATTACTAGTATTATATAGCAGTACTTGGAACGATTTACTTCCTCGCTATACTAGGAACCATTTAACTGTATGCCAACGACTGATTGGTGCTGAATAGCATTACTACAAACCCCTTAACTTTGTGCCTAAATTGAATTATTGGTATTACATAGTTAAATGGTTTCAAGTATTGCTATGTGCAAACAAAACCATTTGTTTGAGCAATACTGTGTACAAACAATATTAAATAGAATTTTTACAGCTATATTGCAATACGTGAAATCGTTTAACTGTGTGCAAACAATAACAATACTTTCGGATGTCTTCTCTTGATTGGTTGGAGGAGGGTATCGTGATATGTTGCAATGAATTGCCTTCTGATTCGTTGCTTACAAGCACCGTATTTCTGGCCTTAGGCGCCTCTGGTGGTGTAATGGTTAGCAAGCTCGACTAGCAAACCTACACGAGTGAGTTCGAGTCTCATTGGGTGCCCCTTTCATATGGCCTTGTGCCACATCTAAGCAAAAAGCTTAGTAAATTTCCACCGTATTTCTGGCCTTAACTCATAAAACCGAGTAACCACTAGCGAAATAGACACACGCCTGTCTAGCCGAATAGCCAACAAACAAAAAAAAACTCGTATTTGTCGAGCGCCCCACGTACGCATAAGTTTGACACAAGGTCTTTTTTGTGGATACCAGACGCAGGACCGTAGCCCACATACGCCCGGCAGTTCTAAAAAAAAAATGCTTTGAGCCCCGTCGGCATTCGCCTAAAAATGTGTGCCTCAGGTGCCAGGCAATAAATCTAGCTCTTCTGGAGAGGGGTTTAGAGTCAGGGAGACGCCCCTCGCCGAGGCTCAAGAAACTCCGGTCTTAGCAGGCGTGATATGAATGCCGGCTTCCCGGAATCCTTGTCTGATGGCTTCAATCGACTGCTACTGAAACCTAGACACACTCGACCTGATTTGTGTTCCAGGCTTGGGGTGCGTTGCCAAAAAACCCACTCTGATGAGGAGTGAGAAGTCTTTCTTTTTATGCCCCCTCTCGTACATCTCGTGCAGATGTGGTCAACAACAAAAAAGTGGGGGAGTCGAAGAGAAATTAAATTCTTCGGATCTTGGTTCGAGCACAGCCACATGGTTTCCATCTGGGCAAGTGTAGGATTAATGCAATACTTGTCTACAAATAAATTAGATCTAACTGAATTCTATTTACCTGTGTGCAAAAACATGAGCTCAAGTTGGTTTAAAATTTGTCTAAAATGTTCAATATATATGTATATAGAGGATTTGGTATTAAATAACCCACCATGATTGATAAGACATAAAAACCAGCCAAGCAACCATTTTTGAGACCAATATCTTTTTTAAACTTACCTTTAGAATTAACAAAGAATTTTTCTATTTCTTATCTATATTGTACTTTATTGTACCAGTTAACGTACTCTTAAACATCTGTAGCCATATGCTGATTTATTTGGATTTATAAAGGGTTACCCCTAAGAGCTTATCGTGCAAATGGCGGGAATTTCGGACTACTTTTCGCCAATGCCCTGGGAAACCTGGGTTCAATCGCAGGTCGAGTCATACCAAACACTTTTAAAATGGTACTTGATGCCTCCTTGCTTAACACTCAGCATTATAAAGTACGGGTCATGGGTAAAGTGGAGCAATTCAAGGAAAGGAGTCGCGCCCTCCCCTACTCCTTGGTGTTGTACCTGTCGAAAAGGGAGCCTTCGAGTCACCCTCGACTATGGTCGCCACCTTTACTTCATACATTTTTCAGTTGCTGCGCATCGTCATCAGAGACATTGGTTCTTTCGTGCCTTTGTATTTGAAACCTTTGAGATATATATATATATATATATATATATATATATATATATATATATATATATATATATATATATATATATATATATATATATATATATATATACACACGGTAATAGTTGTGTAAACATATGCTTATGATTTTCAAATATTTTCCGAGCCACCTTCTATCAGTTCCATTTTCGAAGGTTAATAATAATAATCTTCGTATCATTTCTTCAAATAATAATGTTTAGCTAGCGTCAACGTTCGTAATGATTAAATCATTTTTTTCAGAAGACGGATATTTTGGTCGGGGACATAGAGATTTGATTTATTACGGCATTCACAATTATATTCACATATAATAATTGTAAAGATAAAAATGTTATTCGTTTAATATATTTGGAGGTTTTATAAGGTTAAATTGCCTAACTTGCCGAAATATATTTTACGAAGACTAATCAACGAAATGCGCTTTCATTTTTTTCAGTTATGTAGCCAATGTTTGGCCCAGTCGGCTCGGGCTGCAAAATACACCGACTACTTCTCTGCACAGTGGTAAGACTCCCCCAATGAGTGTCCTGTATATGACACTAAACAATCTGATGGTAACGTTCCAGTAATGCTTGAGCTTTGGGAATGTAGATTACTCCTTTATTGCCATCACTCCCAGGTCCACTCTAGCCCGGAGTGGTATCACCTGATAGGGTCCTATCTATGGGTCAAATGGAACTAAACTTTACTTATGCTAAACTGAATTGTTTGAAAGAGAACTATTTTTACATTTAACTGTGTAAATAAATGGCTGATGTTTAATTGAATTGTTAATGATACATAGCAATACTTGAAACCATTTAACTTTTCTGACTAAACTGAATAGTTTTAAATAGAAATGTTTTGGGACATTTAAACTTATGTTAAACTGAATTGTTTGAAATAAAACTTTTTTTATATAAAAATGGATTAGGCATAACATAACCTACAATGGTTGATATGCCATAAAACCAAACCTGTACCCTATGTTAATTGATTAATTTTAACGACATGTCAAGCCGTTTAGGGTTATTTTATGCCTACAGGTTAGGGAATTGCATACATTATACATTTATATTTATTGTGTAGTTAAGTTTTGTTATATAATTTCATGTTTGACAACCTAATGCGAACAATTTGAAAACGAATCTATTTGACTCCTCCATGGTCTCCTAACACCTACTACGACAGTTCAGAGTTGGCCTGGGAGTAATAGCAATAAAGGGGTACTCAACAACCCTCACCCCAAAGCTCCAGAAATGGAGCCTCCTCATCAGATGCAGTTTAGTGTCATACCAAGAAAATCCCTTTGTGTTTATGTGAGGGAGGGGATTTATAGTTAATTTCAATAGTATGCGTTTAACCTAATGTTTTGTGATTCATTGGTTGATTTTAGAGTCATGTCAACTCGTCTAGGGTTACTTTATGCCAATAAATTATGGTTTGGTTTCTTTTTTTAAAGGCATATTAACCTTTGTAGGTTATTTAATGCCAAAGCTATTCTCCTACAAGAACAGTAATGGTACTATTTAACCCATAGCTGAGAGGATAAGGGGGTTCATACCTTTCCTTAGGTTGGTTGGTTTCTTTGTTTAATGGCATATCAACTCTTTTTAGGTTATTTAATGCCAAAGCCATTCTCCTAGAAGAATAGTGGTGGTACTATTTAAGCCATAGCTGGGAGGATAAGGGGCTTTCCTTAGGGTATTTGCCCGAAAATGAACGTAATAGCGTGACTGGAGTACGAACTTGCTTACTAAGATTCCGTAGTCCATTGCTTTAAGCATTACACCACGAGGACACCCCCCTTTAGGTCTATAGGTATAACTTAGTTTCAGTCATACTGTCTGAAATATAGTGGGGGGCATGTGGCTGGAAAAAGGTTAATTGTGTAGTTCTAGTGTATTATGTACACCCTTTACTTTTGGTTTGTAATGTAATATAACAGGGGTGGATTATTGGAATAATAACTCGAATTGTAATTTACAATGAAAAGGGTAAATGGATATTGGACCCCAGTTGAAGAAATCTAACACCCCCCTAAAGAAGCTCAGAGGGTACACAATCGAAACATAATGAATTGGGGGGGGTCTTTATTTTAAACAGACCTATTTGACGAATAGATGAGACCCTAACACGTACTACCACTCCGATTCAGAGTGGATCTGGAAGTAATAGTATTGAAGAGGTATTCCACACGCTCATATTTCCAGAACTTGAACCTCATCATCAGATCCACTTTCGTGTCATACTTAAGACCCCCCACTTTTGGTGGGGTGTTCTTATTCCTCTACACGGGATACAGCCATCATATTCTATGCCTCGCTGACAGGGTGATCATTTTTTTGTGGAGGAATAACTATCATTTTATATATAATTACCTTATATTAATATTTCAAGCTATGACTCAGGAAGTGAAATTATAAAATAATGTGTACTTAAATTGCTTCTATTCCCTCATTTAAGATTAGGGGCCTTGAAGCTTAAGGTTCCCGAGTCTTATAACAGATTCACCCGCTGAATTCTGCTTTTATTGATAGTGACAATAAGTTGTCCACGCATCATTCCCTGTTCGTAACGACTAAGAATGGTCAAAGTCGTCACCATCATTAAGGTATGCCGACAGCAAGGATTCCTCTAAGTCTCTCTTTCTCACCAATCGCTCGATATAAGTTCATTAGATGGCATCCAGTGTCTGCACAAAGCTTTTGAATGGAAGTTTTTTGCTTGTCGGCCAGTACTGGTGTGTCCATGCGTAGAAGTTCATAGGAGAACGTCACTTAAGACGTCGTCATTACTTTACTAGTATGTCTCGCTCGTCTTGCTTGGATAATTTGTAAGATAGGAGGTAAGTGGCCATACAGCTCCTGTTTTGTTGGGGTGCAGCTTCCAGAATTTGTTCAAAACAGAACCTAGCATTCTTATATAGTTTCCGTCTACCATTTTCTTCAAGCGTTTCCTGATGCAACTATACAGTAGTACTGACACGGCTACAGCTTGGAAAAATTCCAGTTTTATTCTATCAGAGACATCAGATTTGCATGAGGTCGTTAACCTGTTAATTGTTAAAGTATAATGGCATACATGTTAAGAGTCTGTCGTTAGTTTCTGGAATTATTGAAAAGTTCTTTTTAGATGCATTAATATCTTACAGTAATTGTTCATTGCTGCGGTTATCATGTGATCCTGTACAACCTGTCAAAGTTGAGATAGGCACTGCCAAATAACCATTATTTCCCAGAGAGATCATATGAAGGAAAATTACACGGTATGACAGCCGTTTACTAAATTACCAAATAGATTTTGGGAAAAAGTCAACAATTCACAAAAAATATTTTAAAAATTCATTGACGAAACTGAAATACTGTATATACACGTGTATAAATCGAAATCTTAAGATTTTTTTTTTATTAGATAATAAAAACATCGTCAATACATGTATCTGTTGATTTCTCTCAATCTTGACTTCAGGCAAGACGTAAAGAGAAACAGATACTTCTATTGTATCCAATGATGAAGGAAGAAACCATAATACTTGATTATATATAAAAGTATATGTCTTTTCATTCTTTCGAAAGGGGTCAAATCTTCTGTGGTGTGGGAGGGAGAGAGACAGACAGACAGACGGAGACAGGGAGACGAATAGAAACCGTTATATTAATCCATAACTTCTCTTGACCATACCACACTGTTATCTTCAAGGCCCCAATTAGCACTTCTTCTGCTTTTCGGCCAAGGATGGAGGTACTCAACCGGAGGCCCGATGTGGGCCACTCTGTGTTATCTTCAATGCCTTACGTATTCTCTTCCGACGAGACGTACTCAACCGATCCTCGCCTGGAGGCCGCTTGGCCTCCTGCTGTCACTGTTCTCTATCTGCCGACTCGACTGACCGCTACAATCTGGTACTGACAGACTGAACTTCCGACAGTAACTCTCACGAGGCCATCTGCATATATCAATTCATAACACCCTCGATTTCCGTTCAACACCTGACTGATTCCGCTTATTTTCACATGTGGGTCCTGTGCAGAGAATATCTGATTGACGGTTCGGTCAACCAGATATCATGTTGCAACACTTCGGGCTTGAGTGAACCTGGCTGTAATGGTAATGAAAGTGTACTCCACAACAGGAGTCCAACGATCAGACTAAGTTTAATGTCATACCCAGTTGGGGGTCTCAACCCTCTGCAAAGGGACATAGTCAGTGTATTCTAAGGCCCACCGACAGCTCTGGAATTATTGGGGTTTGAAAAGAAACGTTTACAATTTTCTTTCGGTGCCAAATACATTCGCACCGACTACATCCTAGTTCTAAGATCCTCTCCCCCCCCAAAAAAAAGAAGAGATGTCTTGGGTATGACATTAAAGGATCCACGCTGAGGATCCACTTTCAGGGATCTCGGATGTCTGGAGTAGTCCTTCATTGTCATTACTCCCAGGTTCACTCTGACCCACACCCTGTCTGGGTCTCATCTCGGAGTCAAGTTGATCTTATAAAAGTTATCTGTATTCAGTAGGACTGTGTGCTTCCCCATAATTCATTTCACGACATGTCAACCCAACTGGGGTTATTTTGTGCTTAGAGGTTATTGAATTGCGTTCATTGTATATTTAAATTTACATTTTGTGTGTAGTCGTTTTTTAAGAGTTTTTTTAACAATATATTGGGGAGGATCCTGAGGTGTCTTATCCGAGGTGTTGGAATCAGCTAGTAATGGGTGATTGATTGATTTTAACGGCATGACAACCCATTTTGGGATTATTTTATGCTTACACAGAACATTTTTATGTCGTTGTTTCTTAATCGATTTTGGGTTTGGTTTCTTTGTTTAATGGCATATCAACCTTCGTGGGTTATTTAATGCAAAAGACATCCTTCTAGAAGAACGGTAGTGATGCTATTTAACCCATAGCTGGTAGGATAAGGGGAGTCTTGCCTTTTTCCAAAAGTGAACGCAATAGTGCGACTGGAGTTCGAACTCGCTCACTATGATTCCGCAGTCCATCGTTTTAATCATTACACCACGAGGACACCCCCTATAGATTTTTGTACATGGTTATACGATATCAAGTATTCCTATCAAACGTAAATCATTTTTAAGCAGATCTATTTGACGTATAGATGGACTCTAGCAGGTACTACAACTCGGTTCAGAGTGGACCTGAGAGTAATGGCACTACCTAGCGCTCCAGAACTGGAGCTTCATTACCAGATGCAATTCAGTGTTATTATCCATAACATCCTTTTTAGGGGCACCTACTGACAGAGTAGTCTATGCCTTATCGACAACAATAGGAGGATATTTAAGTCAAGTTTCCACTCGATAAGGCTCAATATTGGCATTTATATAGCCGTGATAGACTAACACTCAGCACAACGGAAGGAAAGACAAGATAAAAACTCATTTACACACACAAGAATATTTGGTTAATTGGTTGGGTTTTAAGGCATATCAACCTTTGTAACTTATTTAATGCAAAATCTATTTTTATGCAGTTTGTTCTATTTCAAACAATTCAATTTAACATGAGTACACAGTTTAACGGTCAAAAACATTTCTATTTCAAGCTAATCAGTTTAGTCAAACAGTTCTAATTCAAATAATCCAGTTAGTATAATTATAGATTTGGTTTACACACAGTTTAATATCAAAACAGTTCCATTTCAAACAATTCAGTTTAGCTAAAGTACACAGTTTGTCAAAAACATTTCTATTCCTAGCTATTCTGTTTAGTCAAACAGTTCTAATTCAAACAATTCAGTTTAGCATAAGTATTCAGTTTAAATGTCAAAACAGCCCTATTTCAAGCAACTCAGTTTAGCATAGGTACACAGTTTAGTTCTACTTGACCCATAGATAAGACTATCAGATGTTACCACTCTGGGCAAGCTGAACTAAGAGCGATGGCAATGAAAGGTTGGTTGGTTAGTTGGGTTTTATGGCATATCAACCTTTGTTGGTTATTTAATGCTAAATCCATTTTTATACAAATAAACAGTTTTATTTCAAATAATTCAATTAAGCATAAGTACACAGTTCAGTTGTCAAAACTATTTCTATTTCAAACTATTCAGTTTAGTCAAAAAGTTCTTATTCAAATAATTCAATTTAGTATAAGTATAGTTTTGTTTAAATGTTAAAACAGTTCTATCTCAAATAATTCAGTTCAGTTTAGTACAGTTTCAATGTCAAAAACAGTTATATTTCAAGCAATCCAGTTTAGCATAAGTACGCATTTTAGTTCTATTAGATCAATAGATAGGGCCCTATCAGGTGCTACCACTCCGGGCCAGAGTGGACCTGGGAACGATGGCAATGAAGGGGTACTCCGTATTCTCCAAAGCTCCAGTATTAGTGGAGCCTCACCATCAGATTGTTTAGTGTCATATCAGGACACTCATTGGGAGAGTCTTACCCCTCTGCAGAGATGCAGGTGACTAGGCAACAAGAAGACTGAGTTATTTAACCAGGATTTAGCAACTAGTATAGGAGAATGTAAACTTTAAATTCGAACGAGCTGTACTCCGATTAAAAATTGACCGAGAGTCATACCGAATCATTCATCAAGCTTAGCTTAGTTTGGCACAAGGCCAGAAGGATGTCATAACACGTGGAGGTGGGGTTGGGTAAATAAATATGCTGTTCCCATGAGGAGGTAGTTATGTTTCAATTCTCTGCTTGATAGATTAGTCTTAAGATAAATATAGTTGTATCATCACCACTCTTATTCAGTCAACGTTGAAAATTGATAATAATGGTCCCCCCAAAAGCGCAAGTGGGTTGTTTTGGTTTGGTTTTTATGGTGTATGGATCATTATAGGTCATTAAATGCCAAATCTATTTTTATACATATGAATAGTTCAATTTCAATTTAGTTTGACATGAATACAGTTTAGTTCGATTTGACCCATAGATTGGAGCCTATCAGATACTTCCGCTCCGGACCAGAGTAGACCAGGGTGCGATGGCAATGAAGGAATACCCTGCATCCCACAAAGCGCAGCATTAGTGGAGCCTCACCATCAGGTTGTTTAGTGTCATATCCAAGATACTCGTTGGGGGAGTCTCACCCCTCAGTAGAGATGCAGCCAGTGTATTCTATAGCCCCAGCCAACAGGGCCAAAAACTGGAAAGGATGGATCCCTAGTCTTTAAAAAAAAAAAAAAAAAAAAAAAAAAGTATCCATCTAGAAAGACACCGATGTAAAAACTTCAATGATGTCCAATGATGTAGACTAGTTCTTCTTTTTGGATATGTGTTGTTGAAGCTTTCCTTCTCTATAAAAAGCTTCAGGCACAAGGAATGCTTAATATTGTGGGGTTGTTAAAAAATGAAGTCATGTGATGGCCATACTCGAATTTGAGATGCTTTGTTGAAAGAACAGAATATACTGACTATAACTCCTGGAAAAGAGTAAGACCAAAGCAAAATATCTGTAGATGGTTAGGATAGGTTTTATGGCAATCGTTGTAGGTCATTTAAGGCCTAATCCTTTTTATACATAAACACATTTCGAAGATAACATTTTTAAACAAGCCTGACCTCGATTTTTTTTTTGCACACAGGTAAATAAAAAAAATAAAGTTGGTGAACGTAGTCAAGGGCGACCCGAATGCTCCCTTTTTCAAAAGCTACTACACCGAGGTGTAGGGGAAGGCGCTACTCCTTTCCCTGAATTGCTCCACTTTACCCTTGATACGTACCATATATTGCTGAGTGTTAAGCAAGGAGGTATCAAGAACCATTTTAAAAGTCTTTGGTATGACTCCACCTGAGATTAAAACCAGGTCTCCCGGACCATTGGTGAACACTCTACCCACTTGGCCAATGAGCCGGTAATTTCAAACAATTCCTTTTTGCATAAGTACAGTCTTTTGTTTACACACATTAATTGGTTTAAATACTGTTTTTTGTTTACACAATTAAATGTTAAAACAGTTCTACTTCAAACAATTCAGCTTATCATGTCAAAGTTAAGGGATTTTAAGTATTGCTATGTATCATTAACAATTTAATTAAACAGCAGTCATTTGTTTACACGCGATTAAATGATCAAACAGTTCTATTCCAAAGAATTCAGTTTAGCATAAGCACATTGTTTGTTTGTTGTTTTTTTTTTGTTTTTTTACACATAGTTAAATGTATAAACAATTTAGCTTAGCGTAATCATAAAGTTTAGTTCGATTTGATCCAAAGATAGGATCCTATCAGGTGCTACCACTCCGGGGCCAGAGTGGACCTGGAAGCGATGGCTATGAAGGGGTACTCCGCATTCTCCAAAGCTCCACCATTACTGGAGCCTCACCATCAGATTGTTTAGTGTCGTATCCAGTGCACTCGTTGGAGTCTTACCTCTCTGCAGAGATGCAGTTGGTGTATTCTTCATTCCCAGCCGACTGTTCCACGCAAATGGACTGATGCTGGTATTTCGGATATGTCAAAAAAAAAAAAAAAAAAAAATGCTTCATTTTTTTTAGAAAACGTAAAATTTCTCAGCTTAAGAAAATAAATAAATCACATACAGAGGTTGTTAAGATCTACGGTCAGAACAAATCTTCCATTCGTCTCATATCTTATGTATATCGTTATAATCATTCTTTTCTTGCTTGTCCACCATAACCAACCTATTAATTTTTTCATTATTTCTGTTTTTGTATTGTTTGATGGCATATGAACCTTTGTAGGTTATTTAATGCCAAAGCCATCATGCTAGAACCGTAGTGGTACTATTTAACCCATAGGTGGGAGGATAAGGGGGTTCATACCTTTCCCAGGGGTATTTGTCCGAAAGTGAACCTAATAGCACGACTGGAGTTCGAACTCGCTTACTACGATTTCGCAGTCCATCGCTTTAACCATTACACCACGAGGACACCCCCTCATTAATTCTGCCGTGTGAATTAACCCCACCTACCACCACAGGCAGGATGCGACACACTCAATCTTTACGCCGAGAACAGTTAATTTGAAGTCAGATTGATTAATATTAACGGCATGTCAACCCGTTTAGGGTTATTTCATTTTCAGAGGTTAGGGAATTACGCTTATATTTACATTTTTTCTTTATAGTCTTATTTACCAACCCCTCCGCTCGGGCAGGATATGACACAAGGTCAATTTTTAGGCGGAGTTTAACAGGTTTGAATTCAGAGTTTTCCTTCTCCTAGACTAGTTGCCTAACCAAGGCTGAAGAACCTAGTCTGTCCTACTATTTACCCATAGCTGGAGGGAGAATAATTGGATTCATACCTTTCCCAAGGGTATTAGTGCTATGTGAAATGCAATCATTCTCGTCCAGGATTTGAACTCGTGTCGCCGTGTCCATTTCCTACGACGATAACCATTACACCACGAGCATTTTTTCTTTATAGTTGGCGGTACTTAACAAGTTATATTCATACAGTCCGATTGAATACGAATAATTTTTAAACATAATTTTTGACCATAGATGGGACCCTAACAGATACTACCACTCTAGGTCAGAGAGGAGCTGAGAAGAATTGTAATGAAGGGGTACTCCACACTCCCAAAATCTCTTTGACCCATAGATGGGTCCCAAACAGATACAACTACTCAGGACCTGAAAGGAGTAGCAATGAAAGGGTACTCCACACTCCCCAGATCTGTTTGATCTATAGATGGGTCCCAAACAGATACTACTAATCAGGACCTGAAATGAGTAGCAACCCTCCCCAAATCTCCAGAACCATCAAATGCAGTTTAGTGTCATACCGAGAATATCCTTTTTGGAGGGTTTGAACTCCTCTTCAGCGGATACTGTCAGCATATTTATTTAGTGGGGGTGGGTGGGCAGGAGACACTGTCAGCACATTCTAAGTCCCGCCTCCAGGACCTTGGAGAGCCTATTTTTAGTATTTACACATCCGTCAAGGAGAAAAAGAGTGCATGAAGTGCACTTGGATAAAATTCTATTCCCAGCAGTCACTATTACTAGGACAGTAGTTATGGGAGAGTGATTCGCTCGAGAGCTCACACACCCATTTCTCTATCGATCGTCTTAATATGAAAATCGACAAGCCATTTTTTGTCTGAAAATGAAATAAACAACTGGGAAATTAATGTGTACCTTTTCTTAAATGCATTAGTGAGTTTAAACAGACTCATCTAGAATTCGAACCCGGTCTGCTGAATCTGCTTGTTGTGCTGATGATAGTTAGGTTACATCGAACCTCCCAAAACATTTGTTAAGAAAGCAAAATATTATTTAGATAAGTTGGCGACTATAGTCGAGGGCGACCCTTTTCAATAGCTACTACACCGAAGTGTAGGGGAGGGCGCAAATCCTTTCCCTGGATTGCTCTACTTTACCGTTGAAACGTACCTTATAATGCTGAGTGTTAAGTAAGGAGGCATCAAGTACCATTTTTAAAGTCTTTGGTATGACTCGACCTGGGATTGAACCCAGACCTCTCAGACTATTGGCGAATACTACCCACTAGGCCATGTGAAATCCTTAAAGATGATATTAAAACTATAATTTGATATGCACTGTATTTATCCTACGTCCCACCAACGTACGAATATGGCACAAGGCCGTGTTTAAGGTGGGTCCTGTCGCAGGGCCGTAGCCCAACGCGATAGGCAGTTCCAAAAATGCCTCGGACCCCGTCGGCATTCCCCTTTTCGGGGCGCCTCAGGCGCCGGGCGATAAACCCAACCCCTCCGAAGAGGGTTAAAGCCTGGGGGGAAGGCCCCCTGAGGCCAGAGGTGATGTATCCAGTGGTGGAACACACCCGACCGAACCGTGCAGCACGCAACCACAGCCGGTCGAGAGCGCCCCACCACAGGACACAAGAGAACGCTCGCTATTTGATATGCACTATGGATTCTTATGACATGTTTAGTACTTATTTAGAATTCGCGTCATTTAATACGAAAAAAAAAATACACAACAATGTATGACGTCACATAGCGTTGTGTATGAGATGGAAGCTTCTTTTAACTTAAATGAAATCCAAAAGATCAGATGGCAAGTAATAAATATATGTAATAAATAGATTAATTTGCTGTACAAAATTGTACCATAAGAAATAATTATAACAAAGCAAAAATTGATAAAAGACATGTAGGTTATGTGGTGACAGAGATGAAAAAGTTTATCAAAATATTTGCAAATGCCGCAAACTGATAGAAAGAAAAAATACAAAACAAGGCACGACTATGTCGGAAAAGTGATCCACTAGAAATTGTACAAGATACTAAAATTTGGCCATGCTGACAATTGGTCAATGCACAAACCAGAATCTGTCCTAGAAAATAGATTCTTATAATTCTTTAGGCCTTTGACATACAGACGACCAAATTCCAGTCAAAATAACTAGACTTAGTGTTATTAACAAGAAGGAAAAAAATTAGCGTTTAGTGGATTTTACTGTTCTAGCCGACTACCAAATGAAAATAAAAGAAAGTGAAAAGATATCCAAAAACTGGTCTTAGCTATAAAAGCGATGGAACATGTAGTTGACGGTGATACCGATTCTAGTTCGAGCCCTTAGAACAATCCCAAAAGAGTCTGGGTGAACTCGAGATCAAAGGAGAAATCGAGACCATTTATACCACAGGACTTTGAATCAGCGAGACTAATTACAAGAGTCTGGGAAATTTAAGGAGACTTGCTGTCACTCAGAGTTCAGTAAAAATTGGTGGGGAAAATCCAAAAGGAATAAAATAGTGAACAGCTTTTTTGAATATAGGACAATTCAAAAAATCCAAGGTTGGGGTTGAGTCTAGGTCTCTTAACTTAAACTAGGAAAGGGTTTCATATTGTACACAATGCTGTAAGACGTCATTCTTTTTTATGTGTCTAGGGAGATAATAAATAATCGTCTCCCTAGGACGGAAAGGGTGTCCTTCGGAAAACTCGTGATCAAATGAGAACCCCAGCATCCATATCTGACTCTTTTTTTTTTTCTATGTTCTTTGAACTATAAAGACGTGCATTTTTTAATATCTGTTCTTTGAACATGAAAATGTAAAGCCAAAGTGGCTATGACCCATCCATATTCAAGTTAGACTTTTATCGTTTTTGTTTCCCTTTCATATACTGCTTGTTCATAGAATAATATGTGCATATTTTATGTGTTGGGACTTGTTTCTCTTTTCTTTTCAATACTTCTTGTGTATATATTATATATGCCTCAAGTTTTTTTTATCATTAAGGGTTTTCGGACTATTGTCTTCATTTTTATTGTAATGTCCATAATATTTCGGTCGATATGTCCTCCGGCCTTCTTCAGGTGTTTTTCGAAATCGGGAACCTACATGGAACTTCGAACTACGTCCTTTATTGAATCTACGGGGGTCGCCTGTTCTGATTCCGTTAGCCATAACCGGGTACAAGTGTTAAGTATTCCTGTATTGTTACTCGCCTGAACCTGCAACCACCAAATGATTGTCTCCTTAGAAGCTTAGGAAACCAACGCCTATAACCATTACGCTGTGTCCTGCTGGACAGTTTAGAATGAATTTTTGGGACTTATAAAATTAATGTTCTTACTTGACTAGGATTACTACTATTATGTATGATTTGTTGGTGCCTTGTGGGGTGTTGCCGCCAGGACTTGTTCAATATTGCTCGCAACATTCTTGTGTAATTGCCGTCTAGCTTCTTCTCCAGCCGTTTTGTGAGCGTCCAAGTAGTGCATCCATACAGCAGTATGGACACGACCGCTGCTTGGAAGCTCACCAACTATACGGCCACCAACCCCCCATCACGAAAACTATCCAAGTTAGACGAACCAGACATACAGGACACTGTTGGAGAAGCAGGGACGAGCTCATAAGTGATGTACTCCTATGGACCCCTCATATGGGCGAGCAAAAAAAAGGACAACCAGCTCGAACATATATACAGCAGCTCTGTGAGGATACGGGATGCAGCCCTGAACACTTGCCAGAGGCGATGAACGATAGGGAGAAGTGGCGAGAGAGGGTAAGAGATATCCGTGCTGGCGACACGACATGATGATGATGTATGATTTCAGACCACTAATATGCCTCAAGTGTTATATGAGTAAATGAGCTTATATTGTCTTTCCCTCCGTTCATTCAGTGCGAGTGTGTCATTGGGTTAACT
This sequence comes from Sepioteuthis lessoniana, assembly GCA_963585895.1. NCBI lineage: Eukaryota > Metazoa > Mollusca > Cephalopoda > Myopsida > Loliginidae > Sepioteuthis > Sepioteuthis lessoniana. Next base: position 94,168,497 of record OY757918.1, read on the forward strand.
AATGCTAAATCATCCCTAACACCAACCAACATAATATGTACAATTTTCCTGAATGGACACCAATTCTTAGCAAGCACTCAAAACTATTTCTCCTAATCTTGTCGGGGTTATAATTTGAGAAGGTTCATTTTTTTTCATAGATTTCAGGATTTCTTCTCATTCGTATTTGATTTATTTCGATTTTCTATCTTAAATAATTCCAGATTCCTACTCATCATTTCGTTTATATTTCCTGTTTCTTTAAGAAAACTTCCAACAAAGATTCACTATCAATCATAGTGGATAACGTTCTCGACTGTGACATCGTAGAAGGCGAGTTCGAACTTCAGTCACGCTACTACGTTTAGTTTTGGATCAATACTCTTTGGAAAGGTATAGCCCCTCTTATTCCCCTAGCTCTGGGTTCAATAGTACCACTATTTCTCAGCAGAAAGATATTAGATAAACCACGATGGTTGATATGCCATTAAACAAAGAAGCTAAACCAATCACAATCAAGCAAGTCGATTTAATTTAGACAATTATCTTTATTATAATAATCTGACAATAATAATACTATTGTAGGCGTAATCTTCCTTGTCCTCTATAAATATGCTGACAACGGGGCTCTGTAGCTAAATAACAGAGATGGCCGCCGACTGTTATTCGTTGCCGAAATATGTATATGTAGGAAGAAACGAGTGGAATCTAACAAAGTACGGAGAAAAGGAACAAAAATGTTTGGTCTGTTTATTTGCCAACGCGTTTCGACTTCAATTTTTTTTTGACTGCAAAAATGTTTTATCAAAATTATTTTAGTTTGAGAAATAACTAAGATTGATAAATTTTGATTCAATTCGATGTCTTCATCAGGGCTTGTAGATCTTACTATGTGAAAAAACGGATTAATACTGGTTGATATGTTTAAATTGCGTCACGTCACGCAATGGAATTTTTTGATAAGTAAATAGCGTTTTGTGGTTTGAAAAGTTTTATTGCTTTGAATGTTTTGAGAAAGGGGAGCTAATCTTTAGGGTAAATTTTGAATTCAATTGATATTTTTTCAATAGATTGTGAGATTTTGAAAAAAAACCTTGTCGTTGTGGTATTGTGTTGTGATGTGCAATGGAAAATATTTCAATTATTCTTTTACTTTTGTCATGAACGAAGGCAAATATGGTAGAATTTTGAAAGTCAAAAGTGCGGTTATTTAAAATGTTATGAGAAACTAAAGAGTTTGTTGTGTTACCAGTTTTAAAGTCTTTTTTATGTTCATAGATGCTTTTGTTTAAATTACTGCTTGTTTCTCCTATGTAAAATTTATTGCAATTTTACATAGGATGCGATGCGAAGTCAATTTTTAGGCAGAGTTTAACAGCGTTGCTATACCAACGTTATAGAGCCTCGTTTACCCTACTATTTACTCATGACTGGGAAGAGAATAGTCGATGCGTACCTTTTCCAAAGGCATTGGCGCTCTGCGAAATGAAAACTACCTCGTCTAGGATTTGAACTTAGGTCGGCGTGTCCAACTCCTTTGACAATAACCACTACACAACAAACAGCAAAGTAATATTAAGTCTAGTATCACCCATATCAAGGTGATATTCCTATAACTAATATCATCAAGGCATATCGGCAGCATGGATTCTTTTAACTCTCTCTCTCCCCATCTGTCCCAATCAACTATCGCTCTAAGTCCTCTAGATTACATCCAGTTTCCACACAGAGTTGATAACTGTAAGTTTTTGCTGCTTGGCCAACACTAGTGTGTCCATGTGTTGGAGTCCATAGGAAAATGTCGCTTAAGAGTTCTTTACTCCTTCAACAGTGATCAGCACGTCTTGCTTATCTTACTTGGATAGTTCGGCTGCTGTTTTGTGGAGTGCTGCTTCCAGGATTTGTTCAAAATAGCACGCAACATCCTTGTATAGTTCTCATAGTTTTTTTTCTTTAGGTAAGCCTTTCGTTAGAGTCCGTGTAGTGCAGCCATACCGTAATTCTAATACAGATACAGCTAGGAAAAACTCCCATTTTATTTTATCAAAGATCTGATTTCATTAACCTGTCGATAATAGTCCAGGTTTTACCTATGCGTATGTTAACGTACCTTTCAGTAGATGAGATATTGCTACCGAGGTATATTAACTGTTTACTAATTGCAGGCGCTTGTTATTTGAGGAGATGGTACCATCTTGATTATAGCATATGAACTCTTTTTTATCTGAGTTCACATAGAGACCAATGCCTCTTGCTGGTTGTGCCAGACACGGCCAACTAGTAAATAATGCCCAGCATGTTATATTACCAGGCTGAATCTTAATAGGCTGAAGTAATGTAAACAAAAAAAAAAAAAAAGAAATAATCCATTCATGGCCTCCGGTTGCTTGCAGTACCTGCTCATCGTTGCCCTAATTCCGTGATCTGACGGAAACAGGTACTTTTGTGTGACTTGGCTGTAAGTCATATCATGATCATATTGTAAAATATTGGTACAGATTCAAGGATGAGTCAAAAGTTTTGCAATATTTTAGTAGTACGTGAGGCACAATTCGACAGATTTGGATGCTTTTGCCGAAGCCGTGAAGGTTATGAAACACACTTGAATGTGAGATGCCGATCTCACCTGATACTCTTCAAGTGATACTCACCAGATTTGTCACAATGGCTTTAAGCATAGCTTTGGAATCCACAGTTTTAGGAATATCTGACCTTACCTGATGTTCTTTCAATCCAAGAGAAATTTCTTGAAGAATCTGGTTTTTATACCATAATCAACTGCACCTTCATCTTTTGCACAAGAAATGTTTTTGATTTGATTGCGATTGGTTTGGTTTTATGGCATATCAACCATTGTAGGTTAATCAAAGTCAAATCCTTTTTATACATTATATTAGATATATAGGATTTGGTTTGGTTTTATGGAATATCAACCATTGTAGGTAATTTAATGCCAATTCCATTTTTATACAAATAACAGTTCTATTTCAAACCATTCAATTTAGTATAAGTATGACTGTCAAAACAGTTCTATTTCAAACACTTCAATTTAGAGTTTAAATGTCATAAACAGTTCTATTTTAAACAATTCAGTTTAGCATAAGTACAGTTTTTTGTTGACACACAGTTAAATGTAAAAAATAGTTAATTTCAAAACAATTCAGTTTAGTGTAATTACACAGTTCTATTTGATCCATAAATAGGGACCTATCTATGGGTCACTCATATCTAGAACATTCGTTGGGGGAATTTGCAGAGATGCAATCAGTGTATTCTACAGCTCTAGCCAAATGTTTTTTTCATTGCTTCTACGACGTTATGGCCCAGTTCGTACTTATAAAATAGAAATTTCCAGATTAAACTATGCTGTACGTTCATCTGTGCAGCTTTCGAATCACATGGCGAGTGCAGCAATGCACAAAGTGTCAGTGCACCATTTTTTGAGTCTTTGGTATGACTCAACTTGGAACTGAACCATTGGCAAACACTCTACCATCTACGCCAATGTACATCGGCATTATAATGATACGATTTTTCTATGTATCCTACAGTAGAAAAAAATGTACATCATTCCTATGTATCCTATGGTAGAAAAAAAATTGACATCATTCCTATGTATCCTATGGTAGAAAAAAATTCGATTGTGCAAGATTTTGATAAAAAGTTCTTAGAGAATAAAGCAATTTCCAGTCTATGCAACTTAGTTATAATATCCGTCTAAATTTCAGAGATCAGTTATTTATATATCTCGGGTGTTTGTTACAGTCTCAACGTTTCGACTGCAGTGCTCTCCAGTCTTCTTCTGATGTATTTGTCGTAGTCGGTAAACTTCATGGAATTTCGAACTGAACCCTTTATTTAATCTCCGGTGGTAGACTTCTCATTCCACTGTACATGGTTATCTCCAATCAGCTAATGAAACGTCTAACCCGTCGATTGAAAATGGGGTTCATTTCGAAATTCTTTAAAAGTTATATGACAAAGGAACCTGAAGAAGTCCGAAACGTTGCGAATCAAGTTTAGTAATAATTGTTTAGAGTCAGCGTTTAGATCACGTATTTCTCGAGCGAGATAATTACTGAATACTAATTATTATACACTTACCCTTATTTACGATGGGTTATAAATTCTATAAATCAGACTCAACTCGACATCGAACTTGGCAGTAGCCTTAGGCGGCCTTTAAGTGAGTAAAGCCTAAAACAAGTGAATATAGTATCAAGCCCTGCCTAAGAGTTGCTCATTTTCCCCATCAGCACCATTGTTCAAAACTATATAAAATGCTGATTTTCAAGGAAGGTAGATCCTACCTATTTGAAGAACTGGAGCAACATAGTCTTCCAAGTCCTAGCACGGCCAACTAGTAAATATGGCCCGCATGTTACATTACCAAGCTTAATTCTAACAGGCCGATGTAAAAAAAAAAAAAAAAGTAACATTCATGGCGGCATAGGAAATTAAACCAAAAAAAAGAGAATTAACTTTGAAAAGAGAAAATAAAATCATCATGTTGGTAGAATTTATCCGACGTTATTTTTATTGCTTTCAATATTAAGATGCATATTTAACAAATGTGTTGCATTTGGCTGTTCTAGTCGATATCATACCAGTAGAGAAAAAGTATTGAAAAGTATTTCCCATTGGAAAATCCAATCTCCTTGAGAAATGGGTAAACCATATCTATCAACCCCTCCGCTCGAGCAGGATATGACACAAGGTCAGTTTTTTGAGCGGAGTTTAACAGGTTTCAATTCAGAGTTTTCCTTCTTCTAGACTAGTTGCCTCAACAAGCTTCAAGAACCTAGTCTGCCCTACTATTTACCCATAATTGGATTCATACCTTTCACAAGGGTATTAGTGCTATGTGAAATGCAATCAGTCTTGTTCAGGGTTTGAACTCGTGTCGCCGTGTCCATTTCCTACGACGATAACCATTACACCACGGGCACCTCCATAAAAATTGGGTAAACTGCAATGCCGAGTTTCCTACGAAAAATTCAGTTTACCTTGTGTCATATCCTGCCCGAGCGGAGGGGTTGGTAAATATGGTTAATTAACCTACAATGGTTGCTATGCCATAAAAACCAACCATCCAACAATATAAGGGAACTAAATGACTTTTTCCAGTGATTTGTGGGATGGTATAAATGAAAATTTAATTATATCGAACTAATAATTAATGTGTTTCAGGTCATCGCAGAAAAAAATGTTGGTACTTATGCATCTATGTTACCGGGATAAAGCCAAACTTTCACGAACGTTTCCGGGCCGATAACGGAAAGAATCGGAATATGCCGACAAAACGCCTCGCCAATCAAATTTAAGCAAGCAGACGATAAAATAATTCAATCAATTTGTTGACAAAGTTACGAGAACAGTATTATTCAAGCAATTTTAAACAACATGAATTCATCACAGCTAAGCAACAAACTACAATCTGTGGAAAAGATGATGCAATTCTGCCAAGAAAAATAAAATTATTGGCAAAATTAAAAGTTGCCGGACATGTGAGCATCCTTGTCATTCAAAAAAAAATGAGGAAAAGCTATGCCTGAAGATGTCGAAATACTGAATGCAGGACGTGGACTGCATGGTGCGAAGTTACGTTTTTCTCCCGGTCCAAACTAGCCATTGCTCTAATATTAAAATTGATATATCTGTGGTCGAATGAGATGGCTACAGTTAAAAATATAAGACGTGAGTGCGGTATCAACTCAGTGCATATCCTGACAGACTGGTCTTCATGCGTTTTGTCAGCATATTCCGATTCTTTCCGTTATTGGCCCGGAAACGCTCGTGAAAGTTCGGCTTTATCGCAGTAACATAGATGCATAAGTAGCAAAATCTCCACAAGCCAGTGAAATGTGTTTGTTTATAATTTCTTCTATTGGGAATATTTTTTTCGCCGAAAGTTCGTTGCATTCTCGTGTGAACATATTCTTGTTTTTGCTTTTGTGTATAAATTTTGTTTCGAATCAATCTATAAAGCTATATAGATTCTTATTTTTAGTCGACAGAAACAGGATAAAAAGTTGAGCAAATTTAGTTTGAATGTAAGTTGGCGATCGTAGTCGAAGGTGACCCGAAGGCTCCCTTTTCGATAGCTACTACACCAAGGCGTAGGGGAGGGAGCTACTACTTTCCCTGGATTGCTCCACTTTACCCTTGATCCTTACCTTATAATGCTGAGTGTTAAGCAAGGTAGCATCAAGTACCATTTTTTTTTAGTCTTTGGTATGACTCGACCTATGATTGAACCCAGGTCTCCCGTGCCACTGGCGAACACTAACCATTATGCCAATGCGTATTATACTCGAGAGATTTTTTTCCAGAATTTCGTGGCCGAAAATTAGGTGTGCGTGTTATACAGGACTAATTACGGTAAAAGCAGTATCATCAATAGAAATACTTTGATCAATTTTTCATAAGATATATATCTTCACAAAGAGGAAGAACAGAAAAAGAAATCTTACATTAAATTATTTTAGTACTTTATTTAGAAAGGAAGTTGGTTGGTTTCTTATTTTCTATTTAAAACAGGAGTCTCCAACTGACGAGTCACATGCAACCCTCGAACCCCGTCCATGCGACCCTAAACCCAACTTTGAAAATTTTCTCTTCGCTTTCAGTGAAAAAGTACCACTAACCAATTAAATTCAACGACATGTCAACTCGTTTAGGGTCATTTTATGCCTAGAGGTTAGAGAATTATTTGTGTATAAGACGCACTATTTGTCAGGATCTTTCCAAAATTTTGGAATACACATTATACACGAGAATTATATAACTTATCCCCAGCCACATATATGGGAAGGCATGGCTGAAAGTAAGTTTTATCTATGATTGAAAGTAATGTGTTTTATGCCGTTAAAGAGAAATATCCACTGGAAGTGTGTTTATAATTTTGTCATCCCAAAATGTCAACTAATTTTCGCCGCAAATTCGTTGCATATTTGTGCGAACATGTTCGTGTGTTTTCACAAAATACTGTGTCAATTTTGTGTTTTAACACGTAACATCATTAAGTTGTGTTGACAGCAACGAGTTCCTTGACTGACTCCCTTACCGTCCATTTCTATCAATCATCACTCCAGGCAGGTCTTTTAGGCGGCATTCTGTGTCCGCACAGAGCTGATGTATGCAATTCTTTGCTAGTCTGTTAATCCTGGAACGTCCATGTAACAGAGTCCATAGGAGAACCGAACTAATGAGTTTGTCCTTGCTTCTCTTGGAGTGCCTCGCATATCTTGTTCGTCTTACTTAAACGGTTTGTGAGATAGGAGATAGGTAGTCTTACAGCTTCTGTTTTGTGGGGCAATGTTTCCAAGATTTGTTCAAGACAGCACGCATCATTAGACAATTGGTTGGTTGTTTAGGTTTTATGGCATATCAACCTTTGTAGGTTGTTGAACGCCAAATCAATTTTTATACCAATAATCAGTTCTATTTCAATCAATTCAGTTTAGCATGAGTACACAGTTTAACGGTCAAAAACAGTTCCATTCCAAACAATTCAGTTTAGTATTAGTACGCATATTAGTTCTATTCAATCCTTAGATAGGGCCTATCAGGTGCAATCACTCCGGGTCAGAGTGGACCTGGGAGCGATGGTAAAAGAAGGGTTGCTTCACATTCCCCAAAACCTCCCGCATCACACGAACCTCACCATCAAGTTGTTTAGTGTCATATCTAGGACACTCGTTGGGAGGTGGGGTCTAACCCTTCTGTAGAGGTGCAGTCGGTATATTCTACAGCCCTAGCCGACTGGGAAAACCATTAGGCAGGACAAACTATATAAATTCTTATTTTTAATCAACACGAACCGATAAAAAGTTAAACGTATGGTAAATCTAAGTTAAATTTAGCTTCATCAAATTTAAAAATGAGCTTATTAAATATGAGAATTCTTTTTTCCAGAATTTCGTTGTCTAAAGCTAGAGGTGCGTTTTATACACAAATAATACCATAATGCAGTATACTAAAAAAAACCATCTCCTTAATAAAATTTTATAAAACGTCTGCGTATTTTCTCGAGTGCATTTCTATTCATTTTTAATTAAATTAAATTTTATCAAAAATTATTAAACTGTTCATTGGGAATTAAGTAGTTTTTGTTAAATCCTGAAAATATGTTTAAATTTCTTAAATAAAAAGCTGTTACACTCTTAAGGGAGATAGAAATTAAAGGCAAATTATTGAGTACTTCCCTTTTATTTAACTTGCAATGAGTTATGATACAAGTTATTTTATTTTTCTATTTATATTACTGTTGCAAAAAAAAAAAAAAAAAAAAAAAAAAAAAAAAAATGGAACATTATAGCGAGATTGGTGTTAGCGAAAAGTTTTTTGAAACGATTCTAACTTAAAAGAATAAAGCAATTTACAGTACAATTTGCAATAATAAAATACATCGAAATTTCTTAGATCAGTTATTTACAGTATTTACACGTCTCGGGCGTTTGTCACTAGCTGGGTTATTACAGTCATAATATTTCGGCCACTGTACCCATCTGCCTTCTTCCGGTGTCTTTTGTCGTAGTTGGGGTCACCCTCCGGAAATTTCGAATTCCCAGTTTGAATAAAAGTTTCTGTTCAAAATTCCCCGAGGCACTCTGCTGAATTCACACGCTCTTTCTCCAGCACTCATTTTTTTTTTTTTTTTAGACATCGTTCACCGCTCCCCATCCTTTTAACTGAATGTCAACTCGTTTATCATGATTTTTATGCCTTGAGGTGAGAGAACTGCGTTTATTCTACGTTTATGTTTACATCTTTTGTGTAGTTGTTTAAGAATAATTTTGCACACGGTTAAATGATATCAAGTATTCTTATCTAATACAAATAATTTGCAGACAATTAAATGGCATCAAGTATTCTTATCTAATACAAATAATTTTGCACACGGTTAAATTATATCAAGTATTCTTATCTAATACAAATAATTTGCAGACAATTATATAGTTTCATCATCATTATGTCGCACCATTAGCATAGATATCCCTGACCCTTTCTCGCCACCCTTCTTTATCATCCATTGCTTCCGGCAGGTCTTCAGGGTTACATCCCATATTGGCACCGAGCTGCTGTATGTAGGTTCTATCTGGTCATCCTGTCTTTGCTCGTTCATGTGAAGTGGTCCACAGGAGTACGTCACTTATGAGTTCGTCCCTACTTCTCCAGCAGTGTTCTGCATGTCTGGTTCATCTAACTTAGTTAGTTTTCGTAATTGGTGGTTAGTGGCCGTACAGCTGCTGTTTTGTCGGGTGCTGCCTTCAGGACTTGTTCAATATTGCTCGCAGCATTCTTGTGTTGTTGCCGTGAAGTTTCAAGTATTCTTATCTAATATAAATAATTTATACAGTTGTATGGTTTCAAGCATTCTTATCTAATATCAATAATCATATGATTTCAAATAATTATTTCTATTTAAAAAAAAAAAAAAAAAAAAAAAGAATCGTTTCTTTCCTCACAGTGATATGGTTTCACGTATTCCAACCTAATTCAAATAACTTTCACCCAATTGTACGGTTTCATGTATTCCTATCTAATACTAATAATTATATGATTTCAAACAATTCTTTTTATTCAATAATCATTGTTTGCACACAGTAGTATGGTTTCAAGTATTCCTATCCAATACTAATAATTATATGATTTCAAACAATTCTTTTTATTCAATAATCATTGTTTGCACACAGTAGTATGGTTTCAAGTATTCCTATCCAATACTAATAATTATATGATTTCAAACAATTCTTTTTATTCAATAATCATTGTTTGCACACAGTAGTATGGTTTCAAGTATTCCTATCCAATACTAATAATTATATGATTTCAAACAATTCTTTTTATTCAATAATCATTGTTTGCACACAGTAGTATGGTTTCAAGTATTCCTATCTAATACTAATAATTATATGATTTCAAACAATTCTTTTTATTCAATAATCATTGTTTGCACACAGTAGTATGGTTTCAAGTATTCCTATCTAATACTAATAATTATATGATTTCAAACAATTCTTTTTATTCAATAATCATTGTTTGCACACAGTAGTATGGTTTCAAGTATTCCTATCTAATACTAATAATTATATGATTTCAAACAATTCTTTTTATTCAATAATCATTGTTTGCACACAGTAGTATGGTTTCAAGTATTCCTATCTAATACTAATTATTACATGGTTACAAATTTGAATAGAATTATTTGTAACCATATATTTAATAATAATCATTTGTTTGCATACAGTTGCATGTTTTCAAGTAACTAAAAAACTTGCCCAGTCGATTGGGGCTGTAGAATACACCGACTGCTTCTCTACAGAGGGTAAGACTACCCCCCACAACGAGCGTCCTTGATATGACACTAAACAATCTGATAGTAAGGTTCCAGTAATATTGAAGCTCTGAGGAATGTGGAGTAACCCTTTTATAGCCATCACTCCCAAATCCCCTCTGGCCCGGAGTGGTTGCACCTGATAGGATCCTATCTATGAGTCCAATAGAACTAAACTATGTACTTACGCTAAACTGATTTGTTTGAAATAAAACTATTTTTGACATTGAAACTGTGTGTAAACGAAACTATACTTATGCTAAACCGAATTGTTTGAAATAGAACTGTTTCTATGTATAAAAATGGATTTGGTATTAAATAACCTACAATGGTTGATGCGCCATAAAAACTAACCATACCTAACTAATAATTATCCTTAAAAAATAATTATAGCTTCAAGTAACTATTCTTTATGCAAAGGATTCACCATTATATATCATAAAGAATTTTATCTTATACGAATAATTTTCAAACAGATCTATTTGACCAGTTGATGGCGCTACCACTCTTGGTCAGCAAAGAAGGTGTCCTCCACACAACCCAGATCTGTAGAACATGAGCCTTATCATAAGATGCAGTTTAGTGTGATATTTAGGACATCCCTTTTTTGGTGGGGGGATACCAGTCTGCTGGGGACACAGCATATTCTAATCCCCACTGACAAAGGGCTTGTGGTGGCAAGTTTTAGAAAAAATACCTATATACTGACTGAAGGGTTAACAAGCAAAACTTAACAATTAATAGCAAGTTTGATCCTTTCTAAAGGAGTTAACATTTGAGTCTGGACCTGATTAAGCTAGGGTAGAACTTTAAATCCAGCTTAGGCTACATAATGTCTACAAAGAGGACATTGGAGAGTAGGAAGATCGTGCTGTGCCAATCTTACAAGTTTGAAAAACCTGCTTCCTCTTCTTAAGAATGGTGGGTTCAACTTTTATACCCCAAGGTTTTTACATATATCTGCACACCAACAACTGAGATCAGTGGGAAATACACAACTGTCTTAGTCGCGTGGCAGTCTATTTGGATTTTCCAGTTGTCATTTACTGAGATGAACTTAGTACAAGGCGAGAATTATGGGGCGCCTGGTGAGAATTTGGGATTTCACAGTAAGAACTAAAGGAATCCATGATATCGTTTGTTCAAGACGGTCCAATGCTCAAGAATTTATGAGGATATTCTAATACTCGCATTCTTCATTAATACCGATTCTCTCCTGTTATTCAAACGTAGAGTTTTTATTACTCGAGTGAGTCAAAAGTTTTGCAATATTTGTATACGTGAGTTTCTGGGATAAACTTGAGGGAATCAAACTGAAGCCAAACTCTGCAGATCATCCGGGTCTAGCTCCCTCGGATTATTATTTGTTCGAATCGATGGCTCACTTCCAAGAGGCAGTGGAAGCTTCAGCGAAGGAATTCTTCGTCTCGAAGAATAAAAAGTAGTATCAGCACGAGATTAAAGAACTGGCAGAAAAGGTGTCTTCAGGCGATGCAACATATTGACAATTACTTGGAATATTAGGCTACTTTCGTTGTCACTTGAAGAATAAAGCAAATTAGTCACCAAAATTTTGCAAAACCTGTGATTCACCAAGCAATTTTTCGTCAGCCAAAAATGCGTAAGGCAAAAAAAACAAAAAAAACAATAGAACATTTTTAGCGTTCCCAGCCCTCAAAATTAACCAAGCATAATTTTTTCTTTGTTTTGATTGACATTATTGCAACAGTTGTAAAGTATGTCCTTTATTTTCTTTGATGGTGCGGGGGCTTAAGGCAAGTGTGATGGATGCTTTGAGTGCCTACAAAGAACCTTATTATTGAAAAATTCACGGGCTAAAGCAGTCAAACATACTCACTATAATAGTCATCGTCGCAGGAAATGGAATCGGTGACCAGAGTTCAAATCCTGGTCGAAGCGGTCTGCGTTTCACTTCGTGTTAATGCCCTCGAAGAAGACATGAATCCGTGTTTCCCCTGGCTATTGGTAAATGATAGGGAAAACTGGGTTCTTTAGATTTGATTCAGCAAGCAGTCTATGAAAAGGAAATCTCTGAATTCAAACCCGTTGTACCCCGTTTAAGAATTGACCTTATGTCACTTCCTGTCCGTTGCGAAGGGACTGGGTAACCACATACAATGTTCTATTTTAATCCTTCTGTATTAGAGACAGTAGACGAACCTCGGCCTTCGACATCAAGGTTTGGTTTGGTTTCTTTGTTTAATGGCATATCAACCTTTGTAGGTTATTTAATGCCAAAGCTATTCTAGAAGAACAAATAGTGGGACTATTTAACCCATAGCTGGGAGGATAAGGGGGTTCATACCTTTCCCAAGGGTATTTGCCCGAAAGTGAACGTAATAGCACGACTGGAGTATGAACTCGCGTTCTACGATTCCGCAGTCCATCGCTTTAACCATTACACCATGAGGACACACCCTCGAAATCAAGGCAAGCGGACATATAATCATTTACTCAGCTTGTTTTGGTTTATTTAACAGCATATCAACCCTTATAGGTCATTTAATGCCAAAATTTCATTCATTTGTAAAAGTTCTATTATAATAACTTTATATTTTAGCATTCAGTTGCAATCACTTTTATACTAGTCCTTTTTTGTCTATGATAGTCATTTGTTGGCACACAGTTATATTATATCAAGTATTCCTATCTAATAGCAATAATTTAATGGTTTCAAGAAAGTCTTTCTATTTAAAATAGTTTGCACATGGTTTTCTAATAGCTAATTATAATCCCTTACAAACAATTTTAATTTCGAGTAACTATTGTTAATGTAAACAATTTATAGTTACACGGTATAAAGTATTCTTATCAAATACAAATAATTTGCACAGTTATATGGTTTCAAGTATTCCTATCTAATACTAATAATTCATGCACAATCATGTGGTTTCAAGTATTCCTATCTAATACTAATAATTAATGCACAATCATGTGGTTTCAAGTAACTATTCCAATTTCATAATGAAGAAATTATTATTATTAAATAAGTTTGCAAACAGTTATATGGTTTTAAGAATTCCTATCCAATACTAATAATTTTCAAACAAATTTATTTAACCAATAGACGGGCGTTAACTTGTGAGGCCACTTCAGGCCTGAGTGGATCTAGGAGTAATGGCAATGTTTGGGTAGTTCATATTCTCTAAAACTGGAGCCTGTCACCGAATACTGTTTAGTATCACACTTGGGATACTCATTTCGTGTGAGAGTGTGTGGAGGATCTTACCCCTTTGCAGAGGGTACTGTCAGCGCATTGTCAGCCCCACCAACAGGGTAATAGCTTAATTTGATGCAAGGTCAAAACGTTGGAGTACCTTGTGAGAATCGAACTCGTCATGGTCTGCTAGCTTAGCTTGCTAACAATTACACCACTCAAGTGCCCCCCCCCTCAAATTAACATACCACAAGGCTGTATATATTGAGCATATTGTGATGATCGAACTCAATACTCAGACAAGCTTGCTAACCATTATATCACGTGAGACAATCAAGAAAACAGCCAAGATGTGAAAGTCAGTTTTTAAGTGGAGTAAAGCTGGTTTAAATTCAGACTTTTCTTATCTTGAATTGGTTGTTGTACTTTGGTTAGAATAACCCAGTTTGCTCTACTTTAGCCGGGGGAAGACATAGTAGCCATTTGCTAAACTTAGCTTGGCACAAGGCTAGAAGTATCGGACATCTAGTTAGAATCGAACTCACTAACGAAAGCCGGCAAACATAGGTTATTTTAGGTCTGGAAACGCTGAAAAAAAATGTGTGAAATAATGGTAAGCACTTTTCTGCGTTACACTATTTTGAATAGCGAGATAATATTACACAATATTACTCGTAAATAAGTCGATGCCCAGTCGTCTGGGACTGTAGAATACACCGACTGCTTCTCTGCAGAGGGGTAAGACCCCCACCCCCAACGAGTGTCCTGGATATGACACTAAACAATCAGATGATGAGGTTCCAGTGATGCTGGAGCTTTGGAGAATGCGGAGTACCCCTTCATTGCCATCGCTCCCAGGTCCACTCTGGCCCGAAGTGGTAGCACCTGATAGGGCCCTATCTATGGGTTAAATAGAACTAACGGCATACTTATGCTAAACTGAATTGTTTGAGTAAACTGAATAGCTTGAAATGAAAATGTTTTTGACAATTAAACCGTACTTACATTTAAACAGCGTGTTTATGCTTAACTGAATTATTTGAAATAGAACTGTTTTTCGACATTAAAACTGTATTTACACTTAACTGAATTGTTACACATAACTGCTTGAATAGTTTGAAATCGAAATGTTTTTGACAATTAAACTGTGTACTTATGCTAAACTGAATTGTTTTAAATAGAACAGATTATTTACATAAAAATCGATTTGGCGTTAAATAACCTACAAAAGGTTGATATGCCATAAAACCCAACAAAGTCGATGTTGCCCCCCACCCCGCCAAAAATAGATCTTCATGATTCAACCGATTACGAATATATAGGAAATGTAAATCCTTCATAAAAGTCCGAGTGGACTAAGAAGTAATTATTCTATGTCCATAATGATATCAATAACAATACAAATACAGACGGACTCTATCGTTTCAGATACAAAGGGGTTAATTAATTTCTGGCTTCGATCCTTCGACACGAGGAGAGAGATAATTCTTAAAAGTCTATCCTAACCATACTATGCTGACCCCACCCCTAACGCGCGGTGCATCTTGTGGTGTTTAAGATCTCTGCCGGCAGAGATCCGAAAAACTCAACCGCACGCCTCAACGGCAGAAAACTCAACTGTCTTTTTTCAAAATCCCCAAATTCTCTGGCTCGTCTCTTCTGGGCATGACGTCATCAACACCCCAGCCCAGTTTACTGTCTGGGGGTTTATTATAATATGTTGATTGTCGTATCCTTTCCGCGCCGGCGTATGACGATGCACCCGGACTAAGAGACTTGAGTAGTTCAAAGCCTTACCAAACTAAATAATAAAATGTAATTAACGAAAAATGATTAAAATAAAAAAATCATTCCTTAATTATATAACATAATGGCGATGAAGTGATCCTCCGCGTTCCTCAAATTTCCAAAACTAGAGCCTCACCACCGGATGCAGTTTAGTTTCAGATCCAGGACACCCCCTTTTGTGGGAGTCTTAACTCGCTGCTGGGAATACATTTAGCGTATTGTACGCCATGACGATAGGTCGACGAGGCAATCAGGAAAGCAGACATTAGTTTTTTGCTTAGCTTACTTTGGCAAAAGACTAGCAGTATATGACACCCAGTGGGAATCGAACACACTAATAAAAACAGGCTGACATTGTAGGTTATGGAATGCTAAAAAAAATAAGTCAGTGTAAATCAATGGTAAGCAGTTCATCACTTCACACTATTTCGAATTGTGAGGAAATGTTGGTCTTTCGTAAAGCGACGTAAAGCAGAGAATACCTCTACAAATAATTTGTTAGCGTTTTCTTTCTTTCTTTCTTTAAATTAGAGGAAGAAGAACGGTTAATGAAAAGGAAGCATTCGAAGCAGCACAAAGTCCAAGATTCTAAGAGGAAATCCCAGTCAGGTCATTCCACCTCAAATAGGAACATATCGGAAAAGTCCCACAAACGAAGCCATCATCATCATCTCGGAAGTTCTATCGTACCCCGGAAACGGAAATCTAACGAAAAGAAACCTCGTTCTAAACTAGATCCAACGGACAATGGAGCTTCAGGAAAGAATGAAGCATCCTCAGGAAAAATCGAATCGGCTCGTTTATCCGGCTCATCATCATCATCGTCATCATCTACAAGGGTCGGTCGTCTCCGGTACTCTAGCGGTCATCGCTATTGCATGGCCGGCCGAGAAGGTGATAACCATAACGTCCAGAGGAGACACCACAATCGTGAGTCCCAAAGGAGCAGGACTATGAGAAGAAGCCGCTACTCAGGAATTTCCGAGCGCCGGGGTCGTCACGTCTCAAAGAGACGCGACTTCACTAATCAACGCACAAAAGGCGATTGCGACCCGAATTCTACTAAGGAAAAAAAACTTCCCAGAAATCACGATGAGGATTGTAACCATGGTAACGATACTGATGAGGACGACAAATATAAAATTGATCAAGGGGATAACGGCCCCAGAAGTGGCGAAGACGCTTGCTGGAGCCTACCCGAACATCTCTTGGATGAGCAGTCAAAGAATCTGTACCCTTTTACAAATGACGGGTGCCACTCGGGTTACGCACCTGACCTGTGCTCTAATCCTTGGTCGTGGAGAGACCATGACGAGCAACTTTATGCAGACTACTACTACAACTACAACCAATGCTACAGCTACTACTATGCATACGATGATTGTTACTTTTACCAGCCGAGACCAGAGGCTCAGAAACCGTTATACCATCCCGGACACGTCGTGTACGAT
>OY757918.1:94187731-94383399 GCA_963585895.1 Sepioteuthis lessoniana
TCAGCTGAATTGCCTGGTCCCATGGGTCTATCCCCATTTGGCAATACTTACTTTGCTGGGTTGAGTTAATTACTTGGCGCCAAAGGTGCCATGAAAATAGGGAATACCAACAGGGTCAAGCATTATTTGTGACGGCTGAGCAAGTCTCGATTCGTGCGTGCCCTCCCTCAATATAACAACCTTGTATCAAATCCGACCTGGTGGGAGATTGGATAAATATCAAACTTCGAGGGTTATTTAACACTAAAGCCATCCTTGTTGCTGAACAGTAGTGGTACTTGTCTTTAGTTGGAATCATTTTGAGATGAGGGTTCTTAATCGGAGAATTAATTTTTATTCATTGCGGACCTTTTGTCCTCATCTTGGTAGTTTTTGTGTTGTTTCTTCGTTCACTACGTTTCGGAGCCCGTGGCGTTGAGTCTCTACGGTTCCAGGTGAGCATTGTCAGAAGTTAGCGGTTTCAAATCCTACCCAAGCCGGCCAGAGGTTCACTTGGTCAAAAAAACGTGGCGCAATAGACAACAACTATGGAAGGCAGTAATTACTGGGGATACGGTTACAAGACTCAGCATTCCATATCCGAGGTCGCAGTAAATCACCTGAAGAAGGCCAGAGGTTAATTTTAGCCGAAACGTAGTGAAAAAAGAAACAACACAAAAACTGCCAAGATGAGGACAAAAAGTCCGCAACAAATAAAAATTAATTCTCAGTAGTGGTACTATTTCACCCATAGCTGGTGGGTGGGATAAGGGGGTTCATATTTCCCGGGAGTATTAGTCCAAAAGGGAACGTAACAGCGTAACTGAAGTTGGAAATTCCTAACTACAATGTGTCACAATTCACAATGTTAGCCACCAACTTTTTTTTTCTAGTGTCTAACCTCAAATAATATACAAATTGACAGAACCTTAATTTTTTTTCCTGTTTGTTTATTGATTGATTTATTTATTTTTGCTGTCAGAGAAAAAAAAATCTTCCTGATATTTCATACATATTTACCAAATATTAATAGAAATGATATCTGGTTGTCATTTTCTAAAATTGGCTTAGTTTGATATAAGCTAAGAAGTATGGAGCACTCTGAGAAAATCGAACAAAGATTTGGTCGATTAGCTCTCTAACCATTACAATACGCGAGGCACCCCTAAGAACGATAAGTAGTTTTTGGTCTTCCACTTCCTGTTTCTTTGTTATTTTTTTGTTTTAGTTTCTTTGTTTGATAGTATATCAACCTTCGTAAGTTATTTAATGCCAAAGCCATCTTTGTGAAAGAAGAATAATGATTCTATTTGTCATAGCTGGGTGGGGGTATAAAAGCGTTCATATCTTTCTCAATGGTATTAGTCCGGAAGTGAACTTGATAGCGCGACTAGAGTTCGAACTCGCTTACTACGAAGTCACAGTCAAACTTGTTAGCTACTGCGCTATGGAAACTCCTTTTTGGGGGTCTTTTTCCAAAATTAATACTTATACGACATACACATGCTATTTTTAAAACAATATTTAGAGGCTTCAAGACAAAACTTATTATCAATGGCTTGCAGATAGAGCATGTGATCCAAACTTTTTGTAGCTTATACTAACAAGCAGGTGCCTATGGTGTAATGGTTATCGTCGTAGTAAACTGACACGGCGATACGAGTTCAAATCCTGGGCGAGGCTGGTCGCATTTCACATAGCCCTAATACACTTAGGAAAGGTATGAATCCAGTTAATCTCCCTCCAGCTATGGGTAACTAATAGAGAAGACGGGTTTAACAAAAGGTTAGGCAACCAGTCTAGGAGAAGGAAAACTCTGAATTCAAACCTAGTGTGACATCCTACCTGTGCGGATAAATACATATATACTAATAGTAATGACCCATATTACACACGGGTCCAAAGATGGTTATTATAAAGATGAAAGAACGTAGAGTTGCTTTTCTTAAAGTTTAGGATTATCATTCGCAAGCAGTACTTATCCATATTGCACATGGGAGTACAGATGGTCTTCATGTTATTATAAAAGAAGTTATGAGTTTATCTTTCCTAAAACTACATCACTACCGACGTCAAAATTCCCTTAGTTATTTGCATCACATTTTTTTTCATGATTTGATTTTATTCAAATGTCAATTATTAAGAAAATTCTTTTATATTATTAATACTGTTGGCCTTATCTACATACTAACAAAATGCAATTGTATTTATATTGGTACTAACAAGATAGTCACCATAGTAGCGCCAGGAGTGGCAGTACCGCCTTGAGCTACCGAAACTGTGTTATCACCCTGGATGGCGGCTGATGAGGCTAGGGTATCGCACGGGCTTTCACACGTTGTATGATAAAAAAAAAAAAATTGGTACTAACAAGATAGTCACCATAGACCTTTCGTTCTGAAACAAAGCTCTATTCTTGACTGAAAAAAATCACAAAAAAATCGGAATTATCTGATTTTTTTTTAAATTTCAAAGTGTCTATTCATTAATAAATCAATTTTATAATTGCATTAGTCATTTTATCAACAAACTTGGTAATGTTTTTTTCTGGTTACTTAACTTTACCCCCCCCCCCGTATATGGCGCAATTAAATCGATGGGGATATAGGATATGACATATTTTTTCTGTATATAAAAGAAAAGTCTGAAGGTGTGTATTGAAATTTGAAAAGTTAATTTAGAGCAGTTGGAAGAAAATTGTGCCACAAATGTGAAAACTAAATTTTTTTTAAATTTAATGTTTTGAGGACTTTTTATTCATGGTAGCGACGTTGAATGTGTAGCTCTCACAATTTTGTGGTGGGTAACATTAAAACATAAGTAATATAGACAACGCGGACAAAATGAAATTTAACGACATTACAACATGTAATGGGAAATTTTAGTATTAACAACTAAGTAAAAAAAAAAAATACACAGTAGGAAGACTGTTCGAATATTGTTTGGTAAATATTTGTGTGTGTGTGTCTGTGATTGATACAAATATAATGTGAATGTAAGTGCGTCTCTGTTCGAAAATATGTGTGTACGTGTGTTCATTGTTAAAACTAAGGGTTCTAATGTAACAGTCCTTACTTATGTATATGGACGTGTATGTATATATTCTCGAGAAACCAAAGTACCAAAACAGCGGCGTGTGCGTCTGTATGTGGGAGGCGATTTTGACGTCCATGCAAAGTCCAGAACATGGGAGTGTGGCAAATGTACCCATTTCGCTATTGCAATAAATATATTTTTGCTGGCTGTATGTTCTCCCAAGTTGGCTGTTGTCTCAATCTGTACGTGGCGAAATCTTTGAGGCTGTGAGAGTGAAAGCTGTCCAGCTTGGGGTCTGAACGTGAGAGAGAGTTTGTCAAAGGCGCAGACTATATAGGTAACCATGTCACGTGACTGGCTCCAAACGCAAGATTTATTTTTGCTGAGGACAATATCAAAACGCGCGGACGTAGTTGAAAACACACGGCAAATGACTTACTCTGTCCAATCAGGTTCCCGAAACTATTTAATTTACTGACGTCCTACTACTTTTGTTTCGGGAAGAAGTGAGTTTTGGATCCAATTTTTAGAAATTTTTCCTGCCCCACGTGGTCATTACTGACCATTTAAAAAATATAGGAGTGTAAATTCTATATATTGTTATGATTTAATAGAAAATATAATTTTCTTTAAGATTATTAGAGAAGTAATTCTATATAGATATTTTTTTCAGTTTAAAAAAAAAAATTGGCGAGTTTTAAATTGGCAATAGATTTTGACGTACTTTTCTCTAATCACAGGGTAAATCTAATTATATTATTGAATAAAGAATATTTTTACTAAGCGAAAAATATAAATTTTTAAACAAGAAACTAGGAGCTTTTTTATTTATTTATCTATTCTCTAACATATAAAAATGTCAGACGAAAACAATTTATGGAAACCTACAGTAACACTCATATGTTAATCAATTTCCAATTTAGACCCTTGTATTCTCTGTTGAAAAATTCTATTTTTAGCAATCTTTGCTGTAACTTTCAGTTTCATTTTTGCAATCTTTGCTGTAACTTTCAGTTACATTTCACTAGTGCCATATTTTAAAAGATTTATGTATTTTACCTTCTTCAAAAGAAAGACATCGAAGATGTAAAAGAAGTTCAATTATTTCTTTTCAAACATTCATTTTTAGTTCAAATCAATTTAATATTTTTTTTTAGATTTTAACTTATAAACGGCTAAATAAACATTTTCTTTAAATACGTGCTTATAATATGATTCATAAGATTTTTACAATTCAAGTAGATTATTTCCTTATTTACTGTAAAGCTTTTAGAAATGTGTGAAAGAATATAAATTTTGTTAAAAAAAATGGGCGATTTTCAAAAAAATTGTAGAAATTAATGTTTTAGAGGTAATTAAAGATTTGTAGATTTTTACCAGAAAAAAAAACAAATATCAAAAGATATATTAAACAAATATTAAAAATAGATATTAAAAAAGCAGTCAAAAATTTCATTACTTTAATAGATTAAAATAACTTATTTCATTAAGTTTTCTTAATTCACATTTAAAAATCTTGTTAATGCACTTATTTTCATTTTTCGAAATTATATATAAAGATAAGATATGATTTTCTATAATTAAAAAAGCTAAGGTGTGTGTGTGTGTGTGTGTGTGTGTGTGTGTGTGTGTGTGTGTGTGTGTGTGTGGTTGGCCTTCCGCATCTAAAAATAGTTTCTTACAAAGTGGTAAAAAAATATGTTCTGTAATTTATTTTGATCAATTACTTGGACTTAAATACCATATTGATATTTAGTTATCAACGTGTAAGTAATATTTTTTTTACATAAATCGGCTTATTGATATTTCTTGTCATTAATGTCATGAAAAAAAGAACTTGTTAAAAGTAATTTAAAATTTTAATAATATTTTTTAAATTTAAGTTGTGAACTTTTGAATTTAAATCTTTAAATTGTTTTAAAAATTAATTTTATATGAAATCTTATTTTGTTTTTAAGACTGATGATGATGAATTTATTCAAATAAAACTAAAATTCAACCATAAATAAAACTTTTTAAATTCATTTTAAATCGAAAAAAGGACGCAATCTTTTAGTATCTATATATTCAACCAAATAGTGGTTTACAAAATGAACGGGAAGGCTAATTTGCATAATGATCTTTAAAAATTTATTTGCCTATTACTGCTTATAATACATTAGAAATATTTGCTTGGTATTTCTGATATCTTACTGTTTCGTTTTATTTTAATAAATATTTGTAAAAAAAAATTCTTTCAATAAATCTTATAAGAAATCCTTTAACAAAAACAAATAACTGTATTTGTATTCTTTATTGTTAAATTTAGTTAGGAAAATTTGGCAATGAAAGGCTGGATTGATGGGAAGAACTAGCGTCCAAGCTGTCCTATTCTTCGATTTGAACTCCTCTGTTTCAAATGAATTTAAAGTAATAATTCATGTAGAAATCAATGAAAATAAGTTTTATAATTTTCGGAACTATTCTTCGTCGCCACTTTTGTAATGTTCGATTGGGGGGGGGGTAATTTTGGCCGATTCTTAAAATGTCTTCATTCTCGTAAAATACCGAATATGGTATGCTAAACAATATAAACTCACAATGTTACCTTATTTCATATCTATTTTACATACGTCGACTCTCGTCAGATTACTGTCCGACCCATTTGTGTATCTACCAATTCTAGAACACTAGAGTCGGTATCAGTACATTTGTAGAAGGAATGTACCTGTGTTTGGTATTTATGTTCCCCTACTATTTTACGTTTAGTTTGATATATTTAGAATAAGGTGTAATATTTATATTGAAAATAAGGGTTTAGTAGTTAGGCTTCTCCACAAGTTTAATGTTTTAGTTTAGAATTAAGGTAGAATAAGCACATTATATAGCACAATGGATAAAGTGGTAAATGAAGGAAGCCAGTGAAATAAATGAGTGAAGATATGCAACAAATGAGTAAAAGATATGAAACAAATAATGGTTGTAAAACGGCGCGGACAAAATGAACATTTAAAACAAGGCGACAAACAAAAACAAATTTATATACTAAAACAATAAAATCTTCCATTGATACATAAAAATATCACTGACTCATCTAACGAAATAATAGTGTGTGTATGTGTGTGAGCTTGTGTGTGTGTAACACAACTAAGCTACAAAAAGAATTGCAAGTTTAAATTGTTCTTTTTCTATGGTTAGAAACAGGCAGTTTTTCAGAGACGGGAAAGCGTCTCATAGTCCTTGTATATGAATGTCTGCGAGGCATGGTGTTGCTGCTGCGGAGAAATTTGGTCAAAGAGAAAGAGGGTGCTTGAAGACGACGTATTTATAGAAAATACGCGTCTTGTAAGTGGCTCAAAAACGCAGGACTTGAATTTACGCGCGCCGACGTAGTTGTAAGCATATCACGTGGTCCTCCTGGCCAATGGTTTCCCGAGACTGAATACTGAGCGTCCGCCATCTTTGTGGGAACAAGTGGCATACCGCCCAAAATAATTCATAGGAGTGTAAAGTCCTATACATTCTTCTATATAACAATAAGTATAATTTTTTTTTATATGCGTTCTTATTTAGTTCTGGTAGTCTTTCGAATTTAATATGATATTTCATTATATAATTAAAGGACATTTTATTCGTTTTTCTTGCTTATTTACAGCGACTTACTCGTCTGTTTACACCGTGTGGGGCGTATGGAAATTTGCTTTAGATTCGTTTCGAGATCTCAAATACTCTTGAAAACCCCTAAGATTTAAATATCCAAGTTTATTATTTTTCAGGGTTGGAAAATTAAAATTTTTAGGCAGGGCGACCGGTGAGATTTAATGAATTTATACTTAGCGTCTCGATAGTTGGCTGGCCGTAACAGAGGATTAAGGAGCGAAAGAGACGTCTGTTTCTCGTAACAGCAACCAAAAGAGTGTGTAAGCGTTGTGAGATGGGAACCTTTTTACAGTGAGCGGAGGCAATGTAACCACCGTCGCCCCGGAACTTTTATTGAGCGTGAGAGAACTGACAAACTGCCGAAAATTTTGGACGATACTTTATTCCCCATCCATACGCAGTTATGAAAGCTCGCTAGCACCGTTGGGTTCTGGCAATTTTAAACGTATTTCAGTGACTTGAAATTGAGTGAAGCTACGGCGTGACCTTACCGCCATGAAAATTTCTTTGGAAAAGAACGTTCTACTATTCTCCACGTGTCTCTTAAGAAAAAGGGTCAAAATTTCTGCGCCCTAGAACCAGAGCCAGCCAACTTTCTATTGTTTTTAAGTCTCAGACTTTTTATGTACTCGCTGTGTTGTATATTGACCTCCGACCCGGCCAAACATGCCATTCCAAAGACGGCAGAAGTTGCATATTCCGTTGGCCATTCATGGGAAGAGATTGAGTGGACGGCGAACTATTATATAACTCAGTGCACAGAAAGTTCAATGAGAGTTGGAGAAATGAGGCTGTAGAGAAAACAGCACCAGCAGAAGGGGCCCACGGGGCCCCCGATTGAGCAATTGGAGATCAGATGAGTTGGGGATCATAGAGTTGGAGAAATGATGCTGTACAGAAAACAGCACCCAGCAGAGAGCTGGGCCCTCGGGCCTCCGGTTGAGCAACCCTGAAGAACGAGAAAGACACACTGCTATGTCCGGAGGAACTGGGGAGGGTCAATATATTACAGTCTTTGTTCAGTTTCCAACTCCCTCTAAAAGACTGTGTCATCTCGTCTTTATTGTGTCGTCGTTATGATTCTGCATGCATCTGTATATGTATTGTCGAAAATTATGATTTCTCCATTTACTTTAAGCCATTTAAACTATTTAAGGTATCAGAAACGAGGGTGACTATTTTGTTAAGCGAGTTATTCCCTGGGAGTAACCAGTGGTTTGGGGATGTCCTCGTGGTGTAATGGTTAAAGCGACGGACTCCAGAATCGTAGTAAGCGAGTTCGTACTCCAGTCGCGCTATTACGTTCACTTTCGGGCAAATACCCTTGGGAAAGGTATGAACCCCCTAATCCTCCCAGCTATGGGTTAAATAGTACCACTTCTTCTAGTACCACTTCTTCTAGGAGAATAGCTTTGGCATTAAATAACCTTCAAAGGTTGATATACCATTAAACAAAGAAACCAAAGAAAGAAACATAACCAGTGGTTTCAGATGGGGTTGGCGAAACGAAATTGCTGATTTCTTAACTGGCTCCTTAGCGGCAGCCACAGCCAATAAAATATAAAAGGTGAGATACAACCATCCTTGGAGAAGAACAGTAGTAGTACTATTTACCCCTTGCAGGGTATCAGTTCGTAAATTAATTCAATAGAGCAACTGGAGTTCGAACTCGCTTACTGTGATGTCACAGTTCAGCACGTCAGCGACCACGTCACTGGGCACTCCTCATCCAATAAGACACAGTCCGGTAACTAGCTATCCAGTGCTATCGAGAGGTACAACGAACTGGAAAGTTGTTTGGTTGGGTTAAGTTTTATTGCATATCAACCATTGAAGGTTATTTACGGTCAAATCCACTTTTATACATATAAACATTTCCATTTTTTTTTTAATCAGTTTAGCGTAAGTACACACTTTAGATCTATTTGACCCATGGATAAACCCTACCAGGTGCTACCACTCTGGGTCATTGTGGACCTGGGAACAATTACTATGAAGGGGTACTCCGCATTCTTCGAAGCTCCAGCATTACTGGAACCTCGTTATCAAATTGTTAAGTGTCATATATAAGGACACTCGTTGTGGGAGAAATCTTACCCCTCTGCAGAGAAGCAGTCGGTGTATTCTACAGCCCCAGCAGACTGGGCAAGAAGGTTGTTTGGTTAATATTACAGAGTTGCCTCCCATCACGAAAACTATCCAAGTTAGACGAACCAGACATGCAGGTCACTGCTGGAGAAACAGGGACGAGCTCATACGTGATTTACTCCTATGGACCCCCACATATGGCCGAGCAAAAGCAGGACGACCAGCTAAAACATACATCCAGCAGCTATGTGAGGATACGGAATGTAGCCTTGAAGACCTGCCAAAGGCGATGAACGATAGGGAAAAGTGGCGAGAGAGGGTCAGGGATATCCATGCTAGCGGCACGACATGATGATGATAATGATGATTAAGCAAGCTATGACGTAACAGAAGACCAACCATCTTTTTTTCCAAGCTCACTAACAATTGTCTGTTAGTCTACCTCGTTAGCTATTATACCATACGCTATTTATCATCATCATCATTATGTCGCGCTGCTAGTATGGATCTCCCTGACTCTCTTTCGTTACCCGTCTCTATCGTCCATCACTCCCGTGAGGTCTTTCAAGCTGCATCCTGTATCGGCACAGAGTTTTTATATAAGTTCAAGCTGGTCGTTCTACCTTTGCTCGTCCATGTGAAGGGGTCCACAGGAGAATATCGCTTATGAGTTCGTCCTTACTTCTCCAGCAGTCTCCCGCATATCTGGTTCGTCTAACTTGGATAGTTTTCGTGATGAGTGGTAGGTTGCTGTGCAGCTGCTGCTTTTTAGGGTGTTGCTGCGAGCTGGCAGCATTCTTGTGTAATTGCCGTCAAGCTTTTTCTCCATACGTTTAGTTAGCGTCCATGTGGTGCATCCATATGGCAGTATCGACACAACCGCTGCCTGAAAAAAACTACCTTTTATTTTATCAGTCAGGTCTGACTTCCATATGACCGATAGCTATCATTAGATATCCATGCCTTTGCTAGTCGCGTGCTGATGTCATTCTCGGTTGATGAGACGCTGCTTCCGAGGTAGGTGAACTTGTCCACTATTTTCAAAGGACCACTCTTTAGTGTGGAGATATTGCCTCTTTGATTAAAACATATGTATTCTGTCTTGACACGGAGGCCTATGCCACCGTTTTCTTTCATACGTTATTTATGTACACTATTGATATACACTATTTATACACGTTAGTATAGGTAACGACTCTTAAAAAATATGCTGTTAAACAAATAAGTGTTCTGGTTTTGCAAGTGGAATTTAAGATAAATAACAGCCATTGGATTAGGCCACCTGTTTGTATCTAAAAATCGCATCTCATTCTTTTGAGCAGATTCTAGTTAAATTTTAATATCTCTCACAATTCCCGGTGAATTACCCGTCCCCAGCCCAGTTGATTAGGACTGTAGAGAAATAAGACACCAATCTAATGAGTATCCTGGATATAAAATTAAACAATCAGATGGTGAGGCTTCACGACTGTAGCTTTGGGGAATGTGGAGTACTCCTTCATTGCCATTACTCTCAGGTCCACTCTGATCAGGAGTGGTAGTAACCGTTAGTGTCCCAAATATGGGTCAAATAGAACTTTTTGACTTGTTAAAATTTTACCTATAAATTCTCTCTATATCTATCTAAAATATATATATATATATATATATATATATATATATATATATATATATATATATATATATACACACACACACACTGGGTGGAACGATAAAATTGTCGTCCTAAAGAAAACAACAATACAGCTTTATTTTAAAACTTTTATTGAAAAAATTAATTCAGGTAACTTGATTATGTAATAGAGCTGACATCTATTCAATTCAGCCGCCTTCAGCCTCAATCACCGCCTTGATACGAATCCGGAACTGGGATTTTCCACAAGCGCCGGCGGATGGCGGCGATCAGGCTGGCTTTAGTGTTGTGGGGGGTCATATTGGTGATGTTCTCGACGTATGACCAAAAGAAGTAGTCCAGCGGGTTCAGGTCGAGGGAGGAGGGGGGCCAGTGAGAGAAGGGTACAAAGTCGTAGCTCTCCTTTGGACTTGTGTACCAGCGCCGAGTCCTGCTGCCACACCCAGGGTCTGCCACCGGCCACCTGATTGCACCCAGGGGATCACCACACTCTTCAGCACATCCAGGTACACTTTGGTGTTGACTTTCAAGCCGACTTCGAAGATGTGAGGTGGCATGATGTGGCTCTCACTTGAAACCACACCAAAGACCATAACCGTAGCCGGAAACTTTGTTTTCATCACCCTGGGCACGTCCCAGTTATTCGTGGCAATCCAGATTTGCATTTTGAGGGTGCTGGCAATGGTCCTGTTGTCATAACTTGGATCGGTAGAGGATATGAGTTGTACAGCCGCGCATCTCCGATCTCGCTCGTTGAACATTGTGTCACTTTCAGACATGATAGAAGGCTCCTATCGCTCTTGGGATTTGTACACAACTGGCCAACTAGTAGATGGTCTGCAACAAAAAAAGAAAACCAGTTTTCATTAAACGGAAATGGAATCATGTCGTCTTTTCTAGGGCGACAATTTTATCGTTCTACCCTATATATATATATATATATATATATATATATATATAGAGAGAGAGAGAGAGAGGATTTGGCATTAAATGACCTTCAAAGGTTGATATGTCATAAAACCCAGCCAACCAACTAAACGACTAACCTAATTACTGTTCCCACCCTGATATACTTATTTTTGTACTCCTTTTGTGCCAGTTTTCTGTATTCGCTTATTATACCATTTACAGTTTCATCTCCGTCTTCACATAAGCAACACTTGCTATTCTGTTGCGTATAATCAATTTCGCTTTGATATAATTATTTGATATGGACTCTTTCTTCTTCTAATTATTATCATTAGTCCAACTTTTTGACTATTTGAAGCTTTACAAGTACGTAAAAAAAGTGTTTGCCAATGGTCCAAGAGACCTGTGTTCAATCCCAGGACGCGTCATACCAAGGACTTTAAAAATGGTACTTGATACCTTCTTGCTTAACACTCAGCAATATAAGGTACGTATCAAGGGTAAAGTGGAGCAATCCAGGAAAAGGAGTTGCGCCCTCCCCTACACCTCCAGTGTAGTAGCTATTGAAAAGGGAGCCTTCTGGTTGCCGTCGACTACGGTCGCCAACTTAACCTACTTATATATTAGCTGCAGCCGCAAGTCACTCTGGTAGCACGGTTTCCCAAGACTCCCTCTCAGTCTCTTCCTCATCATCTATCCCTGTCGTCCATCGCTCTTAGCAAATCCTCTCGACTGTATCCGGTTTGCACACAAAATTGATGTACGCCTTTGCAGGTCGACCAACACTGGTGTGCCCTTGTCTATTAGTCCATGGGAGAACGTCGCTTATGAATTCGTTCTTACTTCACCAACAGAGCTCTACAGGTCTTATTCGTCCTGCTTGGATAATTTAGAAGCAAAGTGGTCGTACTGGTGGATAGCTATGATAGCGCTTGGTGACTGTTAATTTCTCGCCTATGCAATCATCACGCTAATTTTTTTCTCACATAGGGGTATTCCTTTATACACTGTCGTGTGGGGCATGATGGGAAGGGGGATCTAGTTTGTGGTGTAGTCTTGGAAGGGAGGTCTACTTTATGCTGTGTGGTTATTTACGTGGCTATATCATATTAATTTTGTAACTTATTAAATTTTTCATTCAGTAATGTTTATTTTCTTATGTTTCTTTCTATTATTATTATTATTATTATTACTACTACTACTACTATAATACTCATTTGAGAGTTTTTCACTCCAGCGTTAGCAGATGGTTTTCCTCTGGACTCTGAGTGACAGCAGGTCTCCAGGACTTATCTCAGTATTCTGGCCGATCTCAACAATGTTCTAGTTTAGATAGCTTTTACTCGTCCTCTTATTTCCATGTCCTCCAGACGCTGTACCAATCTTTTTAGTGACAGGGGGTGTCCTCGTGGTGTAATGGTTAAAGCGATGGACTGCGGAATCGTAGTACGCGAGTTCGTACTCCAGTCGCGCTATTACATTCACTTTCGGGCAAATACCCTTGGGAAAGATATGAACCCCCTTATCCTCCCAGCTATGGGTTAAATAGTACAACTACTGTTCTTCTAGGAGAATGGCTTTGGCATTAAATAACCTAAAAAGGGTTGATATGCCATTAAACAAAAAAAAAAAAAAACACGCCTTTTAGTGACTGTACCGAGCACGCCAATTACAACTGGTATCACCGTCACTTTTATGTTACGTAGTTTTTTCATTACAAGGTCCAGGTACTTATTTCTCTTTTTGCTTTCTTTCAGTTTTACCCTCTGGTCCGCAGGAACAGCAAAGTCCACTATTTTCTTGTTGACTATCACTAGGTTTGGTCGTCTGGCCGAGATTAGGTGATCTGTTTGTATCTCAAAATCCCAGAGAAGTTATTGGGTCCCATTTTCCAGGACGGATTCTGGTGGTGGTGGTATTATTATTATCATTATTATTATTGAGAGTTTTTCACGCCAGTTTAAGTGAGGGCAAATCTCCAGGACTCTAAGTATTCTGGCCAATCTAAAAAATGACGTTGTCTGGACTGTCTCCACTTGTCTTATTATTATTATTATTATTATTATTATTATTACTCCTTTAGAGTTTTTCACATCAGCGTCAGCTGATGGTTTTTTACTGGAGTTTGAGTGACAGCAAGTCTCCTCAAGTCTCCCAGACTCTTCTCAGTATTCTGGCCGTCTTCAATAATGCTGTCGTTTAGATGGTTTCCACTCGTCTGCCAACTTCCAAGTCCTCCAGGCCCTTTAATAATTCTTTAGTTACTGTGCCAAAAGCACCAATCACAATTGGTACAATCGTCACTTTCATGTTCCACAGCTTTTTCAATTCTTTAGCAAGGTCGAGGTACCTATCCTTCTTTTCACATTCTTTCAGTTTTATTCTATGGTCAGCCGGAACAGCAAAGTCGACAATTTTGCAAGTTCTCTTTTTTTTTTTTTCTCTTTTTTTTTTCTTTTTTTTTTTTTTTTTTTTTTTGTTGTTGTTGATTGTTATAAGATCTAGTCTTCTGGCCGAGATTAGGTGAACTGTGTGTATGTCAAAGTCCCATAGGAGTTTATGTGTATCATTTTCTAGGACAGGTACTGGGTTGTGCATATACCATTTGTTCGTATGGTCAAATTTAAATTTCTTGCACATTTCCCAGTGGATCACATTGCCCACCCTGTCGTGTCTAGTCTTGTACTCTTTCTGTGCTAATTTGCTGCATTCGCTTATTACGTGATTGATCGTTTCGTCTCTGTCACCACATAACCTACATTTGCTATTTTGTTGAGTCTTATCTATCCTCGCTTTGATATGATTGGTTCTTACGGCGTTGTTTTGTGTTGCTGTTAGGAGAGATTCTGTTTCTCGCTTAAAGTTTTCTTTTCTTAGCCAGGTCCAGGTTTTGTCGTGAGAAACACGTGTCATTCAAAAAGTTCCAAGCCTAACTTAGAAAGAAGAGTATTGCAAAACATATTTGTTGCGACAACACATTACCACTTTACCTGAAAAAATATTAATTTTTCTAGTTTCATAAGAAGTGGTAGAGCGTTGCCACAACAAAGATATTCACTATGTACCTCTTTCTGGGTGAAGCTTAAAAATTTATATATATATATATATATATATATATATATATATATATATTGTGGGATTTAAAGACTTTTTATCATCCTATAGATTTAAAAAAATAATCTTAGATATCCATAGGTAATGGGTAGAAGTGCTAGGAAGAGGCATTTTGATTCGATGCAAAGAGCACAATTACTCTGATATGATCCTTGGCAGAAGTATCAGGGCAGACTTCACTGCTTAACTAAACTATTTAATCCTAAATGACAATGTTTCATTTTGAAAATCAAAAGAATTATTGCACGGCGTAATTTTTTTTATAATTTAACCACTGACATAAAAACTACAATAAGTGACCTTAAAAAATGAATATACCTGACACTGAAAAAAAGAGTAACATTTGATCGAGATCAAATTCGAAACATAAACTAACCCCCAAGTGCAATTGATTGCTGAACATCACTTGACAAAAGGCTTCCTAAAGTATTATAACAACAAGGTGCCTTCAATAAGTTTCCAGACTTTTTTTGTACAGGCATTTAAAATTGTTATAGACTCTTGAAAACACAGTATGTTATTGCTATACCTCTTATCAGATGACTGACCAATCTTTATTATTTCAGCTTCAAATGAACAGCTACAGCAGGAATTGGAATACACCCTACTAAAGCCTGATTGTCACAGCTAGTGAATTTTAAAAATGCTATCTGGACGTGAAGACAGCTTAGAAGAATGATATGCAATAAAATTCTGTTTTAAACTTGGAAAAAAATGCCATGCGATGAAAGCTGGATTCACTACTATGACCAAGAGACAGAGTTCCCAGTGGAAGCATGCTGGCTCTCCCAGACCCAAGAAGGCCAGACAGAGCAAATCCACCCATAAACTTTTGATGATCCCTTTTTTTGACTGCACTGGCATGATCTACATGCACTGGGTTCCCACTAGACAGACGGTCAACAAGGAATACTATACTTAAGGGAGTTCAGGTAGAGATTCCGTCGGAAGAGGCCAGCACTCTTCAAATCGGCTCAGTGGCATTTCCACCAGGACAATACACCAGTTCACAACTCTATCCTTGTCACAGACTATTTGACCAAGATGGGTATCAAGAAAGTTCCTCACCCTCCCTATAGTCGAGACCTTGCTCCCTGTGACTTTTGGTTATTCCCTAAGCTCAGGGAAAAACTTAGAGGCTGTCGTTATGAGACAATTGAGATGAAAGATACTGTGACGAAGGTCACAGCCTCACACAAGAGGACTTCCTTGGGACCTTCCAGAAGTTGTTGGAACGGTACAACAAGTGCATTGCAGGCGGAGGAGATTACTTCGAAGGGGGCTAGAGTTTCATGTGTGTACTATCAATAAAAGTGCCCATACGAAAAAAAAGTCTGGAAACTTATTGAAGGCTCCCCGTACTTTACAATATTATATATACTTCACAATTATGGAATTAGATTATCAAATTACAGCAAATACAAAGTGTAATAATAAAAAAGAGTATCAAAATGTAAGCTTGAATTTTCTTACCCTAAATTGCGGCGAACAAGATGACCACAAATTTTTAGCCCTAAATTCTGGATCAGACTTAGTCAGTGGGCCTAAATGAAGATAGGCTATGATAATCTGCAGAAAAAGTATATGATAAATAATTTTATAAATGTGTATAAGTGAACACAGTGCGGTATCTTAAAATCAAGGTTTTAGTCATCAATAGAATAACCTACAAGTCACCTTTATTGAAAATATTGTTCCATTCAAGTACCGTAATAATGCTAATAAACTACCATCATGTCTCATTAAACTGTCATAACACCAGTACGTAATTTTCTTTTGAAATTAGAATTACATTTGCCATAAGTGAAACATACAAATCTTACACATTACAGCTTATATTCATATAAATTGTACTCTCATGAAATTACGAAAATAAACAACATACCGTAGTTGTTTGACTGGCAACGTGAGGGCTTTGGCGTTCCAATTACTGTTTACAGAAAGTGCATTAGCTGTCTGAAAAAGCGTGTAATATAACGTTGTTATATTACTAAATTAGCTTTATAATTTTATTTTATATTAATCTCTGTGTAAGTTTGTTAAATATGTTCGCCAAACGCGGCAGTCAACTGGAGTAACGGTAAAGAGTGTGTATCGACTGTTAGGAATACAGATCAACTGGTTGACGTCTCTGGTAAAGGTTTGGATTTTAGCTCAGCCATATAAGTCGATACCTAGTTTTGTAAAAAAATTTCCAGGCTTAAAAGATCGATTTGTTGGCTGTAATTCATTCTTTTATTTCTTGTATATAATACAAGAAGGCACAAGGCCCAATGGTTTTGGGGGGAGGGGAAGGGAGCGGTCTTGCTTTAACTATATTTTCTAGCGGAACCTAGCTAGCCACATTCGCCGACCCATTCAACAATACAATATATAATCACTCGTCCATCGCCATGCACGCAGCAACCACCAAAATACCACATTTGCTCTAATGAAAAGTCCGACTTAAAACCCGAAAGTGATGCATGATTTATTGGTTGTAATTCATTCTACTTTAAAATCTACATCTATATGTATGTACAGCTGAATAATCTAAATTGATGATTTCTAAATATTGGTTTTCTTGGTGATAAAGAAAAATATTTAGTTGAGTCCCAACCCTCCAAGGACCAAAATTTGCATTATTATTTCCGTAATATACTAATACTGAACACAACGGAAGGAAAGCCATCATAAGCTCATTAGCACATGCAAGAACATTTCACCACTAATATACATATACAAATAGTACTACAAGAAAGAATAGACAAACGAGACCTTTGGTAGAGCAATACATATAATGTCCCATGTGCATGCAGTATGGAGAAGGGATACAAAATGAAAAAAAGGGCTTAGCTGACAAGTGTGGGTAATATAGCCATGTGACTTTACTGCTTCCTGGAAGGGGTCAGAGAATGTCTCGAAAGAGGCAAAAATAAGGGTGAGAATGAGTTTCTGAAACTGTCCGGGACATCCTACAAGGTCTCACAACGGGAATGTAAATAATCTGAGTGAGATAGATATTCATTGCATCTCTTCATAGATGTCTAGACTGTTATCTAGACGAATCAAAATTTAGCCCCCTTCACAATCGTGGTGGCGAAACTTTGCATAACAACGCTGAGACCTTGGGAAAGGCATGAACCCTCTTTTCTATCAGCTATGAGTCAAATAGTATCACTGCTATTCTTCTAGAAGATTGGAATTGTGATTAAATAACACACGAAGGTTATATACCATTAAACAAAGAAACCAAACCTTCTAAGGAGGTGGGGAAGGGGCAGTGACAAAAATTGTCCTGTCCTGTCGTGTCCTGTCGGCATTCAGTTTTTTAGAGGGTATTTTGTGTATTAGGCAGTAAATTAGTCGATGTGAAGAGGTTCTGTCTAAGAGGGTTGACTCTTAGAAATTGCATATTTTTAAAAACGACTATACTCCGAGGACAGATATTTTGCATCTAGACGAGTCAGTAATTTTTTTTTTAAATGACGCCAGCCTCAGTCATTTTTAACAGCAGTTTTCGGCAAAACACACTATTGTGAAAGTGCAGTACCCTTAACTGACTTAGCTCCCTTCGACCTTCTTTTTTCCTTAACGAAAAATTTATCTCAATAGTAAAATTTTTGAAAACCAGGTGAGACGTTAAAGAAATATGACAGTGACGCTTCTCACTATATCAAAAGAAAAATTTCAAAGATGCTTTGACCAGTGGAAAACTGGCTGGAATCAGTGTCTCGAATGCCAAGGGGACTATTTTGAAGTAAATTAACGTTTCGTTCATTGTTCATTTCTGCTTTTGTAACTACAGCTTCAGTCTCGATACTTTCTGAATATATCTCGTAGTAGCTTTGGAAAGAGTGCATAACGGTTATCGTCGTAGGAAATAGAACCAGTGATCGGAGTTAAAATCCTACACGAGACTATTTGCGTTTCACTTCGTACTAATGGTCTTAAGAAAGGCATGAATCCATCTGTTTTAACCCCTAAGTAAGTAAGTTGGCCGACCGTATTCGAGGGCGACTCGAAGGCTCCCTTTCCAATAGGTACTACACCGAAATGTAGTCGAGGACGCTACTTCTTTTCCTGCAATCCTCCACCTTATCCTTAATACATACCTTATATTACTTAGTGTTAAGCAAAAAGGTATCAAATACCATTTTTGAGTTTTTTGTATGACTCGACCTAGGATGGAACCCCGGTCTCCCGAACCAATGGCGAGCCCCTGCTATGGGTAAATAGACGGAGTTTTTTTATTGTTGGTTAGGTAATCACTCAAAGAGAAGGAAAACACTAAATTCAAACCAGCTTTACTCCGCTAAAAAACTGACCTCGTGTCGTATCATACTCGAGGCGGAGGGTTGGGGTAAATACCTTAGTCCAGGGTAACCCGAAGGCTCCTTTTTCAATAGCTACTATACCGAGGTGTAGGAGAGGGCGCTACTCCATTCCTTGGATTGCTCCACTTTACCCTTGATAATTACCTTATAATGCTGAGTTTAACACTCAAGGCGGAGTCAAGTACCATTTTTTTTAAGTCTTTGGTATGATTCGACCCGGGATTGAACCCCGGTCTCCCGGACCATGAGCAAGCACTCTACTCATTAGTCCAATGGTCCGGTAAATACATAACACTGTTATACTTTAAATTAAGATCAGTACTATATTGGTCAGTGATTAATATCGGATTTTCTTTTGTTTCAGCTTTTTCCATTTCAAGACCCATATGCTTTTCCGATCAATAAACCGGATTCCACGAGTCACATGGCGGGAGGAACTCTTCATCCAGTATGCCTACCGCCTTTGGAAGACTATGGCAACTTTAAGGCCTTCTTGCCGGACGCTTCCGAATATTCCCAACGCCAAAACATTTCTGATCGTGCCAAACCGACGCACAACCAAAAACAAATTTCTCCAGAAAGTTCTTCATCCGTAGAGGACGTAGAATTTGAAAGGGCCTTCAAAAGAATAATGATGGAACAGTTTTCACTGTTTACAAATTTTACTCCGGAGTTTAGCGAATGGTAAGTGAAATGGAAAGCTTCTTAAGTTTTTATTTTCACGATGTACAGAAACAGTAATAAGAGATCAGCTGAAAAATCTTTAGGCCAAACAAGGAAAGAATTACTTCGAATTAATTATTAAGTTGCGATTTTGCTGGGCTTAGCCCGGCACAGATTCGTTATCATTAATCAGTACTTTTAAGGCTTTGTATTTTAAAACAGAATGGTTGATTTAGAAGGCAAGGCTCAATCAGAAAGGATAGATACTATAGGTTTGGCTTACGAAGTTTTGCTAGTTTGGTTTGAGACGGCAACCTATTATTCATATTTTACATTCATCATGTCGTGCCGCTAGCACGGATATCCCTGACCCTCTCTCGCCACTTCTCCCTATCGTTCATCACCTCTGGCAGGTCTTCAGAATCTGGAATTATTTAAGATAGAAAATCGAAATAAATCAAATACGAATGAGAAGAAATCCTGAAATCTATGAAAAAAAATGAACTATCGCAAATTATAACCCCGACAAGATTAGGAGAAATAGTTTTGAGTGCTTGCTAAGAATTGGTGTCCATTCAGGAAAATTGTACATATTATGTTGGTTGGTGTTAGGGATGATTTAGCATTAGTTAACCCAATGATACACTCGCACTGAATGAACGGAAGGAAAGACAATATAAGCTCATTTACTCATACAAGAACACTTGAGGCATATTAGTGGTCTGAAATCATACATCATCGTCATGTCGTGCCGCTAGCACGGATATCCCTGACCCTCTCTCGCCACTTCTCCCTATCGTTCATCGCCTCTGGCAGGTCTTCAGGGCTACATCTCGTATCCTCACATAGCTGCTGGATGTATGTTCGAGCTGGTCGTCTCGCTTTTGCCCGGCCATATGAGGGGGTCCATAGGAGTACATCACTTATGAGCTCGTCCCTGCTTCTCCAACAGTGACCTGCATGTCTGGTTCATCTAACTTGGATAGTTTTCGTGATGGGAGGCAGGTGGCCGTATAGTTGGTGCCTTGTGGGGTGTTGCCGCCAGGACTTGTTCAATATTACTCGCAACATTCTTGTGTAATTGCCGTCAAGCTTCTTCTCCAGCCGTTTAGTTAGCGTCCAAGTAGTGCATCCATACAGCAGTATCGATTCGACCGCTGCTTGGAAGAAACTGCGTTTCCTTTTATCGGTCAGGTCTGATTTCCATATGATCGATAGCCTATCGGTAGCTGTCCTTGCCTTCGTTAGCCACGTGTCGATGTCCTTTTCTGTTGAGAGCACTTAAATCTTACTTGGGAAGTCTTAACTTACTGACCTATGACATCGTAGCAAGAGAGTTTGTAGGGAATAAATGAATAAATAAAATTTAAATTGAATTTTTAAAAAATATTAAAATATGCAGAAACTCCCAGAGGCCTTTGACAGGAAAAAGGGGCGACGCATGCGTAAAGAAAAAGGGACCTCCCGACAAAAGGTGGAAGCTCATTTTTCTTTTAGCAGTAACCGGCGGGGTGACATCTAAATCTCCCGGCTGCTAATGAAGCCAACGTGGCCGCTCTAAGGCACCACGTTGGGCTAACCTTTCACTAGTAGCAGCCGTCTTCGTTAACAGTATGCCAAAATACAAAAGCCATGAAATGGACCTATCGAACTACGAACTAAAACACTGGACTTGGACAAACTCCCAAAAGCGACTAACACGTTGTTAAAGCTTTAAAATATCAAATGAGGACACATATATACCAAGAAACGATTAACGTATTTTAAACACCTTGACTGGGGGATTCAACCATTTCAATTGTATTCAGGGAAAATTCCCACACCCATTGAATGGTTGTTGAATCCAGGAAATAAAGGAAAAAAAACGTCTTCGTCTCCTATTTGTTGCTACCTTCTTTCGTATAATTTTTGGGGGGCCTTCTTGTTCAAGGAGTTACATTAACAGGACAACGTGGGGTGAAAATAGAATAACCGCAGAACAGAAACAGATAAAAATAACAGTAACACAGCTTGCCCCCCTCCGACTCCATAATTTCGAATTCCAGTTACGCAATTGCATTCTCTTTCTTTGGAAAGATACGAGCCTCCTTATTCCTCGCCAGTTTTGAATTAAATAGTATCGCTACTGTACTTCTAAAAGGATTGATTTGGCATTAAATGACCCATGAAGGTTTATATGTTATTAAACAAACCAACCAATTATATCTTTCCTATTACTTTCTGCTAGATACAAATTAACGTTTACATTATTATGGATTTACATCATATATTGCATAATAGATATTACTTATTATCTTTTAGTTTTTATCTGGTACATTTTATACATTGCCCTTTATCTTTTACTGTTATATTAATTCATTAACGGTAGATGACAGGGACATTAAGATATATATATATATATATATGAGAGAGAGAGAGAGATTCTGTGGTACGTGCAAAATTTTAAAACGGCCTTTCAAGTGACTGCATTTTAAAATACAGGGTGTCTCAAAACAGATGAAACCCATTAACATGATAATTCGTATTGCTTCAAGTCATCTTTCTTCTGAGTCTTAAAAAGCAATCATATCACTTCAGAAAGGTCAAACCAGATGACAAGGACAGAAACTGATTGACTTTATCCTATAGTGTACGTGAAAGACTAAGTTGTTGGGAACGTCTTCGGAGGAACTTTTTCGGACTCCTTCCGGCATAATCTCTCACCGCATCATCTTAGTCAGGACATCTTGCAACTTTCTGCTAGATCGGGGTTTTTCTGCTTTCTTGTTTAGGTTGTTTACGGACCCTGTGGCTTGAAATTTATCTACCCAACGATGATTTGGCTTTTCTTGGGATTGTTGTTAAGTTAAACTTCTTGCGAAATTTTGCTTGCCCAGTTTTGAATGATTTTGTCTCCAAATAAGTAGTGACGCAAAATATTTTTTCTCTCTTGTCCAAGGCATTGTGCCGGAGGATGAGTAGTTGTTATAGTATACTATTTTCAAATCTAAAACAAAAAGAACACAGCATTATCCTTAGTAGAGTTATTAGCAGTCACATGGGTCCCATGTATATTATGACACCTTGTACTTTAAAATATTTGCCAATCACGGAATTTTAGTCTCTGATGAGACGTGACCGCAAGAAAGGGTTCTCTTTTAAAGACCGTTTTAATATATATATATATATAGAGAGAGAGAGAGAGATCTTTATATCTAATTTATAATTCTGTTGGTGTGAAAAACCCAGATTGTACAATTCGCAAATTCTACAAACTGATATCTGGGGAAAAATCAGTGGAAAAAAAAAAGACAAGACGAAAAACACACGGGCTACTTGAAAATAATCAAAAGCACGTATGTCTAGTCAAAAAAAAACAAAAAAAAAAAAACACCGACACAATTAACGAAGCTAAAACGTAATAAAAGGCTCAATACGTGAGATAGAGCAAATATTATGAAAATAATTCCTATATGGCCAAGAGCTTGTCTACCTACGTTTTAACCAAACGACTTTTCGGACGAGCCGTTTGGTGAAACCAAGAAAGACTCGCTCTTGGCCATGTAGGAATTATTTTCATTATATATGTACTCTTGACGGAATAAACCGCTTCATAATTTATAAAATAATTAAACATTTTTTTTTTCATCATACAACGTGTGAAAGCACGTGCAATACCCTAGCCTCAGTCAGCCGCCAACCAGGTGATAACACAGTTTCGGTAGCTCAAGGCGGAACTAAACCGCTTCATAATTTATAAAATAATTAAACATATAATAACGACTGTATATTAATTACAATAATTTTGATTTTCTTTGATATCGAAAATTTATTTTCACCCGGTAATTTTGCTCAAATATTCTAAACGCTAAAAAAATACTTTCTAATCTTATTATTACATATATCTTAATTCACAAATATATTTGTTTATAAAAACCTTCCTATGATAATTCTTTTACAAAAACCTTTCTTGGTTGATGCTGAATCAGACTATATATGATTTTGGTAGTCCTTTTATTTAGTCAAAACCGGAAACATAGACAGATGTTTCGCCTTTATATATATATTAAATATAATAGACATTTTATGTCTACATATTTTCTTCTGGATCCGTTCGAATTCTCGTCTGACTTTTATCGTATTCAGGGGGGGGCGTGATTTATGTATTGTCCATAGTTGTATGTATCCCTAGTACTTTCTGCCCGACTTTGGGCCATCATCAGGGAGGATCCATTACAAAAGTGATGTAACTTTTGTTTTAGCATATTACTACTGTGTAATTAATTTTCAAACCAGTGCTAATGTACTTAAATGTCTTTAGCTACTGGCACTAATTATAGAATTACATTTAAAAGCAAACGCCATAATCTTTAACGGCAAAGACGCCCTTACACAGTAGTAATATGCTAAAACAAAGTCACATCACTTTTGTAATAGATCCTCCCCTGATGATGGCCCAAAGTCGGGCAGAAAGTACTAGGGATACATACAACTATGGACAATACATAAATCAATTCCCCCCGAATACGATAAAAGCAATACGGGAATTCGAACGGATCCAGAAGAAAATATGTAGACATAAAATGTCTTTTTTGTTTAATGAAATTTGCATTAACGAAGAAATGCTGCCTATATATATATAATATATATATATATATATATATATATTAAATATATATATATATAATTATTAAAGACTGGCTACATTAAAACGGGGCACCTCAAGTGATGTAATGGTTAGTAAGCTAGACTACCAAACCTTCACGAGTGAGTTCGATTCACATTGGATGCCCCATTCATACGGCCTTGTGCCACATCTAAACAAAAAGCTTAGGAAATTA
Organism: Sepioteuthis lessoniana; assembly: GCA_963585895.1. Classification (NCBI taxonomy): domain Eukaryota; kingdom Metazoa; phylum Mollusca; class Cephalopoda; order Myopsida; family Loliginidae; genus Sepioteuthis; species Sepioteuthis lessoniana. The sequence goes on from OY757918.1 coordinate 94,211,929, forward strand.
CAACATTTAACATTTCAGTATGCGAATCACATTGAATATTTAAAAAAATGTTTGCATGCTAGAATATGGGTCCATAGGAAATTAGAACAAAGTATTTTTTATAGTTTTGCTTTTTAGTGGTTTAAAATTACTGTGAAGATTTATCATTTAGATAGCACGATGTGCCTATTTCTAGATTTAATAAATGTTCAAAATTTGAACTTCAAATTGGCAACGTTGTTTTGATTTGATTATATTGATTGGTCAGTTTGTCATCAAAATTCAATAAAGCAAACCTACTGTGAACAACTATCGAAATCAAAGAGTCAAAACACCTGCTATCTAACTGTTAGCTCTTCTTAGTGGATAAAATTTAAATGTATTGAGTGTTCTACAGTGGACAGAACTGCATATATTAAATATTTAAATTTGTGACTGGCTGGGTATAATCCTGTTGCAGACTGTAGTTTAGAGGCCCCTGTCATTATTTTCTATGTAAGCGAGTATTTCACTCCAGTTTTAACAAGTGGTTTTTCATTGAAGTCTGAGTGACACCATCTTCTCGAGTTCCTAGGATTCTTTTAAGTATTCTAGCAAATCTTAATAATGCTGTGTTAAAGATGGTCTCGATTCTTCCACTGGTCTCCAAATACCCCTAGTCTCTTTTCCAGGTCTTTTAGGACCGTTCCAAGTGCTACAACTACAACTGGTATCACCGTCACCTTCATGCTTCACATCTTTTTCAGCTCTTAGTAACGTTCAAATATTTAAGATTTTTACTTTCCCTCTGGTGCAGCAAAATCCACAATATGACAAATTGGATAAAGTTTAGATGTATTTAGTGTTCTTCGGGAACAGAACTGCATGAGTTATTCCACAAATATCTTCGCTTATAAAAACAAGTTGTTTTCTTGTTATTTAAAACTAGGTCTGATCTTTTGGACGGGATTGGATGATCCGTTTGTACCATTAAATTCCAGAGAGATTTTATGTGTTTCATTTTCTAGGATAGCTTCTGGTTGTGCAAACACCGTTTGTTAGTCTGGTAAAAATTCAGTTTTTTGCACAATTCCCAGGGAATCACTTTTCCCACCCAGTCGTGTCTGTATTTGTATTCCTTTTGTGCTTGTTTGCTGCATTCATTTATTATGTGATTAACTGCCTGTCATGTCTGTTACATACACTTAACATTTTTCTGTGTATCATCCATTTTTTCTTTGACATAATTAATTTTAATGGTATTATTTTGTGCTGCAATTAAGATTCAGTTTCTCTCTTTAGGTTTCCCGTAGCCATATGCAATTTCTTTAGTTTGTTGCTTGAAATATCCATACAGTTGTTTTTCTTTCTATTTTTGTGTCCTAGATTTTTTTTGTTTTCCCATTTTAACTTCAAGTTATTTTTGTTGATGTTTCTAAGTGTTATAATCAATCTTTATAATAATTATTATTATTGCTCTGCTACCCCCTCTCTGTCTCTCGCTTTCTCTTGCATTATTATATACAAATAGAACAGGTTCATACGAGCCCAAATGTTTCACAAACATTTTTTTGAGGTTGGTTGAAAACGAGGATGAGAGTTCGAACCGATTTCGTCCGTAATGTTTAATCAAAGCTTTGGCAACATTATTTTGAGTAAAACATTATATTACATAAAAATGTTGGTTTTGACAAAATTATCATTTTGTGAACAATATCAGTTGAATTCTGCTGTTAGTAAAATTAAAAAATTTAATAAAACATTGTAAAATACGATTAAATCAAGAGGAACAGGCATCTGTCTCTTTTTCTCTGTCTATCTGTCTGTGTATGTGTGTGTCTCTCTCTCTTTTGTCGCCGAATCGGTCGGGGCTCCACCTCTGCAGAGGGGTAAGAACCCTCTACCTAACAAGTGTCTTGGTATGACCTAAATAATCTGGTGATGTTCCAGTAATATTGAAGCTTTGGGGAATGCAGAGTACCCCTTCATCGCTCCCAGGTCCACTCTGATCCGGATAGGTAGCACCTGATATGTCCTATCTATGGGTCAAATAGAATTGCTAGACTGAATTGTTTGAAATAAAATTGTTTTTAAATTCAACTCTGTATATTGCCCAGTCGGCAGGGCTGTAGAATACACTGACTGCTTCTCTGCAGAGGGGTAAGACCACCCCGCAACGGGTATCCTGAATGTGACACTAAACAATCTGATGGTGAGGTTCCAGTAATAAAGATCTTTGGGGAATGTGAAGTACCCTTTCATTGCCATCGCTCCCTGGTCTACTCTAGTCCGGGGTGGTAGCACCTGATAGGGTCCTATCTATGGGTCAAATAGAACTAAACAGTGTAATTATGCTAAATTGAATTGCTTGAAATAGAACTGCTAATATGTTTAAAAATGGATTCGGCATTAATTACCTACAATGATTGATATGCCATAGAACCAAACCTAATCAATCAATCTGTCTGTGACATGTCTGAAACAAAAAAACCCTGCTAATGTAACGAAATAAAGACTATAACGGTCTCTTAGTCTCCGTGTTTCATTACATCACAAATAGAATTATACTATCGTAGAAAGAGACCCAAATATGCCATCCTTTCCAAAAATAACTTTTTCCTGCTTTGTCACTAAAATCTACAGGATCTGGAACTGCCAGCCCTGGCTATACAACAATAGAAATCCTACATTAAAAGAGAAGAGACTCTATATATTTTTCCTGCCACTCCAAACACTGAAAACAAAATATCTGTTCCAAATTTCAGAATAGATAACCAAATTTAATCCTAAAAGGAATTCAGAACTGACACACAAGTAAGCAATAAAAAAAAGATACTTAAAACATTTATGTACACACGCAAAATTAATATATGCATAAAAGCATATTAGTAAATTATTGCTGATTATCAAAATATATAAATACTTAAAAAGACAATGTCTGTTCCACTCAACTTCCTGTTATTTGTTTTATCTTTGCATGTTTTATCTATGATTCCTTTCAGCATTAAAACCATAATCCAAAAAACTCTGCATCTACAATATTAAGCTACATTTTGTTACAGTAATGTATTACGCTTAGGGAGAATTCCTGTGCCATTGTGGCGAACATGATGGACAGTAGCATCATAAAAAACAAGTCTGAACTCCAGTTGTGCTTTGCCCAGTTGGCTGGGGCTGTAGAATACACCAACTGCACCTCTGCAGAGGGGTAAGATCACCCCCCCCAAAAAAATGAGTGTCCTAGATATGACACTAAACAATCTGATGGTGAAGTTCTAGTGATGTTGGGGCTTTGGGGAATGCGAGCAACCCATCATGGCCATTGCTCCCAGGTCCACTCTGGCCCGGAATGGTAGCACCTGATAAGTGCCCTATCTATTGGGTTAAATAGAACTAACGGCATACTTATGCTAAACTGAATTGTTTGACTAAACTGAATAGCTTGAAATAGAAATGTTTTTGACAATTAAACCGTACTTACATTTAAACTGCGTGCTTATGATAAATTGAATTGTTTGAAATGGAACTGTTTTTGACATTGAAAATGTACTGACAGTAAACCGAATTGTTTAATATGGGAACCTTTTGACATTTAACTGTGGGTAAACAAAATCTGTACTTATGCAAAACGGAATTGTTTGAAATAGAACTATTTTCATAAAAATGGATTTGGCGCTAAATAACCTACAAGGTTGATATGCTATAAAACCCAAACAACCAACCACCGCAGTCGTGCTATAATGTTCACTTTTGGATTTATACCCTTGGGGAAAGATACTGAACAGACTTATCCCTGCAGCTACGGGTTAAATAGCATCACAGCTATTCTTTTACAAAGAGTGCTTTGGCATTAAATAACCCACGAAGGTTGATGTGCCATTAAACAAAGAAACCTAAACCTATCTATCTGAATCTTCATTATCTCTCTCTCTCTCTCGTCTCTCATATATATATATATATATATATATATATATATATATATATATATATATATATATATATCCCAATCTGTTTCCCAGCAATGGGTTAAATAGTATCACTGCTGTTTTGACAAGGTTGACTTTGACATTAAAATAACCCACAAAATGTTGACATGCCATTAAACAAAAGAAATCTAAACCTATCTATCTGAACCTTCATTATCTCTATATCTCTCTCTCTCTCTCTCTCTCTCTATCCCAATATGTTTCCCAGCAATAATATCACTGCTGTTCTCCTACAAAGATGGCTTTGGTTTTAAATAGCCCTTAAAGAAACCTAATGTTATACTAATTCCCACAATCCTCGTAACAACACTATACACTGATCCCAGCCCCAACAATTTATTTAAAGAATAAAGGGATGACACAGAAGGCAAGTCCATAAGATCTCTTATGTGCATCTTGTGGGCCAGCAAATACTGAATTAAGGGTGAAAAGAAAAAAGAAAGATATCAGAGTTATAAAAAGTAATGGGGCACTTGTGGTGCAATGGTTATTGTCACAGGAAATGGACACGATGACCAGAATTCAATTCTTGGATGAGGTTTTGTTTACATTTCACGTAGCGCTAAGAACTAATATGCTTGGAAAGATATGAATCCAACTATTCTCCCTCCCATTGGGTGCCCCTTTCATATGGCCTTGTGCCACATCTAAGCAAAAAACTTAGTAAATTTCCAACTATTCTCCCTCCCGTTATAAGTAAATTGTTGGTTTGGTTTCTTTGTCTAATGGCATATCAACCTTTGTAGGTTTTTTAATGCCAAAGCCTATTCTCCGAGAAGAACAGTAGTGGTACTATTTAACCCATAGCTGGGAGGATAAGGGGGTTCATACCTTTCCGCAAGGGTATTTGCCCGAAAGTGAACGTAATAGCGCTGACTGGAGTACGAACTCGCTTACTACGATTCCGCTAGTCCAGTGATAAATTTAGTTTAGTTTTAGAACAATTTCAAATAAAATCAAAGTATTTCTCTTGATTTATCACGCTACACACAAAGCCATAAATTTATTGCTGAACTGCATATTCCTAAGATTTGATTGGTTTACTTTGCTGATCAACTTTCGTGAGCTATTTAATGTCAAAGACATGCAGAAATACTGCTTAACCATATATAATTTTAAAATTACCATTTATTTTTCAGGTGCTTGGATTCCTGTGACTGGGACTATGGAAAAGCTGCTTGGAACTTCATATATGACCCGGTATGGTTTGATTTCTCTGTTTAATGCCACATCAACCTTTATGGTGGAGGCGTTAGGTAAATACATACTTTCTGAGGAGTTTGGATTCGCAATATTTGGAGATTATTCTGAAATGCTAATTAGAATTATTCCTTCCTCCATAACAGAAGCATCAGTATCATCATAGACAACTGTTAAAATCTAAACCAAATAGGTTCACAAGTCGTCAAGTAATAGAATAAAAATATCGGAATTCTTACTAATTATTGAAGACATTACCAGTATTTGGTGCTTGGGAGGATATTTAGTTGTATCCATTTTTAATAAGCTTGAAAATTAATATTAGAGTATCTATTGATATCCATTGAATAAAGATGAAAAGAAAGACAAGATAAACTCTTATTAACATATAAAATATTAAATGCATATATATATATAAGGTTGGCGACCGTAGTCGAGGGGGACCTGAAGGCTCCCTTTTTGATAGCTACAACATTGGGGTGTCGGGAAGGGCGCTACTCCTTTTCCTGGATTACTCCACTTAACCTTTGATCCATACCTTATGATGCTGTGTCAAGCAAGGAGGCATCAAGTACCATTTTTTGAGTCTTTGGTGTAACTTGACCTGGGATTGAACCCCGGTCTCCCAGGCTTTTAGTGAACACTCTAACTGCTTGGCCAAAGCATATAAAAGTATTAAAATCATAAACAAATGTGTCCCAGCATATAGAATATACTCATTGTTCTATGACAAGCAGTGCATAAAAAGATACAAAAATGGTGAAAAGGTTTTACTTTTCATAAGTCGTTTAGCTGTATGCTTTACATTTCAAGGGTATCATCAGCATTTCATTCACACCCGTTAAAAGGGGAGGATGCCCCAGTGTGCCCATCATGCAAAGTACAACTCACAACCAAACATATCCTTCTAAATTGTAACAACCTTAAACATATCCGCACTAAATACTATCAAGCAAGAAACCTGAGGGACATCTTTAAGAATACAAACCCTGAAAACATTTTTAATTTTCTAAAAAAAAGCAACTTTTTCAGTAGGATATAACCAAACATCTCTATAGAACCGCTATTTTAATGACTGAAATTAAAAATAACCTTTTTGGCATTAAATGACCCACAGGGGTTGATATGCCGTTAAACAAAACTCAAACTCAAACTCATCAGCATTTGGAGATAATGTCTCTCTTTCGTTTAATAAACAGAGATACAAAACAGATCTAATCGTTTCAGAGACAGTGATGGGGAACTGAAGATAGTCGTCTCTCTTTTGGGGAGTTAAAGGCACAGCTTCCGACAGTCACGTGACCGTTGGTCATGTGATATTTCGAGAAGTGAGTTCTATCCCTTTTTGGTAGCAGACATCCATCGGAGAGGACCTATCTCTTTCGTCTTTGCTTTTCGAGCCACCCCATGCATGCAAATCATCCTGTGTGAACATTTTCCGTACACTAAATAACAAAATGTAAATTTTTAATTGCTGCTATCTGAACAACTTGTTCGGTGGAACAGCTTTTGTACATTTTTTTTTTTTTTTTTTTTTTTTTTTTAACAGTTTGGGACACTTTGTCACGCTTGGTAATAGTGTGTAATATATGCATATAAGATATGTCACTTTTGTCTAAATGGACTTTGTTTTTCCTTCTGGAAATATTCGATGTTAGGTTACCGTTTAGAAAGCCTAATGCATTATAAGAAAAAGCTTGTGGTAGTTTCCATAAATACCACGCATCCATAAATTCCCCTAACAGGAACCAAAAAAAAAAAAAAAAAAAAAGGACGATTTGAATAATGGGATTGACACTTGATGTGCAAAGACACACCAACACTCAAGGGGAAGACAATTATTCTCTCCCTACAATAAGTTGAACGCTGTATAGAAAAATTGATAACAATGATCCAATAAGATTTTTTTTTCATTATACAACGTGTGAAAGCACGTGCGATACTCTAGCCTCATCAGCCGCCAACCAGGGTGATAACAGTTTCGGTAGCTGTATAGAAAAATTGATAACAATGATCCAATAAGAATATTATCAGGAATATTGTATAGAATTTATGCTACGTATGTTTATCGATAAAGATTTCCTTATAACTCGAAATCTTTCTCATACGTAACATAAACTCAATACAATATTCCTAATAAGTCAAATGACGTAATTTAAAACAACAAACGCTGATTCACTAGTTAAACGGCCAACTTTTTCTTTTTTATACAAATTTTCCCCTAGTTTTTAGTATTTTGTATTTTAAACATCCATCGTAGACTTAACATCGCTAATATCACCCCTCATCGTCCTGATGATGGTTTCGTAGAACCGAAACGCTATAGTGTCGACCCCTCAATAAATCTCTCCTTACACTTGGATCGTCGTTATCAAATTTTCTCCATATTGTCGGATTACAATCTTTAATTTACTTTTCATTGAACGCTGTATAAATTTTAAGTAATGTTTATTTTGTATTTCAGCGCAAAGTGCAGAAAATTCCACGTGAGGCTTACAATGTCTAAAAAGAGACAAAAAGAATTTTCTTGTTAAAAGATAAAAAGTTGGGAAAGAAGAGACGAATTTATACAATTTATTGTGTTGTAATCAATTACAAACTAAAAAAATGTCACTGAAGCTCTATCCCCTGGACATTGTCGTCCTTATCATGTATAAAATAAAAATGAATACACAAATAAAATCAGTAATTAAATAAATAAAAAAATTTTTATTGAAAATATTCACTTGACTTTTTTGTCTTGTTTTTGTTTGATGTCATTTGTGTCACTTACGGGCAAGGCCATCCGAAATTAAAGCTCTATTGGGGATTTTAATTAGCAACTTTCCCCACTGTCAGTCACAAATAATAGTATGAAATAGCTTAAAATAGAAATGTTTTTGACAATTAAACTGTACTTACATTTAAACTGCGTTCTTATGCTAAACTGAATTGTTTGAAATGGAACTGTTTTTGACATGGAAACTGTACTTACACTAAACTGAATTGTTTAATATAGAACTGTTTTGACATTTAACTGTGTGTGTAATATAATGGCCGAGGGGTTTCGTTTTATGCCTTTGGGTTTAGTTAGGCTGAGAACCTTTCGGCTCAGTGCATGGGTTACTTAGGTGCAACATTAACGGAGGTGTTCACGCACGCGCGGAGCGGACGTGTCTCTCAGAAATGTCACAATAGTCCAGATGGGAAACGGGGCTACAGAGTGCAGGTGACGTCACGCACCGGAAGCGCATGGAGGATTTGGGGGATTTTGAAAAAGTCAGTTGAGTCCTGCCTCGGAAGAAGACGGTTGGCTTTCGCTTGCTCGCTGAGGCCAGACGAATTTGCGCGCTACAGGCGTCGCACGAGGTGGCGGGGCGGGGAACAGATGGAAAAGCCAGAATAGAAAGAATGTATATCTCTCTCCTTATGTCGAAGAACCTTTAAACTCAAAGGTAATAAAAAGTTTCGTACCTGAACTAAGAAGTCGTAAGTGTTTTTCGTGTTTCGAGATTCCTATGTTCTATGTATATATGTTATGAACATTCTAATGTACGTTTCACACGTAGCCATATCATGGCTATGGTACATATGTAAACAAAATCTCTACTTATACTTAACTGAATTAGCTAAATTGGAACTGTTTAGATAAACTGAATTGTTTGAAATACCACATATCTATAAATTCCCCAAACAGGAACAAAAAAAAAAAAGTATGATTTGAATTATGGGATTGACACGTGATGTCCAAAGACAATTAAGACAACTAAACTGTGTACTCATGCTAAACTGAATTGTTTGAAATAGAACTGACAATTTGCATAAAAATGGATTTGGTGTTAAATAACCAACAATGGTTGATATGTCATAAAACCCAACCAACAAATAATAATGACAATTGCCTAAATTTTATTGTTTGCACACTGTGAATAAAAACAAAGATTTTAGTCTATTTCCTGTCATTTTGGGAGCATGGTTATATCATTTGTAATGAAAAATAAGAGTAAAAAAAATTTTTTTTGAAAGGCCCTCTTGAAGCCATTGGCCCCTTAACAGTCATTTATATTGCTTATTCCTCCTGTTAACCCTCTTTGTAATTTTAGCAAGTAGGGACAAAAAAGTAATAGAATTAAACTTGATTATCTGCTCTTCATTCTAAATTTTGTTGTAAAAACAATATTTAAGTGAGTAGCTCAGATTTAACAATTTAAAGATTTTTGCTTTTGTCTGGATTATTAATTCTGACTAAGCAATAAATTTGTTGGGCAACAATAAATAATTGTCTTCCTTGAAGAATTGAACATGTCCATGAGGTTGCTTTGAATTCACATGAGACAATCCGAGCATCCATATGATTTTCTTTGTTCCTGTTCTTTGAACATTCATATTGTGCATTTTTATTTTTGTTTTCTTATCAGAAGAGACAAATCTCGTGCCTGGCCTTGATGCTGTAAAACTAGCATGGATTTACTGGATAATTTTCCTACTGTTTATCTCAAAACTTTTTGCCATTTTTGTTCCCCTTTCATATTCTACTTTTTCACAGAACATTATGTACCGCTTTTTGCCTTTTTTCACTTTGAGTGTTCAGCCAGTACACTCGAATCCCCTATAGTACAGGGTTTTTTCTTTTTAATTAAAACTAGGTCAAGTCAGCACTGTTTGTAATTGTAGCAGATCGGGGCAAAAAAGTAATAATAGTTTCAATTCTTTAACTAATCTCGAGTACAGTAAGTCTCTTTTCCAATTTCTTGGGTACTGTTCTAAGGGTCTTGACTTTCAATTTCCACAGCAAAGTCCAGCTTTTTGCTTTCTTTCACTCTGAATGTTCTGTTGGTACACCCAAATCCCTTATATTACAGGGTTTTTCTTGTAAATTAAAACTAGATCTGGTCTTCTGGGCTGAATTCGGTCACCCTTTTGTATCTCAAAGTCCCAGAAATTTTGATGCATTTCATTTTCAAGGATATATCCTGGTTTGTGAATGTGTGGGGGTTAGAAAAGAAAATGAATAAATAAAATAAAATAAATTCAAGTGTAGCAGTTCCCAGAAGACCTTGGGCAGGAAGCAGAAAGAAAGGGTCTTCCAGGCACTAAAGAGAAATTCTGCCTCACTTTAGCTTGACCCTTGATACTGAATGGACCTCCTCCTCTTAGCTGCTTGCAGGTAGCACATATGTTCACCAAGTCTTTAACTTTGGGACAAGTCATGTCTCCTGTTAGAAGCAGTCTCTATTGAAAACATCAACTGGAGATAACCAGTGACCTTAAACTCACCACCACCGAAAATGACTTTTAATATATTTTTAATGCCTTGTTTGGGAAACATATGTTTCTGCTAGTCAAGGAAAGTATTCCTTGCTATAGAATAGCTATGTTAAATACTGAAATAAAGTTTTGAGTTAAAAGGTATCTTCGTCTCTTTCCTTCCTTCCTTCTTTAAATTCTCTTGCAGCCTTCTACAGATAAAGATGCCAACAAGTTAAATGGGGTAAAAAGAAGAACAAATGAAGTCAGATACCATAATCTGTAATCAAGGGTGACCCGAAGGCTCCCTTTTCGATAGCTATGTGTAGGGGAGGGCGCTACTCCTGTCCCTGGATTGACCCACTTTACCCTTCAACTGTACCTTATAATGCTGAGTGCTAAGCAAAGAGGCATCAAGTACCATTTTTGAGTCTTTGGTATGACTCAACCAGAGATTGAACCCAGGTCTCCCAGGCCATTGGAGAACACTAACTATTATGCCAATGTCAATGACTATACAACAATAATGCCAACAACTAATGAAACTAAACAAAATAACAAATAACCAACAAATCTTCTAATGCCCCGTAAAGATATTGTTTCCTTGTAAAATTTTAGTTTTCTGTACAATTCTCAATGGATCAACAATCCAATGCAGTTTTGCCTGTTCTTGATTTTTTTTGTACTAGTTTGCTGCATTCATTTATTATGCAATTGACCATTTTATTCCTCTTATCTCAGTTGCTATACTCTTGGGTCCTATCAATTTTTGTTTTGATGTTAGTCCAGGCATTATTATTATCATATTTACCAACCCCTCCACTCGGGCAGGATATGACACAAGATCAATTTTTAAGCGGAGTTTAACAGGTTTGAATTCAGAGTTTTCCTTCTCCGAGACTAGTTGCCGCACCAAGGCTGAAGAACCTAGTCTGCCCTTCTATTCACCCGTAGCTGGAGGCATTATCATTATTATTTAATTATACTCCTTGTGAGTTTTTCATATGATCAGTAACTGGTCATTTCTACTAAAGTAAGAGCGACAGCAGATATCCAGAAATTTTCTAATATGAAGAGAGAATAATAAAACTGGTATCAAAATGAAGTGCAAAAGTAATTTAATAAATAAGATCTTTTATTCTATGAAAGATGGTTTAAACCAGATAGAATAATAAAACTGATATCAAAAGGAAATAATATGGTTTAATTAGCCATGATGCCAGGACTGTGAATTCCTTAAATGTAACTTGTCCAGTTTATACCAGAATCCAAATTTGGAGATGATGGATCTACTTTGGTTTTTCTGAGCCATTATGGATGTTTAGAATATTTCCTTCATAACTGTCTCTAAAGAACTTTTTCATCTACTGAATGTTGCCGTTACAGCAGACCATAGAGTGAAAATGAAAGAAAGCAAAAAGACTGACAAATTTCTGAATCTTGCCAGAGAGCTGAAAAACATATGGAATATGAAAATGACAGTGATATCAATTGTAGTTGGTGCACTTGGAAAAGTCCACTGAGGCCTGAAAAAGAGACTGGGGAAACTGGAGATAAGAAAAGAGTTCAAGATCTTCCAGATCATAGCTCAGTTAAATTCAACTTGAATACTAAGAAAAATCCAGGAGATTGGAGGAGACTTGCTGTCAATTAAGATTCAGTGAAAAACCACCTGTTAAAACAGGCATGAAAAACTTGAAAGGTTAGGTTAAGTTTGGTTTTATGGCATATCAACCATTTTAGGTTATTTAATGCCAAATCCATTTTTATACATATAAACTATTTCATTTCAAACAATTCAATTTAACATAGATACACAGTTTAAAATGTCAAAAACAGTTCTATGTCAAACAAATCAGTTCAACCTAAGTACACAGTTTAGTTCGATTTGACCCATAGACAGAACCTTGTTAGGTGCTACCACTCTGGGCTAGAGTAGTAGTAGTAGGTCATAAAGGGGTACTCTGCATTCCCTAAAGCTCCAGCATTACTGGAGCCTCACCATCAGATTGTTTAGTGTCATATCTAAGACACTCATTGAGGGAGTCTTACCCCTTTGCAGAGATGCAGTTGGTATATTTTGCACCCCCAGCTGACGGTGCCAAACTTGAATTGAGTACAATAATAATAATAATAATTAGATGCATAAAATTCTCTGAGGTTTTCAAATACAAATGGATCACCAAATCCTGGCCAGAAAACCAGACTTAGCATTGATTAACAAGATATAGTTCTTGCATAGAGAATTTAGATTAATTAAGATCAATACACCTAAAAGAGTACCAGTTTGAGGACTGTGGAGTAGCGTTTTATTACCATTACTGTCTTGCCCAGTTGGCTGGGGCTGTAGAATACACCGACTGCACCTCTGCAGAGGGGTAAGATTCCCCACTAATGAGTGTCCTGGATATGACACTAAACAATCTGAAGGCGAGGTTCCAGTGATGCTGGAGCTTTAGGGAATGTGGAGCACCCCTTCATTGCCACTGCTCCCAGGTCCACTCTGGCCCGGAGTGGTAGCACCTGATAAGGGCCCTATCTATGGGTTAAAAAGAACTAACTGCATACTTATGCTAAACTGAATTATTTGAATTAGAACTATTTGACTAAATCAAATAGCTTTAAATAGATATGTTTTTGACAATTAAACTGTACTTACATTTAAACAGTGTGCTTATGCTAAACTGAATTGTTTGAAATGGAACTGTTTTTGACATTGAAATTGTACTTACACTAAACTGAATTGTTTAATATAGAACTGTTTTTGTCATTTAACTGAGTTTAAATAAAATCTGTACTTATACTTAGCTGAATTAGAACTGTTTGAATAAACTGAATAGCTTGAAATAAAAATGTTTTGACAATTAAACTGTATATTTAGGCTAAACTGAATTGTTTGAAATTGAACTATTGACATTAAAATGGATTTGGCATTAAATAACCTACAAAGGTTGATATGCCATAAAAACCAACCAACCATTACTGTCAAGTCCACTCTGACCCAGATTGTTAGTACCTATATTAGGGTCCCAATAGGAGTCAAATAGAACTGTTCAATTATTTACTAAGAATTATCATTATTAGTTAAGTGAAACCATAGAGTTCCATGTAAATTATTTGTAAAGTTGGCGACTGTAGTCTGGGGTGACTTGAAGGCTCCCTTTATAATAACTACTACACCAAGGTGTAGGGAAGGGTGCCACTCCTTTCCCTGGATTGCTCCACTTCACCCTTGATCCATACCTTATAATGCAGAGTGTTAAGCAAGGAGGCATTAAGTACCATTTTTTTAGTCTTTGGTATGACTTGACCTGGGATTAAACCCCGGTCTACCGGGCCATTGGCAAACCCTCTAACCATTGTACCAATGGGCAGGTAAATAATTGATTTGTAGAACAGAACTACTAATGCTAAATAATGATACCAAAAGCCATTCAACAGTAAGTAAATAGAATTATTAGTGTTAGCAATATCTAAACTGTGTCCAAAAAAAATTACACTCATTTAAAAAGTTAACAATGAAGTAGTCACTTATAAATAATATATATATATGTGTGTGTAAACAGGTATTGAGATTGTATAATTCTTAAGGAATGATATGCTATTAAGCCAAATAAACTAATCTCACCTAACCGGAGAGAGTATATATATCTTTAAAATCAAGAATATCATATCAAATGTATTCAAGCTCTTTTAATGAATTTTTCTGACAAAAGTATCTTAATTTTACAGAACTTGAGTTATCTCCCTTGGACTATAATTTTGCTTCATGATGTAAAAAAATCACATCATATGTTAATCTTCAGTCTCAATTATTTTTGTTTTAATGACATACGGACCTTTATGGTTTATTTCTAAACGAACAGTTGTGGTACTATTTAACCCATGTCTAAGTGTGTACATATCTTTCTCTTGGGTATTAGTCCAAAAATGAATGCAATAGTGCGACTAGAGTTCGAACACGCTTCTACGATGTAGCAATCAAGGACGTTAGCGACTTCACTCCATGGACCCCATTGAGTGTTGAGAAGTTCAGATTTCATTTGAAATGACGTAAAATCTAACAGAAAGCGTTTGTAATATAATTAAGGATGATAATTATATTAGTTAATTATTTTATTTGTAGTGATAAATTGTAAGTCAGCTAAAAACTTTGAATGAAAATGTTAGTCACGAAGGTCAAATGCGTGCACAAGTCGGCAGGATATCAAGTTGACAAATTGTTTTGGAAATCACCAAGGACGACATATTGGAGATTTGTTCTGAAATCGTTGTTGTAGGCCGGTTATTTGAAAGACGAGTAGGGTGGACGGTATGCCTTCACGGCAGCAAAAAGAACACGCGGAATCAATTTCTTATGGTTTCGCAAATATGAATGGTTTTCATTCCAGGCTTGATATAATCTATCATATAGTCGTGTCTGGCGATGTGCTTCAGCTGCAGTGCGAATCTCTTGGTAAATATTCCTTTTTCTTCCTCAACAATTTTCTCCAGCAGTCCTGTACCCAAGCTCGTCTCTTACCGTGCGTCGCCAAGACTTAAACGTGACGGTATTTGTCATCCATCCCACCACCGGACAAGTATGGCACAAGGCCGTTTTTAAGGTGGGTCCGGTCGCAGAGCTGTAGCCCACACGCGTCCGGCACTGCCAAAAATACCTTCGGCGCCGTCGGTATTCCCCTTATTAGGGGCGCCTCAGGCGCTAGGTAATAACCCCCTCCCCGAAGGAGGTAAAAGCCTGGGGGGAAGGCCCCTTGAGGTCGAAGGAAATCTCCAGCTGCTGAGACACACTCGGCCGGATCCGTACCGTAGCGAAAACGGCCGACGGAATGCTGCTACCCGACAACCGGAGAGGAGAAGACAAAAAATGCTACTGGCTCCGGTGCATTCAGGCAGGACTTAAGGAATCATGCCAAAATGTCACATCCGGGTCAATCGCACAATGTGGTAATTTACATGCGCGCTTACGTCAAACACGATTCACGATCGGGAGGATGCGAGTTCGATCTTCCCAATCGCCCGTTCCTCTCTCCCTGATCTCATTTTACACGCCAAATATATTCGTACATGCTTTGAGTTGCCGCGTGCATGATTTCTCTCGCTACATTATTAAATAAATATTATGTCACCTGACTCAGGATAAGGTTAATTCAAATTAAATAAAAGCCAATGACGCGTGTTCTTATCATCATTAGAGGATTAGGTAATAAATATATTATAAAAGCAGGTGGCTTTTGGGAGTTAGTTGAGTTGGGCAGTTGAATTCGGAGTTTAGAGTTGGTTGAGTTAAGAGATTCCAGCCGCCCGGGGGCAGGGTTGTTTTGGTGAAGAAATGAGAGTTATATCAGATTCTGGTTTAATTTTAAAATGGCATATCAACTTTCTTGGGTTATTTAATGCCAAAGCTATCCTACTAGAAGAACAGTAGTGGTACTATTTAACCCATAGCTGGGAGGATAAAGGGGTTTATACCTTTCCCAACAGTATTTGTCTGAAAGTGAATGTAATATCGCGACTGGAGTTCAAACTCGCTTGCTACGATTCCGCAGTCCAGTACTTTAACCATTACACTCTAAAAGTTGTTGGCCGTCTTCTTCAGCAGACGCTAATTTCGACTTTTGGAGGGCTGTGAATATAGATGATCTTGGCTGTCGTTGGGGAGTCTATTTAATGATCTGGACCTGGAGAACAGGGAGGTGAGAGAGGAGAGTTTGGGAGAAGGGAATTTCATGCTGAGGGGGCTGTTGGGTGGTTTGAAGAGGGGTTTGTTGGGGGGATTTTTGTTGGGATTTTTCGGATGGGGGTGGTTGAGGTGCCAGTTGTTGTCTTGGAGATTGTCCTGGGGGCTGCTGTGGCGTGACTTTTGATGATGACTGATGAGTTTCCTTTTCTGAACGGGGGTGGGTGGTTGGGTACAGAGTTTTTTTTTAGCTTTGGTTTCCCCACCGTCTCTCCGCCTCTTTAGATTTGTAGTGGTCTCCATCTCCCCAGGCTGTTCTTCCTCTGTGTTTTTCTTTTTGGTCTTTTTCTTGATTTTTTGGTGGGTGATGGAGGTTGCGATGGAGGTTGAGGTGGAGGTTGTAAAGATATTTCTGGTTCAGTTGGTCCTGGTGTTGTCACTGCTGATTTTTTGGTGGTTGTTTCTATTGTTGATTTTGCTGCTGGTTCTGTTGTTTTATGAATCGGGTTTTCCCCTTTCTGGTCACCTGGATCCACCCTTCGTCCGGTTTGTTTGGGTAGTCCCAAGGATTGGTGGTTGGGCAGGTGGTTTTTCCCGGGTTACTGTTGTTGATGTTGCTGTTGATGGTTGACTTCTGAGGGCAGGTTCTTCATAAATGACTGAGTTGCTTGCAGGACCAGCAGAGTGGCCCTCCTGCTTTCCATGATCACCATCATCTGCTGGTCCATATAAGTCAGTATGTGTGGGATGGCCGGGAAGCCCTCCCTATTAAGCCAGATATCCAGGACGAAGTCACCGTGTGCCGTCCCGTCTGCCGAACGCACCGCCGTCTCCCCTTCGATGTTGCCATACGCGCTCATGTAGGCAGCGAGGACGTTCCCATTCAATTGCACCAGGACGCTACACACGGTCACTTTAATTCGACTGGTGCCTTTATATTCAGGCTGAAGCCGGAAGTGTTTTGTGAAGATATTGCTCCCGGCCGGCGCCTCTGAGGGCAGCAGGATATCCCAAGTAGTGAAACTTCACCGGCAGAAGTACCGGCATGGGATGCCAGCAGATTTTAAGAGCTTCTCGAAAGTTTTCTGGCTAATTCCAGCCAATTTTCTGGCCCTTAAATCTGTTATAATGTAGGACAGTGTCTTTGGTTCGACTTCAGCTACCAATTCAGGAATGGGAAGTATCTTTGTTCCTTTGTAGTAGGGTGCATACTTCTGAATCTGTCCTTTTCATACTGTTGCAGTAACTTCTTTTTAATGGACAAGGAGACTGGCGTTGCTAGTCCGGCTGGTGTTCTCTGTCCTGGTGGAATGGAACTGGCCGGAAGCGAGGATTCCTTGTTTACTTGCGAGGTCGGTAGCGATGGCCATTCAGATGTTGATGTGGAGGGTCTTGCTACCGGCTTTTCTGGCTTCTTAGGATGGCTTCCAGGTGGTTTCCGAAGAGATCCTTTGGGCTGTTTATGGTGTCTTCCTCCATAGCTGCTTGAGGCAACTTAAATGGAGGAACAGTAGATTGCTGTAAGTGGCTGTTGTTGTTGCGAGAGGTGGATGAAAGAATGGTATGTAGAAATATGAAAAAGACTGTAGCAAGACTCTGCTGGACTATGCTCGTCATCAGCCCACTAAGTGCAATGTGGGCCTGATGACTCTAGCTGGACCTGGACCTAAATCTGGGTCCAGGCACGTATGCTTGATTATAGCTAAAACTGGACAGCAAAGTCCAATGCTATACAAGGGTGACAAAGGTGTCTATGATGTAGCTCGCCCAGCCAAAGGTGGCCCAGACGAAGCCGGGGGCCTTTTGGTCTCAAGTCTGCCATAGAGCATTGACAGTACGGTACGAACGCCAGACAGTCGCTAATTAAGCTCTGGATATTCTTTGTGAGAGACTTATATCGGCTCTCTACAACAGTAGTGGTACTATTTAACCCATCGCTTTGAGGTTCATACCTTTCCCGAGGGTATTTGTCTGAAAGTGAACGTAATAGCGTGACTGGAGTTCGAACTCGCTTACTACGATTCTGCAAGTACAGCGCTTTAACTATTACACCACGAGGATACCTCCACACAGTTATATGGTTTCAGGTAACTAATGATAATCCTTTGTAAAATGACATAGCTTCAAGTAACAAAAAAGTTACTTCAAATAAAAAAGTTACTTCAAATAAAAAAGTTACTTCAAATAAATTAAAGGAAAAGTCCTCGTAGCGTAGTGGCTAACATTCCAGACGGCGACATTGTAGTAAGGTTAACTTTTTTTTTTAATTTGTCAAAAAAGAGACTCTAATTACAAATCAAATTCTTTTAACAAAAATATATACAAAAATCAAATTACCTACATAGTGAACAAAATTAAATTATGAATATAGATTACACTTTATTCCATTTATATATATATATATATATATATATATATATATATATATATATATATATATATATATATGTCCCTCGTTGACCTTGCTTGCCATGCACATGTCTGCCGTCTACGTGAACAAATCATTGTTAACCAAACCAGGCCATGATGACGATACCGACGATGTATAGTTATGAAGTGTTTCAGTTTAGACTTTAGATTATTTTAGAAAATCAAACATTTTCTTCATACAAATGAGAATAAAAGTAGCTAATCGATCTTTGTTTTGAAAAAATAATAAAAAAGAATATCCAGGAAAATACGAAGTACAAGAATAAGCATGATTGGATGGGAAAGGTGATCCACAGGGAACTGTGCAAAAGATAAGAACTTGACATGGTAACAGATGGAGTGTGTGTGTGTGTGTGTGTGTGTGTGTGTGTGTGTGTGTAACGAAGTGTTTTTCATGTTGAACTCCAATTATAAAAATCAAACATTTTCTTCAGGCAAACGAGAATAAAAAGCATTAAAAAAAAATATATATATCCATGAAAATACGAAATAAATTGGAAAGACCAAGTTTATAAAAAAAAGAGTTCCATGACAAAAAATATCAAAACTCGAGAATATCGAAAATACAACAAATTTGAAATAATCATTTCATTAAACAAAAAACGAAAAAAAAAAAAAAAAAAAAAAAAAAGAGAAAAAAAACCTTTAAAAATAAACATTAATAACAAAAGTCAGTCAATGTTTCAGAAAAATATTATTTCTTTCTCTGAGAGAAGCAAATTCAGTTTTACGGTAGATTATTCTGTTTTTGTTTGTTTGTTGTTTTTTTTTTTTTTAATATATTTAAGAAGCAAGAAAATAATAATAAACGAGAAAATAACAATAATAAAAACATTAAAACATCAGAGGAAAATTTCATTTTCTTTCAGGTGAAAGAAAACCATAAATATCAATTTTTTCTTTCTTTTGAAAGATATCTTACCATCTTCATAATTTTCCCCTCCAAAACTTTTTTCGTCTCTCTTTTTTGTAAAATTTTTTCGTCTCTGAACAGGTAACTTGTTTTTGAATCAAATTTTCCCTTTCTGACTTCATTGGCTGAATTATAGTTCAAGGGACGTAACTCTAATTTTTCTATGATTCATTTATGATAATTTAAATTAATTATATTTAGAATTACCTAACTTTCCCGGTGATTAGATAAGAAATACTTTATATATCCCTGAAAATTATTTGTAATTACAATAGTTTCTTGAAGCTATATTTGCAGTGTCTCATCTACTGAAAATGGCATCAATATGCGACTAGCAAAGGCATGGACTGCTATAAATAGCTTATCGATCGTATGCAAGTCAAACTTATCTGATAAAATAAAACACAATTTTTTCCAAGCGGCGGTCGTGTCAATTCTACTATGTGATGCACTACATAAATGCTGACTAAGCGTACAGAGGAAAAGGTAAACGTGAATTAGATAAGAATGCTACGAGCTATATTGAAAAAATCCTGGAAGCAACATCCCACAAAAGTAGCTGTACGGCTACCTACCTTCCATCTCTAAAATCAACCAAATAAGACGAACAAGATAAGCTATATAGTGTTGGAGAAGTAAGGACGAAGTCATAAGCAACGTTCTCCAATCGACCCCTTCACACGGATGTGCAAGTTTTGAACGACTGACTAGAACATCAACAACAGCTCTGTACGGACACAAGATGTAGTCTAGAAGACCAACTGGAAGCGATGGATGATAGAGACGAATAGCTTGAGAGAGAGTTAAGGAAATCCGTGCTTGCAACGCGACATTAGAGGGTGGAACGATAAAATTATCGTCATAGAAAAGACTGATGCGGAGCCGATAAGCATGTCGACCCCACAAATGATTTAAGTTTAATGCGTGCGAGTAATGACAGCCAAAGACAATGAAGGGAACAAAGGCGAGGTAACAGATACAACAAAAGTGACGATTTATTGTTGGGATTACAAACGTGTGTGTAAAGTCCGTGGCGGTTGTATGTGGTCTTCAGCTAGATAGGTGATGTCGATAGCTGGTATGGTCGAGTCATAGATGTGCGCAGCTGGATGTTCGATGAGGGTAGCTGGTATAGGTCGAGTCATGGAGATACAGCTAGATGTTTGATGCGGGTAGCTGTCGGTTGAGTCGTTGAATGCAGCTGGACGGTCGTAGCGGGAAACTGAGGTCGGTCGAGTTGTTGAATGCAGCTGGACGATCGTTGCGGGTAGCTAAGGTCGGTCGAGTCGTTGAATGTAGCTGGATGATTGTTGCGGAAAGCTGAGGTCGGTCGAGTCGTTGAATGCAGCTGGACGATCGTTGCGGGAAGCTGAGGTCGGTCTAGTCGTTGAATGCAGCTGGACGAATGTTGCGGGAAGCTGAGGTCGGTCGAGTCGTTGAATGCAGCTGGACGGTCGTTGCGGGAAGCTGAGGTCGGTCGAGTCGTTGAATGCAGCTGGACGATCGTTGTGGGAAGCTGAGGTCGGTCGACTTGTTGAATGCAGCTGGACGATCGTTGCGGGTAGCTGAGGTCAGTCGAGTCGTTGAATGCAGCTGGACGATCGTTGCGGGAAGCTGAGGTCGGTCGAGTCGTTGAATGCAGCTGGACGATCGTTGCGGGAAGCTGAGGTCGGTCTAGTCGTTGAATGCAACTGGTCGGTCGTTGCGGGAAGCTAAGGTCGCTTGTTTTTGGTAAATCGATGTCCCGGTTTTGACAGAACGTTGGGTTAACCGGGGTGGGGGGTCGATCTGCTTGCTATCCCGTACAGCGAGTCATACATGGGCTAGTTGTTGCAATGCTAGGGCAGTCTGTAACAGCGAGTCGTACGTGGACTGGATGCTTCATTGCTGGAGCGTCGTGGTTGGTAGATCGATATCCCGGTTTTGACAGTTCGTTGAGTTAACCGGGGTTGTGTCGATCTGGTTGCTAGCCCGTACAGCGAGTCGAACGTGCGCCAGATGTTGCAATGCTAGGGCCGTCCGTAAGAGCGAGTCGTTACATGGACTGCATGCTACATTGCGGGAGCGTCGAGGTCGAAATCGGTGTTGGCAGTTTGGTCGTGTAGAGTCGAGCAAGATGGTGATTAAGACTGAGCCGTCTCTTAGTACTACGGACCAAGTAAACGGACGGGGAAACCGTGGCTAAGGTTTGTCAAGCCTTAACACATACGAAGTGGAGAGAGCGGATCGGTGAAGCTAGGGCTTTGTCGTGCCAAGGCCGTACGGACAAGTCGGGACGGTAGCTATGGCTGTCGCGTGTCAAAGCTGTGCGGACGTATCATTGATGGTAGCTATGGCTTTTGCACACCAAAGCTGTGTGGACGTATCGGACGGTAGCTAAGGCTTTGTGCGTCAAGGCTATGCGGTCAGTCGGACGGTAGCTAAGGCTGTGTCGCACCAAAGCTCTGCGGACGTATCGAGATGATAGCTAAGGCTTTGCGGTGTCAAAGCACTGCACTGTCGAGCGAACAGGCCAGGAGGCTGCGGCTAAGATTGGCGTTATTTTAGCGCTGCGCAGATAGCGAAGCGGTAGCTAAAGGCTAACTTATGCCTTTAGCGCTGCGCAGCCAAACGGACAAGTGGAATCGATGGAATGGTTAAGACCGGCTGGTCTTAGAGTCCTCTTCGTGTTTGCCTCCGGGCCATCAACTTCAACTGGTCGTTAAGGACCGTCAGAGATACTCCAACCCGCAGAAGAGGACCTCTTATGGTCCTTTAAATGTGATGAAAAAAATGGGCGAATTTACCATTAGAAGTAACGGTGAGGTGAATGCAACCACGATACATAGGATTCGACTTCGTGGAGCCGAGTGGTCCCTGAGAGCGTCCGCGAGACCTATGAATTTTTCGCCGCTGAAGCCTTGTTCATATGAAGGAAAGGTAACACCACTTCTGCTGCATCACGTAAATAGAAAGTTCTTCTATAAAAAATGGACGTAGAAAATAAGTACTTTTTTAGCCTTATATAGGCTAGCAAAGATAATTCCATTTTTATAGAGTTATTTCTAGCAGAAGTGTTTTGTAAATGTTGTTAAATGTTATTTTATCCTTTTTTTTGTTAGCTGCAACGGCATGTTAGGGTCGAAAAGGGCTTCGTCATTTCCGACCGTACTCGGATGTATTTTTTCTAGGGCGAACGAGTAATCCGATCTGTTTATATTTGTAAGCAGGTCACGGCAAGAAGACATGATTCCATTTCCATTTAATAAAAACCGGTTTTCTTTTTTTGTTGCAGACCATCTACTAGTTGGCCAGTTGTGTACAAATCCCTAGAACGATAGGAACCTTCTATCCTGTCTGAAAGCGACACAATGTTCAACAGGCGAGATCGGAGATGCGCCGCTGTACAGCTCATGCACTCTATCGATCCAAGTTATGACAACAGGACCATTGCCAGCACCCTCAAAATGCAAATCTGGATTGCCACGAATAACAGGGATGTGCCCAGGGTGATGAAAACAAAGTTTCCGGCTACGGTTATGGTCTTTGGTGTGGTTTCAAGTGAGGGCCACATCATACCACCTCACATCTTCGAAGTCGGCTTGAAAGTCAACACTAAAGTGTACCTGGATGTGCTGAAGAGTGTGGTGATCCGCTGGTGCAATCAGGTGTCTGGTGGCAGACTCTGGGTGTGGCAGTAGGACTCGGCGCCGGCTCACAAGTCCAAAGAGACCCAGGCTTGGCTTCCGAAGGAGTGCTACGACTTTGTACCCTTCTCTCACTGGCCCCTTCCTCCTCCGACCTGAACCCACTGGACTAATTCGTTTGGTCATACATCGAGAACATCACCAACATGACCTCCCACAACACCAAAGCCAGTCTGATCGCCGCCATCCGCCGAGTATTCGCTGAGCTCCCGCCGGCCCTTGTGGAAAAGGCATGCTCACAGTTCCGGATCCGTATCGAGGTGGTAATTGAGGCTGAAGGCGGCTACATTGAATAGATATCAGCTCTACTACATAATCGAGTTACCTGGATTGATTTTTTCAATAAAAGTTTTAAAACAAAGCTGTAGTATTGTTTTCTTTAGGACGACAATTTTATCATTCCACCCTGTGTTATTATTATTATTATTTAGAGTTTTTCACATCAGCATTAGCTGCTGGTCTTTCACTGGAGTTAGAGTGTCAGCAAATCTCCTCAAGTCTCCAGGATTCTGGCCGTTTTCACTAATGTAGTAGTTTGTATGGTTTCCACTCGTTCGCCAACTTCCAAGTCCTCCAGCCCCTTTAATAATCCTTTAGTTGATGTTCCAAAAGCACCAATCACAATTGGTATAATTGTCACTTTCATGTTCCATAGTTTTTTCAATTCCCTCGCAAGGTTGAGGTACTTATCCTTCTTTTCATATTCTTTCAGTTTTATTCTATGGTCAGCCGGGACAGCAAAGTCGACAATTTTGCAAGTTCTCTTTTTTTGTTGTTGATTATTATCAGGTCTGGTCTCCTGGCCAAGATTAGGTGATCCGTGTGTATGTCAAAGTCCCATGTGTGTTATTTTCTAGGACAGGTGCTGCGTTGTGCATATTCCATTTGTTTGTGTGGTCAAATTTAATTTCTTGCACATTTCCCTGTGGATCACCTTGCCCATACAGTCGCGTCTAGTCTTATATTCCTTCTGTGCTAATTTGCTGCATTCGCTTATTATGTGACTGATGGTTTCATCTCTGTCACCGCATAGCCTACATTTGATATTTTGTTGCGTCTTATCTATTCTCACTTTGATATGATTGGTTCTTATGGCGTTGTTTTGCGCTGCTGTTAGGAGAGATTCTGTTTCTTTCTTAAAGTTTCCTTTTCTTAGCCATGTCCAGGTTTTATCACGTGAGATATTGTTTATTAGTCGTTTAAAACGCACATTGAGTTGTTTTACTTCCCATTTTTGCTTCCTAGTTATAGTCATTCTGTTATCTATTGTCTTGTCAGTATTGTTTCTGATGGCTATAATCAGTCCTCGTTCGTGTTTTTCTATGAAGGCTTCGAGTCGTTGTATCGATGCATCAACGCTGTCTTCGATGCTGGCAAGTCCTCTTCCCCACTCTTTTCTTGATACATATAGTCTGTCAACGTCATCTCTGAGATGTAATGCCTTGTACAGGGTCATTAGTTTTTTTAGTTCTTTGGTGAATTTGTTTAGTTTTATGAAACTGTAACAGCCACCGATCTATTTCCTTTCGCGAATCAATGCTCCCACCAAACGATTCGGCCACTAATTGACCAATCCAGACAGAGTGCATTGATTCCTTCTTCCTCTCAAGAAAAATCTTTCTAGTCCCTTTTGGGTAGTTAGTCGACGGACAGAGAGCCATTAGCCAGCAGCCCAGGCAGACCTCTCTCACATCCACTGCTACTGATTCCACTCGGAACCCCTTCGCTGAAGAACACGCTGCTGCTAGCTTCACACTCACACTTCCTACAAACCGAGGACCAACTTACTAACCAGTGACACCAAAAAGGACTAGAATTCACCAGAGAGTTCCCCGCTAACAACAACGAAACTACGCTACACTACTGGACTGTTCCCTTACCCACCCAAACCTGAGAGGCGCCACGCTGTCTAGCAAAGACATTCCCATTTCTTCTTACACCAAAGGCGAAAATAACAACAACAACAACATTGTGAGTCCTTTGGTACAATATTCCAGTTGAATAATGAACCTTTATTTTAAAGTTATTTAGTTTGTTTTTTTTTGTTTTTTTTGTTTTTTTTTGTTTTGTTTTGTTAGGGAAATTACTTTATTTTATACTTTTGACACATCTCGCAATATCCCCGACAAAACAACAACACAAAAAACGTCAATATAAACGTACAATGATAGCGATTCCCTGACCTTTAGGGGTAGAATGATGGATTAATCTATTAATAAAACTATCAATCAACCATACATTTAAAACAAATTAATTTTGTTGAATGTTTTTCACATTTGACCAAAATTGTCGTGATTATTAAACGACAAAATCTATCCCCACTTTAGACATTTACTAAACTCAGCTTAGTTTACCACAAGGCCAGAAATACTGTGTATCACCTGAGAATCGAACTCACTTCTCATAATATACCCTTTTTTTCGGCCTTTTGAACACACACGCAAATACGAGCGCCCCCACCCCGCACACACAGACTTATCTATTTATTCTTCAAGGGAGATAATTAAAAGTTTATGCCGAGTTCTTTCCCCTTCATCAGAAATCTGCAAATTTTTATTTATAAAATCAGTCTCTAATATGTTACACGTATTATTCAAATAAACGGTGGACACCTTTGGTGTTGTAACGGTTAGCAAACCTACACGAGGGAGTTCGAGTCTCATTGGGCGCCCCATTCATTCGGCCTTGAGCCACATCGAAGCAAAGAGCTTTGTAAATTACTATTCGAATAAACGGTGCTTTAGTAAATGAAGTAAGTTAAATATTCTGCTTATTAGCTGAATTTGTATCTGGTTTCGTTATTTTTTTTGTTTTTGTTTAATATCAAATCAATCCTTTTAGAAGAATAGCAGCGATATTATTTAACCTATAGTTGGAGGGATAAGGGGGGTTCATGCCTTTGCTATGGTTATTAGTCTGAAAGTGAACGTAAGAGTGCGACCGGAGGTTTTAGTTAATATGTAGAGAAGAAGAAAATCTCGTATTTTATTTTGGCGCGCTATTTAATTCAACACTGAATTTCACCCAATCAGGATGACATATCCCATTCAGCCCGGACCTTCACTTCCGGCTAGCAAAACGGGTGAGCAGCCAAACACACTCTCTTCGGCTTGAGACGGCGACCAGAACGGACGTGTCTCTGGTCGCCCCTGCTTAGCGATGCTTTTTAGCTAAACAAGCCACCCAGTAAGGACAACTCACTGTGGCTTTAACCCTAGCAGCAGCAACATGGACACTCAGCGGGGGAACCTTCTAATTTATGGATTCTTAGCGTCTAATATATTTTAGACCAAGGAATCCCAGTTGAATATGAATTAGATACGTTCAGCATGCCTTCCACAAGCACCACAAAAATTTACTATGTCGATCCGAGCGCCACTCCGCTCTCGACACAAAACTACACTGTGACTTTGAATACTTCCCTCACACGTCCAACGACACGCTGCCATTTCCAGCATCCCGCTAAGCCAATTTCGTCTCAAACATCCAGCAAGCCTAAACACCACGAGTCTTGCAGCACCAAGAACAAACCTCCTCAAAGCTGCAAATAAAAACTTTCGCTGTTGTGTGTTGTTAAAGAAAAGTCTCGTAATTCATTTCTAGTGCCTAAAATCTATAGTGTTAGGGAAATTAATTAATTCCCTCAAAACCGCTATAAATATATGCTCCTCATTTAGTCAGGCAGAATAAATAAGTTCTGTTAATTTTTTTTATTGTATCTATAACCTCTTTAATTTCTTTTTTGGATGAGTTTAGGTTGTGCTATGCAAATATGACCATACAGCACACATATAGAAGATGTATAAATGGTGACCAATAGCAGTACAGTAGGAGAGTTGTACTAGTTCAGAGTCCAGTTCATAAGTGGACACCATGCCATTTGTCCTGTCCCAGCAACGTACCTCAGTCAACCCAACAAGTTGTTACAAAATTCTGTTTTTCATTTTTAATAATGTACTTCTTGAAATTATCTAGTTTGAGTAGTTGTGGTGGGTAGTTTCTAGTTTTACATCCCAAGTTTTCATTTTGTGTGATATAAATGTTCCTTTCATTGTTAAATTTTATATTATCTGAGATATGTATATATATATATATATATATATACGTGGTGCCTTCAATAAGTTTCCAGACTTTTTTGTACAGGTATTTAAAATTGTTGAAGACTCTTGAAAATTCACTATGCTATTGCTATACATCTTATGAGATGACTGACCAATTTTTATGATTTCAGGTTCAAATGAACAGCTACAGCAGCAATTGGAATACACCCTACTAAAGCCTGATTGTCACAGCTGGTGAATTTCAAAAATGCAATCTGGACATGAGGACACTTTAGAAGAATGATATGCAATAAAATTCTGTTTTAAACTTGGAAAAAATGCCACAGAAACAAATGGAATGCTTCAGACTGCTTTTGGAGCATCTTGCATGAATCGAGCATCAGTTTTTGAGTGGCATAAGAGATTCAAGGAAAGCTGGAAAGTCTGTGAGGGATGATGAGAGGTGTGGGAGGAGTAAGGAAGTCAATAGTTGATTGGCTAAAGGGTTAGGGTTAGGATTAGAGTTACTATGTTGAGGTTTTAAGGGAGTTCAGAAAGAGATTCTGTTGGAAGAGGCAAGCACTCTTCAAATCGGCTCAGTGGCATTTCCACCAGGACAATGCACCAGTCCACAACTCCATTGTTGTCACAGACTAATTGACCAAGATGGGCATCAAGCCAGTTCCTCACCCACCCTACAGTTGAGACCTTGCTCCTTGTGACTTTTGGTTATTCCCTAAGCTCAGAGGCTGTCATTATGAGACAAGTGAAGAGATGAAAGATGGCTGTGATGAAGGTCATTGACACACTCACACAAGAGGACTTCCATGGGGCCTTCCAGAAGTTGTTGGAACGGCACAACAAGTGCATTGCAGCCAGAGGAGATTACTTTGAAGGGGATTAGAGTTTCATGTGTGTACTATAAATAAAAGTTCTCGTACGAAAAAAGTCTGGAAACTTATTTAATGATCCCCGTATATATATATATATATATATATATATATATAACAGGATGGAAATATCTATTCTGAATTATTATCCATGAGATCTGAAGAAGTCCTGGTAATTTTTTTCGTGTTTTTTGATTTTATCAAAAACACATAACAGGATGGAAATAAATTTATAATCCTAATGTGATCAGTTTTGTTTTTTCTTAAAGAAATATATATATATATATATATATATATATATATACCCATTGTCATAATGATTAGAGTGTTTGGTAATGGCCCAGGAGACTGAGGTTCAATCCCTGGTCGAGTCATAGCAAATACTTAAAAAATGGTACTTGATCCTGCCTTGCTTAACACTAAGCATTATAAGGTACAGATACACGCACACACACACACACACACACACACACACATATATATATATATATATATATATATATATATATATATATATCAGATGAATGAGTAAACTATGAAACCTAGGGTCACAGACACACCACCATATAACATAAATACATACTAATACAAAGATATTCCTATATATATATATATATATATATACTAGGGTTAATCATAAGTTTTGCAGTGTTTACATATGCACTAATTTCCAGAATAAACTTTAAAAACTTGAGTGAATTGAATTGATCCCCCACCCAGCATATAGTACAAAACTAGCTCCCTCAGATTATCACCCACTCCAATCCAAGGTTCACTTCCTGCATTTGTGATGCATCAGTAACCAAGAGGAGATTGAAGCTTCAGTGAAGGAGTTCTTCCCCTTGAAAGACAAGAACTGGTATCAAAGAAGAAGCAGAAAAGTAACTTGACCCAGCATACTGTCCAGACCAAGCTTCCGTGGATTATTACTTGTTCTGATCCATGGCTCACTCTCTGTGCTTGAGGCTTGTCAATAACCAAGACAAGATGGAAGCGTCAGTGAAGGATTTCTTTGCTTTTAAGGACAAGAACTGGTATCAGACTTGGATAAAAAAATCTGGCTGAAAACAAGCTTCAAACAGGGTGACATGGTGGCATTTATACTGAATGCTAGGCTGCTTTTATTGCACCTTGAAGAATAAAGCAAAACAGTAAGCAAAATATTGCAATACTTTTGACTCGCCCTAATACTTGTTAGTGCTCTTGAAAGAATACATGTATATATATTTGAATAGCTATGTGAATTTTCTTTTCTTTTCTTAGAAAGGAATCTAAATAACTTTATATAAATAGATATTTTTTTTATTTACATGATAGCAGGCTTGGAGGAGATTGTCCTGTTGATTACAATATAATTCCATTGTTTTAGTAACACAATGGACACTTGATACTGGCAAAGAACCTTCATAATGCAACAGTTACAGGGAAATTTATGAAAAACATTCTTGGAAATCCAGTCAAAAAGATAAAAGATTGGTAGCTATATTTTGAAAGGACATTTTAAGGGAAAAACATTCAAATAGTATTCGCAAATATTTTTTAAAATTATTTGTTAGATTTTTCATTTTTTAAATTCAACATTTTTTTCATGTCATCAGAATAGAAAATTTTCTTTTTACTATATCATTATGTAGTAATGAAGAAAAATGTAATAAAAATGACTAAAGACATTAGTTGTCTAAATATTTTTGTGATGAAGCTTGATGATTTTTATCACTAAGGGTTTTCAGACTATTATCTTCATCTTTATTGTTATTTCCATAACGTTTCAGCTGATATGTCCTCCGGCCTTCTTCATGTGTTTGTTGAACTCCGGAAACTACAGAGAACTTTGAACTACGTCCTTTATTGAATCCAGGACACATAGAATAACAGTTATAGAGGTTGGTTCCTTAAGCCTCTAAGGACACAATCATCTGGTGGTTGCAGGTTCAATCCTGACTACAGGTAAGTAACAATACAGGAATACTTATCACTTGTACTCAGTTATGGCTAACAGAATCAGAATAGGCAACCCCGTGGATTCTGCAGAAGGGTAAGACTTCTCACCCAGTGAGTATCTGGGATATGACACTAAACTGCATTATATGGTGAGGCTCAAGTCTTTGAGCTTTGGGGAATGTGGTGTACCCATTCATTGCCATTACTCCCAGGTGCACTCTTACCCAGAGTGGTAGTAACTGTTAGGGTACCATCTAGGGGTCAAATAGAAGTGTCTAATCTTTTACTAAGAATTGATATCGAATAGAATTATTTGGGCTGATTAGCAATACTTGAAACCATACTGCTGTTTGTGAATAGAACTATTAGAGTAGGTGAGATAAGAAAACTTGAAACCCAGCCCAGTCAGCTGAGGTGGTAGAATACTCTGATTGCATCTCTGCAGTGGGATAAGATCCTCACCCCAACAGGTGTCCTAAACAAACTGACAGTGAGACTCCAGTAATGCCTGAGCTTTTTGGAATTCAGAGTATTCCTTGATTACCATCACTCCCAGGTCCACTCTGGCATGGAGTAATAGCTCCTGATAGGGTCCTATCAATTGGCCAAATAGAACTGTTTGACATTTAAACTGATTGATTGATTGGGTTTTCTGACATATCAACCTTCATAGGTTATTGAATGCCAAATTCTGTTTATATTATAGATATTTAATCTAAACAAACTCTCGGTAGATAACATTTTAGATAAACGGGTTTGGTTTTATGTCATATCAACTATTGTAGGTTATTAATGCAGAATCTATTTTTATACATATAAACAGTTCTATTTCAAACAATTCAGTTTGGTATAAGTACAGTTTCTTGCTTACAGCTAAATGTCAAAACTGTTCTATTTCAAACAATTCAGTTTAGCGTAAATACTCAGTTTCAATGTCAAAAAACAGTTCTATTTTAAACAATTCAGCCTTACATAAATACACTGTTTAGTTCTATTTGAACCATAGATAGGACCCTATCAGGTGCTACCACTCCTAGCCAGAGTGGACCTGAGAGTAAGTGGACCTGAGATTGATGGCAATGAAGAGGTACTCCGCACTTCCCTAAGCTCCAGAATTACTGGAACCCCACCATCAGATTGTTTAATGTCATATGCAGGACACTCGTTGAGGGAGTCTTACCCCTCTGTAGAGATGCAGTTGGTGTATTCTGCAACCCCAGCCAACAGGGCAACATTTAAACTGAGTCGAAACAAATGACTTATGCTAAATTGAATTGTTAGAAATAGAACTGTTTGATCATTTAACTGTGTGTAAACAAATGACTGATATCTAATTGAATTGTTAGTTATACATAGCAATACTTGAAACCATTTAACTTTGCTGACTTAGCTAAATTGAATTGGTAGAAATAGAACTGTTTTGATCATTTAACTGTGTGTAACTATAAACTGTGTTTACAAATCATTTGTATTTGATATATATGTAAAAACAGGATTTGTCATTAAATAATCAATAATGTTTGATATGCCATAAAATCAAACCAAACCAATACTTGAAACCATTCATATGTAAAAAAATTAGCTCTGGCCCATTTGAAAAATGTTGCCAACAAACTATTTACTTAAAAATTATGTATAAACAAGATTTGGCATTAAATAGCCAACACTGGTTGATATGCCATTAAACACAACCAACCAACCAACCAACCTAATATTTTGCACACAATTATACTGTTTCAAGAATTTCAATCAAATACGAAAATTTTGAAAAAGAATTATTTGATGCATAGATGGGATCCTAACAGATACTACTGTTCTGGGTCAGAGTGGATCTGAGAGTAATGACAGGGAAGGGATACTTCACTCTTCCCAAATCTCTAGAGCTGGAGCTTCACAATGCAGGAAACACCCCCATGGCCTTGTGGCTAATGTGCTGGACTGTAATATCATAACAAGTGTGTTAAACTGCAGTGGCTCTATTATATTCACTTTCAGATTAATACCCTTGAGGAAGGCATGAACCTGCTAATCACCTCAGCTATGGTTTAAATTCTACCACAACTTTTCTTCTACAAGAATGTCTTGGGTACTAAATAAACCGTGAGGGTTGACATACTATTTAATGAAGAAACCAAATGAAACGAAACCCTCGCGACCAGGTTCAGTTTAATATTTGCATATTTACCAACCCCTCCGTTCGGGCAGGATATAACACAAGGTCCATTTTAAGCGGAGTTTAACAGGTTTGAATAATTGGCTTCATACCTTTCCCAAGGGTATTAGTGCTATGTGAAATGCAATTAGCCTGGTCCAGGATTTGAACTCGTGTCGTCATGTTCATTTCCTACGATGATAACTATTACACCACGGCCACCTCCATTCAGTTTAATATTGTTGCATGGACACAGTTTGAAACTTAATAGATTTTTATATTTATGAATTTATCAAAGAGGATTATTTTTTACTTCTGTATCATAGTTTGGTGAAGTTTTACACCGCTGTCTGTCTGTTACTTTTTATTACAACTGTATTGTAAAAATTTGTGAGGGTGTCCTTGTGGTGCAATGGTTAAAGCACTGGACAGCGGAATTGTAGTAAGCGAGTTCATACTCCAGTTGCACTATTACATTCACTTTCAGGCAAATCCCCTTGGGAAAGGTATGAATCCCCATATCCTCCCAGCTATTGGTTAAATAGTACCACTAATGTTTTTCTAGAATAGCTTTGGCATTAAATAACCTACAAAGGTTGATATGCCATTAAACAAAGAAACTAAACTAAAAATGACTGTTTTATATAGATAAAACAGTCATTTCAATATCTGGAAATCAACTGAAACTCTCATTCCTGTGAAATGGAGTAAAACAGGTTGTCTTCAATATCGAATGGCAAAAATTGATATTAGACTCTCTCTCTCTCTCTCTCCTGAAATTTAAACCTAGGAAAGTTTAGACTGACTTTGAATGTAAAAAAATGTAATAAAAAAAAGAATCCTTCTTTCTTTTACTTTCCCATTTTCAAACACATACACACACAGACTACTTGTTCTCATGACAAATCTTTAAGGTTGGTTGGTTGGTTTCTTTGTTTAGTGGCATATCAACCTTTGTAGGTTATTTAATGCCAAAGCTATTCTCCTAGAAGAACAGTAGTGGTACTATTTAACCCAAAGCTGGGAGGATAAGGGGGTTCAATCCTTTCCCAAGGGTATTTGTCCAAAAGTGAACGTAATAATCCGACTGGACTATGAACTCATTTACTATGATTCCGCAGTCCATCGCTTTAACCATTACACCACGAGGACACCCCCACGAATTTTTAATTCGCGTTAATTAATATAACGTAAGGAAAAGAGAACATAATATTATCTCTACTCTTGCTATACTGGTCAATCCTGTTTTAACAAAGGCCCAGCATTTACTTGTTTGTCCAGTTTCTCTACTTCAACGGCAGCAGCAGTAGCAATTATCTTTTCAACTACTGCAAAGACTCAAGATATGACAAATAAATATAAAACTTCTTGTAAATGTGGGAGCTATCCCCCTTGTTTGGTACAAGCCAGAGTTGGGGACATATTAACATTGTACACCGACCAGTCACACATGTGACACGGTCAGAAGGGGTCGAGCATTTTATTACCATTTCTCCGAGCAGAACACACGTGTTGCCTGACAGTTGCGATTTTAGACTTTGCAAAGGGGGCATTCTTTGAGGCGAACAGAGGTAAGAATCACACTGTATCTTTATTTGCCCGAATTATTGATCTGTGTGAAAGGGATTACAGAAGTTGTTTTCTATTTTGTTTTTAGTTTCAAGGTGAAAGAAGGGTCAAAGAAGGAACGAAGACGGGTTTAAAGAAGGAACGAAGACGGGTTTAAAGAAGGAACGAAGACCCATTGCGAATAGACAACTTCTTTACCAGTTGAGCCTTTTACCTCATTTTTTGCCTCATGGTGCTACCGTTACACTTCTAATAATTGGATGAATTTTCAAATTCAGAAGTTTCAAGTGGTTCCTTCGAGGAAAAAGTGACAGTGTAACAGACTTTAACCTATTTTTGTGGCCAAAATTTTGTGGGTCTGAATAACCAGCTATCCCCTTCCTATTCAGTAGCAGTCCAATCATCAAATCACCCAATCAGTGGGCCTTAGAATATGCTGACTGTATCTCCTGCCAAGGTGTAAGGCCTTTTCCCTCAAAAAGAAGGGGTGTCCTGGGTATGACACTAAACAGCATCTGATCGTGAGGCTCCAGCTGTAGAGATCTAGGGAGTGTAGAGTACTACTTCATTGCCATTACTCCCAGGTTCCCTCTGACCCAGATTAGTAACCTGTTTGGGTCTTATACATGGGTCAAATATATCTGTTTGAAAATTATTTCTATTCAGTTGGCTTGTATGCAAAAAAAAAAACTATTAAGAAACAACTACACAACCTCTTAGCTAAAATAACCCTTGATAGATTGACACGCCATTAAAATCAATCAATCAATCAACCAGTCAAAGAGAACTGACCCAGACACTAGACACTCTTGCTACTGAATTAAAAATATCGGTCCGAAATTTCACAACAAAAGCCAAGTCTTATCTTCAAAGGAATTCAGGACTGAATAGCTAGTAATCAATTTAAAAAAGAATACCAAAAACATTTATGTACACAGTACTCATAAAAAAATTAATACTCATACAAAAATACATTTGGTAAATTATTGCTTATTTTCAAAAATAGTACATACATGGTGCCTTCAAAAGTTTCCAGACTTTTTTGTACAGGCATTTAAAATTGCCGTAGACACTTGAAAATTCAGTATGTTATTGCTGTATATCTTATGAGATGACTAACCAATTTTTATGATTTCAGGTTCAAATAAACAGCTACAGCAGCAATTGGAATACACCCTACTAAAGCCTGATTGTCACAGCTGGTGAATTTCAAAAATGCAATCTGGACATGAGGACACTTTAGAAGAATGATATGCAATAAAATTCTGTTTTAAACTTAGATAAAATGCCACAGAAATGTATGGAATGCTTCAGACTACTTTTGGAGCATCTTGCATGAATCAACCATCAGTTTTTGAGTGGCATAAGAAATTCAAGGAAGGCAGGGAGTCAGTGAGGAAGGATGAGAAGTGTGGGAGGAGTAAGGAAGTCAACAGACCAGAGTTGATTGGCCAAAGGCTTAGGGTTAGGGTTAGGGTTAGTATGTTGAGGTTTTAAGGGAGTTCAGGAAGAGATTCCGTCGAAAGAGGCCAGCACTCTTCAAATCGGGTCTGTGGCATTTCCAGCAGGACAATGCATCAGTCCATAACTCAATCCTTGTCACAGACTATTTGAGCAAGATGGGCATCAAGACAGTTCCTCACCCTCTCTATAGTGGGGACCTTGCTCCCATTGACTTTTGGTTATTCCCTAAGCTCAGAGGCTGTCGTTATGAGACAAATGGGGAGATGAAAGAGGCTGTGATGAAGGTCATTGACACACTCACACAAGAGGACTTCTATGGGGCCTTCCAGAAGTTGTTGGAACGGCACAACAAGTGCATTGCAGCCAGAGGAGATTACTTTGAAGGGGATTAGAGTTTCATGTGTGTACTATCAATAAAAGTTCTTGTACGAAAAAAGTCTGGAAACTTATTTAATATTCCTCGTAAAAATATGTCTGTTCAACTCAACCTCTTGTTATTTGTTTTATTGTTGTTTGTTTATTCAATATACAAATATCAGTCCCAAATTTTATGCCAAATGACATGAATCTAACCATCTTGCTATCATTTATTCCTCTGCCTGCACTGATAATCTAATATGCCACCATCAATAAGCTGGTAGATTAAGTTATGAATTAATTAAATTTGTTACTTTGTTTAATAGCACATCAACCTTCAAAGGTCATTTAATGCCAAAGCTATCCTTGTAGAAGGGATACTGTTAACCCGTAGCTGGGAGGAAAAGAGGGTTCATAATTTTCCCAAGAATATTAGTATGTAATAGCATAACTGGAGTTGGAACTTGCTTACTTTAAAGTAGCAGTTCAGCACATAAACAATTACGCCACAAAGACATTCCCTTCAATTAATTAAAAGATTTGGAATTATTACTGTTGTGTGTCAAGTGAAATATTGTTAGTAATGTTATATACAAGCATGTAGTTGCAAGAAAAAAAAGACAGACGAGAAGATTTAGTTTATTTTGTTTATTGAACAAATAAAATAAACAAGTGGATGAAATATCTGGCCTGTTGGCAGGGGTTATCTATTCTGCGACGAGCAGTTGCTTTGATCTGGTCGGAAGGTGTTATAGAGTGATGCTCTCGGATGGCTGGTGATTCAACTGGTGTGTGACCTCTGTTTGGCCTATTTATGTGTTCCGATTTCAAACACTGGCTCCAGAAAATACTACTTGTGGAAAAAATATGATTGGTCGAAAAATAGATTTTTTTTTTTATAACTGTGAATTTTCTGGGGATTTTGGATAGACTATGCATGGAGCCTATGCGCAGAAGCCATGATTTTCTCAATTTGACACTGGCCGTTGTTGGGTCAACATTCGGCAGCTATTATTTTCTTCTACAGTGTCAATGTCTGTGGGTCTGTTTTGTGTGTTTTAGTAGTTAGGTGTGGGAAGAGTTAAGTGGATAAATCAGAAGAGATTTGATGTATTTTACTATAACAGTAATAAATTATGATAAAGAGATTCATTAGAATTAGTGGATATGGAGGATAAGTCTTTGTTATCCTAACGGTTAAAATATCATTCAAATTAAGTAGTATATTATTTGGTTTTATTATTAATCTTACTAAAAGATATGGTGTCAAAAAGAAAAAAAAAGAAAGGAAACATTAGTGTATGAATTAATTTACAGGCTCATCTCAACAAAAAACAAGAGCATGAAGCAATCCTATAATGTTAGTTGATTTTATGGCATCTCAACCCTTGCTGAGTAATTTAATGCTGAAGTCAGTCTTTTTCTAAGCAATCAAATGGCTAAAAGTATTTCAAGCAATTCAATGATTTAAAAAAAAAACTAATGATAGCAATATTTTGTAAACCATTATAGCTTAAAGTAACTATACTTGATATGAATAATTTGTAATCAGTTATATGGTTTCAAGTATTCCTATTTAATATTGCCCATTTGGCTGGGGCCATAAAATACTTTGACTGCATCTCTGCAGAGAAGTAAGAACTCCTCCCTGCAATGAGATTCCTGATTATGACATTAAACAATCTGATGGTGAAGGAGCTTTGGGGAGTACAGAGTACCCCTTTATTACCATGGATCCCTGGTCCACTCTGCTATACCTTACTGGATCCTATTAATGGATCAAATAGAACTGTTTGACATTTAACCTGTGTACAAACAAATGATTTATGCTAAATTGAATTGTTAGAAATAGAAGTGTTTGATCATTTAACGGTGTGTAAACAAATGACTGAGGTTTAATTGAATTGATAGTGATACATAGCAATACTTGAAACATAACATATTTAACTAATCTTATATATCTAAAATATATGTATAAAGAGGATCAGGCATTGAATAACCTAAAATGATTGATATGCCATTAAACCAAACAAAACCAAAGCTGAAGGCAGTTTGGTGTCATGTATTTTTTTGGTGTATATGGGAGATGTTGTAGTCAGCGTACTTTAGGCCTTGATGACAGAGCAGTAACCTAATAATGTCAGATATATCAAGTAACACTGTCAGCTGTTATTACAATGAAATGATATAACTAAATGACTTGAATGAAACAAATGATGGCTTTTATTCACTTAAATTGTGAGAAACAAAAACAAAACAAAACAAAACAAGTTGGAAAAGAAACTAAAATTTTCCATTAATTAAAATACTTTTGCTTTCTTTTGAGCAACAGCTAAAAGTTCTTTGTATGTTAATTTTGTTTTAATCATACAGGTTAACCCAAGTCTGTTTTAAAGGACATAAAAATAAAAATGATATCAGATTTTATAACCTGAGTAGATCTCCTATGTCTAGCTTAGAAATCAGGGATCACGCGATTCCCTATAAACTAGAGAGTAAAATTGAAAGACAGTAAAAAGCTGAAAAGAAATACCAAGACCGCATGTTCAAATTCAACAGTTTGTAGCCCTGTCAGATGGGGCAACAGAATACCCTGACTGCATCTCTAGAGAGGGTTAAGACCCCACCACCACAACAATGAGGGTCCTGGATATGACATTAAACCATTTGGAGGTGACCGTGGTGGAATGGTTATCGTTGTAGGTAATGGATACGGCAACACAAGTTCAAATCCTGGACGAGACTGATTGCATTTCACATAGCACTAATACCCTTGGGAATGGTATGAACCCAATTATTCTCCCTCCAGCTATGGGTAAATAGTAGGGCAGACTAGGTTCTTTAGCCTTGGTGAGGCAACTAGTTTAGGAGAAGGAAAAATCTGAATTGAAACCTGTTAAACTCTGCTTAAAAATTGACCTTGTGTCATATCCTGCCCGAGTGGAGGGGTTGGTAAATATGATTAAGCCATTTGATAGTGAGACTCCAGCCTTGAGCTCTGGGGAATATGGAGTACCCCTTCATTGCCATTGCTCCCATCTCCATTCTGACTCCGGGTAGTAGCACCTGATAGGGTCCTATCAATGGGTCAAATAGAAGTTTGACATTTTAAACTGTGTGCAAACAAATGACTAATGCTAAATTGAATTCTTAGAAATAGAACTGTTTGATCATTTAACAATGTGTAAACAAATGTCTGATGCTTAATTGAATTGTTAGCGATACATAACAATACTTGGAATAATTTGTATGCAAACAAATGAATAACGTAGAATAGAATTATAAGTATTAGATAACAATAATTAAAACTATTGTAGAAACAATAGCAATACTTGTGTGCAAACAAATTAGTTCTAACTCATTTAAAAATAAAATTATCTATAAACTATTCTCTTAAAAATCATATGAATATCCATTTAAATTTGTACAAATAAATGACTTGTTACTGTTACATAGAAATACTTGAAACCATTTAACTTGTAAATAAAAGGATTTGTATCAGATAGATACTTGAAACCATTTAACAGTGTGCAAAAAAACAAAAAAAAACACTAAAAAAGTGAGCTTAGGCTTGTTTAAAAATGTTTTCAAGAAAATGTGTTTATATATCATATATATTTAACATATATGTATAAAGAAGATTTGACAAACCTACAATGATTGATATGTGATAAAAACCCAACCCAACCCAACCAAAACAAAACAAATCAACTGTTTGTCTTATTCAACATTTTGCAACAAACTTTTAAGTCAAACCAGCTCATTGGTCAAATGAGTAGAGTGCCCGCCTAATGGCCCCGGAGTCCTGGGTTCAATCCCAGGTCAAGTCATACCAAAGACTTTAAAAATGGTACTTGATACCTTCTTGCTTAACATTCAGCAATGTAAGGTACATATCAAGGGTAAAGTGGAGTCATCCAGGGAAAAGAGTCATGCCCTCCCGA
Organism: Sepioteuthis lessoniana; assembly: GCA_963585895.1. Lineage (NCBI taxonomy): Eukaryota > Metazoa > Mollusca > Cephalopoda > Myopsida > Loliginidae > Sepioteuthis > Sepioteuthis lessoniana. The sequence goes on from OY757918.1 coordinate 94,251,365, forward strand.
ACACCTCAGTGTTGTAGCTATTGAAAAGGGAACCTTGTGGTCGTCCTCGACTACAGTCGCCAAATTTACTTTACTTACTTTTTGAGTCAAATGAAGAACTTATTTACCTTTTAATTTTTGTTTATTGGACATATATAAACTTTATACTACAAATGCCTCTTATCTTATCGACTAGATTTGGCCTTGTTTAATGGCATTTCAACCTTCATGGGTTATTCATATTTACCAACCCCTCCGCTCAGGCAGAATATGACACAAGGTTAATTTTTAAGCGGAGTTTAGCAGGTTTCAATTCAGAGTTTTCCTTCTCCTAGACTAGTTGCCTCACCATGGCTGAAGAACCTAGTCTGCCCTACTATTTATCCATAGCTGAAGGGAGAATAATTGGATTCATACCATTCCCAAGGGTATTAGTGCTATGGGAAATGTGATCAGCCTCGTCCAGGATTTGAACTCATGTTGCCGTATCCATTTCCTATGATGATAACCATTACACCACGGGCACCTCCAAAACCTTCATGGGTTTTTTTAAAACCAAAGGCATCATTGTTGAAGAATAGTAGTGGTACTATTTAACTAATACCAGGGTGAAAAGTTTTGCAATATTTTAGTAATGTGAGGCACAATTTGACAGTTTGGGATGCTTTTGCTGAAGTTGTGAAAATGATGAACCACACTGGATTGTAAGATGCTGAGCTCGCCTGATACTCTCTAAGTGCTACTCACTGGCTTTCCTTCCATGGCTTGGAGCATGGCCTCAGAATCCATGGTTTTTTAGCCTTACATAACTATGCCTGATCATCAGGCTCCTTATTACCCAAGCAAAATTTCTTAAACCATCTATTCACTGTTCTATGATCACTTTTTTCAGAACGAAAGATTTTGGTTGCTTCTGTGGCATTATGGCCCATGAGAATAAGTCCCCGAATTAGATTTTATTGCCCGTTTATCTGTGCAGCTTTCAAATCAAACAAAGAGTGCAGCAATACACAATGTGTCAATGCACCACCTACCATGATACTATCAAACACACCAAGTACCTTCCATGTTTTGAACGGCTTCAGTCATGTGGTATACACAGCACAAACTAACATGAACCAAAATATTACAAAACTTGTAAAAAGTTGTATTCATTGTGTTTAATCTTATTCTTTTGACTTTCTCTTTTTTCTCTCTCTTTCTCTTTATACATATATATATATATATCTTTAAGAAAAAACCAAAGACCAGTTAATTTAGGATAATGAATTTATTTCCATCCTATGAAAATAAATTTATAATCCTAAATTAACCGGTCTTTGGTATTTTCTTAAATAAATATTGCTCTGTAAAAAAATTACATTGAGCTCTCCACCAGGAAAATTTAAATGTTCAGCTCCTGAATGATTTTCTTGTCCTGAAGGAATTACTCCCAACTCTGGTTTAACTGGACCAAATAATACCTATATATATATATATATATATATATATATATATATATATATATATATAGTTAGGCAGCAGTCATTCATTTAAGCATGTTTCATTAAATAATAAAGACAAATGTTGTCCGTATTATTTATTTAAGATCCTTTCAAGTTTTCTGATAAGTGTCTTAGTTTCAGGTTGGAATTGGTAGATGAATTTCCCAAAATTATCCCGAGAGCTTTCGGACCCTTCATAGGCCATCATCAGGAGTTGCTTGCTTGTGTAAGGAGTCAGGTTTTTTTAAAAATGAGTTTTGAAAGTTTTTGAAAGTTTTTATAACATAACAAAAATATGCAGAGGGGTTGGTATATATATATATATATATATATATATATATATATATATATATATACCAACCCCTCTGAACGAGCAGGACGTGACACAAGGTCAGTTTTAAGTGGAGTTTGAATTCAAAGTTTTACTTCTCCTAGACTAGTTGCCAAACCAAAGCTAAAAAAAAACAAAAACAAAAAATTGTCTGCCCAGGTAGGAGGGAGAATAATTGGATTCATACCTTTCCCAAGGGTTGTAGTGCTATGTGAATGCCAATCAGGCTCGCCCAGGATTTGAACTCCTGTCACCGAGTCCATTTTCTACGACGATATCCATTACATTACACCTCCCTATGCACACATATAAACTCTATTTCTATATTTTTCAGCTCTGTTGGTTGGATTTATTATACGCTGACTGTACACCTTGCAGAGGGGTAAGATCCCCCACCTAAAAAAAAAAAAAAAAGAAAAAAAAAAAGGAAAAAAGAAAAAGAAAAAAAAAAGAAGCAATATCATGGGTATTGTAGAAATAGGAGGGAATTATCTCCCTTGTTCCAGATTGTATATACACAGAACCACATTTTTTTAGAAATACGAATAAGATCGCGATCGATGGACTGACATGTTACTTGGATTTTACCCTCTTATTTCGACCGCCAATATTCTACAAGAATTACATTAAACTATATCTGATAGTGAAACTCTTGCGCAATTTTCCTCTCTTTTTTCCTTACGATGTGAGTTTGAAGCGTACAGAGTGTTAAACCTTTCTCGTTTTAGATGTTCCTTTATTCTCTTGGAGATAATGATCAAAGTGATCTGAAATTAAAAAGCAACCAAAATTAAGTGGAAGAAAAATACTACTTAAAATTAATAGTAATCATTGCCAAATCTTCACCCAAAAATAAATCGATAAATAACACTATATTTGTTTTATCAGTCAATTGTAGACTTGTGGTCAAGTCTGGCTTTAAACACCAGTTCCTGCCTGATGACTGAAGTAAAACAGTGATGAGCCTGTCAGTACTTAAATGACCACTTAGTAACACTAGGTATTGTAAGCAACCTGTGCACCGGACAAATAAAAGCTTATTAAATAATAGGCTTATGGTCAAGTCATCAGTTTCCGCCAGATCACTGAAGTTGAGCAATAACGAACCTGGTAAGTACTTGGATGGGTGACCACTCAGAGACAGTAGGTACCTTAGAGTACCTGAGAGATATGCACCAGATTTGCAAAACTTCATGAAAAACAGGTTCATAATCAAGTCACCGATTTTCACCAAATCACTTGAAGTTAAGCAAGACGAACCTGGTGAATAATTAGATGGGTTACCGTGATACGGCAACCAAACTAAGAGGAAGAAAATTAATTTCAGTCCAGCAGTATTTTCCTAAAATTTTGACCTTTTCAGTTTTTGGCGGTGAGGTTCGCTTAATACATTGCAGAGGATACGGCAAACGAATTAGAAGGAAAACTCTGATTTCCAACCAGCTTTACTCTGCTTTAAAATGACCTTGTGTCGGTTCTCGGTACTAGCCGAGGGATTTGATGAATACACACACACACACACACACACACACAAGAGAGAGAGAGAGAGAGAGAGAGAGAGAGAGAGAGAGAGAGAGAGAGAGAGAGAGCACTACGCCAAAACTAAAAGTCGTACGCCAGGGTAGCAAAGAGATTTTCCTTGACCTTGTGGTCACTATTTCTATTCTTACTTTTATTTTTATTTTTTTAATCACCCCCGCTCGTAGATAAAACAGTAAAGAGCTGAGAGATTGTTTTCTAAAAACATTCCAGAAATTTTTAGGGAAAGCAGAGTGAAGGATCTGGCTGGCTCGGGTAGACGGTGTGGAATCTACAGATCAGATGATAATGAAAGACTGTGCTTTCTGCCTTGAAGCTCTCCACTATTTATAACAGCCTGGCCGCCACATTTACATGAAAAAAAAAAAAAAAAAAAAAAAAAACCTTAACAAAACCTAACTGATTGATTCCACACTGGACGCTTTACATTCGATAGGATTTTTTCTTTCTTTTTGGAAAAAAAGTTAGTTTCGGCTATTGCAGCTCGTGGTGGAATATTTGGATTTTGGTGGGTGGATGTTCTGCTATATTTTGTTTAAATCAAAATTAATTTCTGAATTATTTGTATAAATTACATTATTATTTCTTTCGCATTATTTGTAAAATTAAATCCATTGTTTTGGCTTTGTGTTAGTTTTGATTTGTAAGAGGTTTTTCATTCATTAAACGTATTGTGACGACTTTATTTATCTCTGTGATCTTTTTCTTTCTATCTATCTATCTATGTCTGTAATCTATCTATCTATCTATCTATCTATCGTTTGGTTTCTTTGTTTTAATGGCATATCAACCTTGGTGGGTTATTTAATGCCAAAGCCATATTGGAAAAGAACAGTAGTGATATGATTTAACCCATGGGCGGATAAGGGGTTTCATACCTTTCCTTAGTGTATTAGTCTGAAAGTGAATGTAAGAGCGTCACTGGGATTCGAACTTGCTTACTACGATGTCCCAGTCAAGCACGTTAACCGCTACACCACAGAGACTTTTCCCCTCCCTTTCTCCCTATCTATCTATCTATCTATCTTGTACTGTTGGCGAGGTATATCCATTAGTGTAATGAAGAATGTTGTCTGATCCAACATTCTTTATTAAACTAATAGATATGCTACACTAGATATTTGTCTTGCCTACTACAAGACAGGAGCCCAGTCGGCTGGGGCTGTAGAATACATCGACTACATCACTGCAAAGAAGTAAGACCCCCCACCAACGAGTGTCCTGATAATGACACTAAAAAATCTGATAGTGAGGTTCCAGTGATCCTGGAGCTTTAGGGAATGCGGAGCACCCCTTCATTGCCATCGCTCCCAGGTTCACTGTGGCCTGGAGTGGTAGCACCTGATAGGGCCCGATCTATGGGTTAAATAGAACTAAACCGCGTCCTTATGATAAACTGAATTACTTGAAATAGAACTGTTTTGTAATCTAAACTGATTTGTTTGTAATGGAACTGTTTTTGACATTGAAACTGTACTTTCGCTAAACTGAATTGTTTAAAATAGAACTGTTTTGATATTTAACTGCATGTAAACAAAATCTATAGTTATACTAAACAGAATTGTTTGAATTAGAACTGCTTGACTAAATAGAATATCTTGAAATAGAAATGTTTTTGATGATTAAACTGTGTACTCATGCTAAATTGAATTGTTTGAAATAGAACTGATTATTTGTATAAAAATGGGTTTGGCATTAAATAACTTACAAAGGTTGATATGCCATAAAACCAACCAACCAACCATTAGGACTTGACACAAGGTCATTTTATAGCGGGGGTTGGGGAAGGAGGAGGGGAGTTTGCATACAAGCCAAGACTCGTGTGCTGTTGAACAATGCTGGTCATAGGATCACCAGGTGCTATATGAACTAGGCTACCCTTTGCCAAGTCTCCTGGCACATATGCCAGGTGATCTTGCTGGTCATAGATTCACTAGACCCTATGGTCTAGTGCTATGCTTGTCAATGATCCTCTTTCCACATGAACGTGGTCCGGGCGGAGACAGGAGCCATTCGGCCAGTTCGCTAACAGTACATTGTACACCGGTTTTCATATTGTACATCTACTCCTTTAAAATTAAAAAAAAAAAATATTTAAAGAATTTCTAAAAAAAAGTTTCTTTTTTTCCACTATAACTTTTTCTCTTAACGAAGAACAAAGGTCATATAAGACATATGATGGAGGTGCCCGCAGCGTAATGGCTATCGTCGTAGGAAATGGACACGAGGCTGATCACATTTCACATAGCACTAATACCCAATATGAATCCAATTATTCTCCCTCCAGCTATGGGTAAATAGTAGGACAGACTAGGTTCTTCAGCCTTGGTGAGGCAACTAGTCTAGAAGAAGGAAAACTCTGAATTCAAACCTGTTAAACTCCGCTTAAAAATTGACCTTGTGTCATATCCTGCCCAAGCGGATGGGTTAGTAAATATATAAAAGATATATGAAGGGTTATTTCGTGGTATGCAGTTAATTGTTGGTTTTGTTGGGAAATTCTGACGATTATAAACTGACTCCTTTTCTTTTTTTTACAACCATTCACTTGTTGTCTTCTTTTGTCAGTAAAAATTTTAAAAGGAATTAAGGACGGAAGGAAATAAAGACAGGGATACCTTTAGACTCAAACTTTATTTTTGGCGTTTACGACTATTCTGTGGCATGGAATGTTTTCCTGAACCAGTAGAAATAGAGGGCACATCAGACAAGGCGTTTGAAGAACAGAAAGGAATTATCTTTTGTAAATTGTACATTGAGGGTCCTTCATGTGTCTAGCCGCCACTAACAGGAGGCACAGCTCAATGATAGGCCCCTGGACACAGCTAGCACGTGTGCTCCCTATTAGCAGCCGACAGAAAAAGGTCCGTCCAGTCGTGGTGGTAAATGCTTAATGAAGAAGAATATGGCATCAGTAAGCCCCTCTTTTTAGGCATGCGCCGATCTTGCTTCCTATCAGAAGCTAACTATAAAACTGTTACTTTTTGCATTTATCTTATCTTTAAAAAAAATATGTTTTTTTAATTTCCATTGTCAAAACTATGTGAGAAACGATAAAAAAATAAACAGCATAAAAGTATATTCGCTCCTATTCGTCTTATCCCTTTTGTTCATCTTTATATATATATATATATAAATTCATACTATAGACTAATAATGTGGTTTGATCTTTTTATAAGGAAACAGTACTCAATAACGGTGATAGAGCATATGAAAGTATTACCCAACCCCTCCGCACGAGCAGGCTGTGACAAAGTCAATTTTCGGCTCGTTGGTCTTGTGGGTTGAGTGTTTGCCAATGGTCCGGGAGACCTGGGTTCAATACCAGGTTGTGTCATACCAAAGACTTTTAAAATGCTACTTGATACCTCCTTGCTTAACACTCAGCAATATATGGTACGTATCAAGGGTAAAGCGGAGCAATCCAGGGAAAGGAGTAGCGCCCTCCCCTACACCTCAGTGTAGTAGCTATTGAAAAGGGAGCCTTCTGGTCACCCTTGACTTCGGTCGCCAACTTTACTTACTTATTTTAATAGGTGTGAATTTAGAGTTTTCCTTCTCCTAGACCAGTTGCTATACCAAAGTTAAAAAGCTCAGTCTGCCCTACTACTTACCCATAGCTAGAGGGAGCAAGGATTGTGAGATTCATCCTTTTTTCGAGGGTGTTAGTGCTATGTGAAATGCAAACTGCCTCGCTCGGGATTTGAACTCGAGTCGCCGTGTCCATTACATACGATAACCATTACACGACGCGCGCCTCCATATCTACACGTAGATCTAAGTTTAAATAACGTAGATTAAGAGTGAATGGCGTTTGGTGATGATCTGTTTCTCATCTATGCGATCATCAGTCGACTCTTGAAACTCAGTCACCTAGTGCCGTTAGCTGTGTCTATATTATTCAAACTAGGATACACACAAGTACGCTCACACACACACACACACACACACTCATATATAAATGTATGCGTACGTATATAAAGTAATGAAGGCTCCCTTTTTGATAGCTACTACACCGAAGTGTAAGAAAGGGCGTTACACCTTTCCCAGGATTGCTCCACTTTACTCTTGATCCATAACTTATAATGCTGAGTGTTAAGCAAGGAGGTATCAAGTACCACCTTTTGAGTCTTTGGTATGACTCAATTTGGGATTGAACCCCGGTCTCCCGGACCATTAGCGAACACTCCACCCGATGGACGAACGAAAATGCAAATTGTGTCTGTCAGAAAAAAATATCTATCCTGAAATACCCTGAACCCTGAATTACCGAATTTTCTTGTATAAATATATGAACTATTTTTTTGTGACATTTACCACTCGATTTCTATTTACTTGACACTGGTTGAAGATCGTAAAAATCATCGTTGTCTATCCACTTTACTCCTCTTTCCGTCTGACGATTGTATACTACACATTCTTCTCGTAAAACTCTGTGTAATGAGATGAGCTCAGCGGGAACATACTTTAATTTCTTTAGGTTTTAAACCTGCTTTGCTAAAAATAGAATTTCAATACACTATTCCTTCTCATATTTCATCCCTTATATATATATATATATAAACTCAACTGGTTTCCATACTTAAAAAAAAGTGTCAATTTCTTGCGCAAAAAATAGGCTTTAGAAGTTGTGATTTTCCAAATCCATTTTTTACAAATAATCAGTTCTATTTCAAAGAATTAAATTTAACGTAAGTACAGTTTCAATGTCGAAAAAGTTCCGTTTCAAACAATTCAGTTTAATATAAGTACGCAGTTTCAATGTAAGTACACAGTTTAATTGTCAAAAACATTTCTATTTTAAGCTATTCTGTTTATTCAAACAGTTCTAATTCAAACAATTCAGTTTATTATCTTCCTTTGTTGTTTGTTCTGGCTGAAAAGGAATGATGAATGGCGTAAAAGAGACAGAGATGCTTCCAAACTCAACTTTTATTCCTAGTTTTACGACTATTTCGTGGAGATGAATGTCTTTCCCGAACCAGTAAAATAGCCGTCCTCTATTTCGATGTTGTAGTAGTAGTAATGCCACAAACAATCTTACCTCGAAGAAACAGAAGGTGTGCTCTCTCTCTCTCTCTCTTTCTCTGCTGCTGCCGGCACGTGGAAATCAGGAGAAGAAAAGGAAGCAAGAGGTGAGACTTGTTTTATGGAGGAGAACGAGATAAGTCTACGTGAAGTGGCGAGATTTGATGAAGATAAAAGAGACTAAGTTTGAAGGTTTCTACGCGATGGTTTTCTTTGTTTAATGGCATATCAACTCTTTTTTAGGTTATTTAATGCCAAAGCCATTCTCCAAGAAGAACAGTAGTGGTACTATTTAACCCATAGCTGGGAGGATAAGTGGGGTTCATACCTTTCCCAAGGGTATTTGCCCGAAAGTGAACGTAATAGCGCGACTGGAGTACGAACTCGCGTACTACGATTCCGCAGTCCATCGCTTTAACCATTACACCACAATGTCTATAGATTGATAAAAAAATACAATAAACCAACAACAGTTTAGAATAATCGTAATTATACCTCGAAGAAACACTTCTTATTTTTATTTTTGTGTTGCTATACAATAAGTAATTACCTCCCTTTGATAATCTACTTGTTCGTTAGGAGGCCGAAGGGTGTCACATGACATTCTTTACCAACCCTTTCTTAACCTCTTTTTTTTTGACCAGACGAGACGTTGTTTCTGACCCTGTCAAGGAGCGGTAAAGTCACATGGTTATATTACCATGCTTGTCAAGTAAGACTTCTTTATTTTTTACCCCTTCTTCATATTGTTTGTTCAAGGAACAATATGTCTATAATTCTAACATGGGACATGTTTGTATATTCTTTCATTGTAATGCCACATGTATATATACATATTGTGCATAGAAAATATTAGATTTTCTTGTATTGAGATTATTTTGTCTTTCCTTCCATTTTGCTCCGTATTAGTATATCACGGATATATTAATGCTAATGTTGGTCCTTGGACAGTGGGGACTCGACAAAACATCTTCTCTACCCCCAGCATCCTTATAATAGAAACAACAGTTTAAAGTTTCTTACATACTTTACAAATTTTAAACGATATCTAAAATATTCTAAAATATATTTTCAAACACAAAAAATTTCGCATTCACTCAAATTTAGACTTCAAAACTTTTACAAATGTACAAAAACACAAACTTATAAAATTCAATTTTATCTATTAATTGAGAAATATGTTACAATATATTTACGAAAGCATCTATACTATCTTTTATATATATATATATATATATATATATATATATATATATATATATATATATATATATATGAAAGAACCCAAACGGTATTATTAATTGCACTGTGATGTCACGGGTGCAGCTGAAGACTGTCTAAGCATGATGTCACACATTGTTTACGTACATTCCTCACATTCTTTAAGGGAGTCCACAATTCCCATATAACAAAACCTTTGAATTATCCTAAAATGTTATGATAATCAATGTAAATGTTATGAACTAATGTTAGAACAAAAAAAAATAGTGGATGGAAAATACAGACCAATAAATGAAACGCTGTATAAAATTCGGCTACAACTGCACACGGCGCCAGGAATTCGACAATAGTCGCATTGGACCATTAAATGGTTAATGGTTAAGTCTTTGTTAAAGTAATGATGTTGATCCCCACTAGGTGCGCAACCACAATGGCTTTGCTCCAAACTTTTATTTGTCCAACCTCATACAGAATGTAACACAAGATCAATTTTTAAGTGGAGTAAAGCTGGTTCGAACACAGAATTTTCCTCCTTCATGACTACTTGCTATACCTAGCCTACCCTACTATTACTCATAGCTGGCCAAGGAGGGGGAACAGATGGATTCATGCCTTTCCAAAGAATACTGACATGAAGTGAATCGTGAATGACCTCGTCCAGGATTCGAACTCGGGTCATCGATGCCATTTTCCTATGACGATAACCATTCTGCCAAGCACGCTTAAATGTAACCATTATCATGGAACAGCTATTAGTATTTTTACATTTCCTTATATTTTGTTATGAATTAAACAAAAACTTATTTTCTGTGTAAAATTCTATGATGAGAAGTTATCATTTACATCATTCATACATCACAGACTATTATCCTCATAATGGTCGTTGTATTCAAAATGCTTCGGCTACTGTCCTGTCTAGCCTTCTTCAGAAGTCTTTTAGAGATACTGATGGTCTCTTAGGACTTTTTACTTTTACACGAACATTTCTGAGATAATGAATTATTATCTACATTATTTATACATCACAGACTATTATCCTCAAAATGGTCGTCATATTTAAAATGTTTTGGCTACTGTACTGTCCAGCCTTCTTTAGAGGTCTTTTTCAGATATTGATGGTCCTAAGGACTTATATCTTTGTAGAGAAGAGCAAAATCTCGTATTTTGGTTTGGCGCTCAATTTATTTCAACACTTAATTTCAACCAATCAGGATGACTAATCCTATTCATTTCCGCCCACCAAAGCTTGTAAGCTGCCAAACCCAGTCTCTTTGGCTTGAGACGGCGACCAGAACAGACGTTACTCTGGCCGTCCCTACTTAGCAATGCTTTTTAGCTAGACAAGCCGCCCAGTGTGGACATCTCACTGCGGCTTTAACATAGCAACACCAGCAGCAGCAACATGGACACTCAACGAGGGAACCATCTAATTTATGGATTTCCTACGAGGAATCCCAGTTGAACATAAATTGGAAACATACAACATGCCTCGCACAGGCCCAACTTTGTGTCACCCCAAAAATTGGCTATGTCGATCTGAGCGTAAGCCCGCCCTCGACACAAGCTCCCATTTCACCGCTGGACCACATGGAGACAACGCAGACTCTCTCCCAAATACCAGATACAAAACTACACGGTGACTCTAAACACAATCCCTTACACGTCCCGCAACACATGCTGCCATCTCAACATCCCGCTACGCCATTTCGTCTCCAACACTAACAAGCCTAAACTCCACGAGTCTTGCAGCACCAAAAGCAAACCATATACAATGCTGCAAATAAAAAACTTTCTTTGTTGTGTTGTTAAAGAAAAGTTTCGTCATTCATTTGTGCTGCCAAAAAAAATATAGTGTTAGAGAAATTAACAATTTCCCGACACGCTATACCTTTACACAAACATTTCTGAGATAATGTATTATTATCTACATTATTTATAGATCACAGACTATTATCCTCATAATGGTTGTTATATTCAAAATGCTTCAGCTACTGTGCCGTCCAGCTTTCTTTAGTGGTCTTTTTCGAATGAAGATTGTTTCTTATATATCTTCATGCCTTTCTCAAGGGAATTAGCGTAAAGTGAAGCCCAAACAGTCTCGTCCAAGATTCCATTTCGTACGACCAAATCCGTTTTGATTTCTAACTATAACATAGAAAAATTATAAAATACCCGTATATTTTGTGTAGAAGAAAATCAACATTTTATTTAAAAGAGGGCGGGGATATTTATTTATTGGCAATCCTGTATAACAAAGTCGAAATTAACTTTACTTACACAAAAGATGTTTATTTAATAGACAACTTATAATGAAAATTCACTTGGTTGAATATTTTGGATCGTTCTGATATACTGTTTTTTCAACATACCATTTCATCCCACAAATATTCTACAGTAAAGAAACAATGATATTCAATCGTTTGTCTCATTCAGGACTTATAACAAACTTTTGGGTTTATTGATAAATCTATTTACTTTGTGCTTATTGTACATCTAAAAGCCTTGTGACTACAAATTGCCTTTATCTCAGCTATCAGAGTGAGTCAAAACTTTTGCAACATTTTAATATTGTCGTGGCATTGGAAATGACGAACCACACTGTACTGTGAGATAGCAAGCTCGCCTGATAGTCGCTCCTTGATATATACCATAAGTAATTTCCGGTCGGAAATATACATTGCAATATGACGTTGCATTCTGGGAATAATAAATCTGCTAACTTCTATAAAATGCCAGATGAGATGCAGCCATTTTGAATGTAAAGTCTTGCATTGTGACTGTTTTAATGCTTACCATTGAAAATTGACACGAGACATTGAAGAACCATTTGGAAATTTATAAAGTTTTTTTTTTTATCTCTATTGCCATTTTAATACGTCGAATCTATTGACAAGATTTGCTTCTGTGACTTGGAGCACAGCCTCGGAATCCACGATTTTGGTTACTGTACTGAGATCAAGTGCACTTTCACCTTTCGAAAACAAATGTTTTTTTGCTTACTTCCGCGGCGTTATGGCTCAGTTCGAATTCGTGAAGCATAAGGTTCTAAATAAGACTACGTTGAACATTCATCTTTGCGTCGTTCAAATCACACACGGAGTGAAGCAGTACACAACGTGTCAGCGCACCAACTACCACGATACAACCAACTACGGCGGGAACCTACTGAGACTTAAACTGCTTCTGTCTCGTGATATACGAGCGATAAACCCGCATAAACCAAAATAATGCTAAACCTCTGACTCGCAATTGTATTATAGAAAAAGCCATGTGTACGTACAAGCAAAATGTTGCAAAACTTTTGACTCACTTTAGTATTTCATGTTTCTCAGTGCATCGTCTTCCATAAAGCTCTTTCCTTTCTCCTAAGAAACAACACATACCGTAATGGTTATCGTCGTATCAGTTATGGGTAAATAGTAGGGCAAACTGGAATCTTTAGCTTTAACCAACCTAGAAGGTAAGCGGCGTACAACCGATTTGAAATCAGTTTTCCTTCTCCTAGACTGGTTGCCGTACCAAAGGTAAAGAACCTAATTCGCTCTATTATTTGTCCATAGCAGGATAGAGAACATAAGAATTCATGCCTTTTCCAAAGGCATTAACGCGAAGTGAAACCTTTTTCTCTAAGTACCTTGACTACACGTTTATCCTATTCCGTCATATGCAAATCACAAACAACAACTCTTGGTTCCCTAAGCTTCTAAGGAGACAATCATCTGGAGGTTGCAGGTTCAATCCTGACGGCAGGCTAGTAACAATACAGGAAAACTTAACACTTGTAACCGGTTATGGCTAACGGAATCAGAACAGGCGACCCCCGTGGATTCAATAAAGGACGTAGTTCGAAGTTCCGTGAAGGTTCCCGAGTTCGACAAACACCTGAAGAAGGCCCGAGGACATATCGGCCGAAACGCTGTGGAAATAACAATAAAGATGAAGACAATAGTCTGAAAATCCTAAATGATCAACAACTCTCTAATTTGTCGAAGCGTATGGCGTAGTGGTTAACACTTTAGGGGATGCACACAGTGACCCGAGTTCAAATCCCGTACGAAGCTGCTTGCGTTTCACTTTACCGCCGATGCCCTTGAGAAAGAATATCTATCTCTTCTCCCCACTAGCTATAGGTAATTCGTATGGTTGATTGGGTTCTTTAGCCATGGTACGGCAACCGATAAATGAGAAAGAAAAATTTGAAAATAAAAACCAGTAGTACTCCACGTTGAAATTGGTCTTGTGTCACACATTGATACTGGCGGAGGGGCTGGGTAAATACATAAAACTGCCGTTCTATATCACTAGAAAGCTAATAGTCAAATGAAGAGCATTTGGGGAGAAAATAAATTATTGTCTCCCTGATATTAGGCGTTTGTCTATTGAACATCTCGTCGTCACATGTCACCCGACAATCCATTTCGATCACTTTGGTCTTTGTTTTTTGAACAGTAAATATGTACTCTGTTTGCCTCTGTTCTTTGAACATAAAATATGTTTTCTCCTCTCCTAGTTATAATCGTACAATCCAACTACATCAAGTAAGACTTTTAGCGTTTTTATACCTAGTGGTTAGAGAGTTAGCCAATTGGCTGGTAGACCGAGGTACAATCCCAGGTCGAGTCTTACCAAAGATTCAAAAATGGTACTTGATGCCGCCTTACTTAACACTGTTCATTATAAGGTACCTATCAAGGGTAAAGTGAAGCAATCCAAAGAAAGGAGCAGCGCCTTCCATTAATAGTAGCTATTGAAAAGGGAGCCTTCGGGTCCCCGTCGATTATGGTCGCCAAATTTTTTTTACATATAGCTAATTCATATGCACATTTTCTCTGTTGGAAAACGTTTGTATATTATTTTCACTTCTTGTGTGGTTAACATGCATGTGTTAAATGCTTCTATTCGTGTAAATGAAATTGTATCTTTTCTCGTTTATTCAGTGTAAGTTTATCATGGATATACTTGGCTCAGTCGGCTGGAGCAGCAGAATATGCCGACTGCATCTCTGCAGAGGAGTAAGACCACGCCCCAATTAGTAGCCCAGTTGGTTAGGGCTATAGAATACACCGACTGCATTTCTGCAGAGGGGTAAGACTCCCCAGTGAGTGTCCTAGATATGACTCTAAACAATCTGATAGTGAGGCTTCAGTGATGCTGGAGCTTTGGGGAGCGCAGAGTACCCCTTTATTACCATCGTTTCCTGGTCCACTCCGGCCCGGAGTGGTAACTCCTCATAGGATCCTAACTATGGTTCAATAAAACTAAACTGTGTACGTATGCTAAACTGAATTGTTTGAAATAGAACTGTTTTGACATTCAAACTGTGTAGTTATGCGGAATAGAACTGTTTTTTGACATTTAACTGAGTACTCATGCTAAACTGAATCGTTTGAGATAGAACTGTTTTGACATTTAAACTGTGCAGCTATGCAAAACTGAATTGCTTGAAATATAACTGTTTTGACATCTAAACTGTGTAAACATAAAACTGTACTCATGTTATACTGAATTGTTTGAAATAGAACTGTTTTGACATTTCCACTGCGTACTTATGCTCAACTGAATTATTTGAAATAGAAATCCTTTTGACATTTAAACTGGGTACTTATGTTTAACAACTGTTTCAAATAGAACTGTTTTGACATTTAAACTGTGTATTTATGCTAAACTGAATTGTTTGAAATAGAACTGATTTAAGTTTTAAATTGTGTAGTTATGCTAAACTGAATGGTTTGAAATATAACTGTTTTGACATTTAAATTGTGTATAAATGAAAAACTGTACTCATGTTAAACTGGATTGTTTGAAATAGAACAGTTTATAAGTATAAAAATGGATTTGGCATTAAATAACCTACAATGGTTGATATGCCATAAAACCCAACCAAACCAAATCCTATGTATTTAATATATGTGTATAAAGAGGATTTGGCATTAAATAACCTACAATGGTTGATATATCATAAAAACCCAACCAAACCAAATCATATATATTCAATATATATGTATAAAGAGGATTTGGCATTAAATAACCTACAATGGTTGATATGCCATAAAACCAAACCAAACAAAATCCTATATATTTAATATATATGTATAAAGAGGATTTGGCATTAAATAAATTACAATGGTTGATATGCCATAAAACCCAACGAAACCAAATCATATATATTCAATATATATGTATAATGAGGATTTGGCATTAAATAACCTACAATGGTTGATATGCCATAAAACCAAACCAAACCAAACCCTATATATTTAATATATATGTATAATGAGGATTTGGCATTAAATAACCTACAATGGTTGATATGCCATAAAACCAAACCAAACCAAATCCTATATATTTAATATATATGTATAAAGAGGATTTGGCATTAAATAACCTACAATGGTTGATATGCTATAAAACCAAACCAATCATGGATATACTAATGCTAATATTGGATCTTGGTTGAGTGGGGACTTAACTAAATATTCTCCTTAACACCAACCGAACATTTTATGAATTTAATGAAGAATAGTTCCATCATTACTCAGTTGAACGGCATAAACGCCCGATCCAACTTTTTGCTTTAAATAATAAAAATACTTTTTTTTAATGATTTTTTGTCGGCATTCGTCAAAGCTTAAAGTACAGTTGTAAATTTATTGATTCATTTTTTTAAATGTAATTATGCTTGACATGTTTTTATAATTCATGTAAAAATAAAAGAGTCATTATTATGTTGTTTTTTTTTTTTCAGGTCAAGAGGATTTCCCGAACACCCACAACCAATTATTGACGGCCCTAAAAAGGGTTATAATTACAAGTAGTGTGTCACTGGGCTAAATTTCTCAAGCATTGATCAAACATCCTCTTAAATCTTTTCCACTAGAAAGAGTAAGCGAGTAATTTAATTGTCAGACAGTACTAGTCAGCAAGCTCGTCTCGATAATCATTACAACTGACTAATGAACTAGATCCTCACAAAGTGCCCCATATAAAGACCCTACAATAAAATCGACCATGTGTAATCATTTGTGCCCGTAAAGAGGTGGATAAATATCGCTTTCTCCACTGGAAAAATGCTCAATTGATTGATTTTAATGTCACGTTAACCCGTCTTGGGTTATTTTATGCCTAGAGGTTGAGGAATCACGTTCATCGTACGTATGTGGGGAGTCATGCTTTTTAAACTCTACTTAGGTGGGATCTATCTCTCATCCTTAATGTCTTACTGTTACCTTCACTACAAAAGGGTGTCCGTCTCACAACGCTTTTCCACTCTCTTGGTAATCGTTACAGGAGATAGATTGATTCCTCACCTCATTATACGCACTTAGATTATTTCTGTCACGGCTGAGTGTTGAGCAGCTTAGGGAGGATCCATTACGTCTGAGCGGTCATCCAGCTTAAAAAATTTTAAAAAAAATGTAGCTAAGAAGCACAATTTTCAAAAGATTCGGTAAAATCTAGAAGATAAGAAAATCAAATATTAACTCAAAATATTGATTAATTTTTAGGGGTTTTCGATGGTATCTGAGATGTCCGATCGAACCAGAAGTCTTCTTCCGTACGCCACGCTTAGTGTAAACAACACAATAACCCAAAGTAAGTAATCGATGAAAACAAATAAAATATGATTTTAATATGGATGATTATCTTAAACTTTCTTGAAAAAACTCTACATCGTTTTTTCTTTAAATGAGCATCTCGAACCCTTCTTTAATATAATTGGAAGCGCTCTTAGTGTAACGGTTAGCGGCGTGGGAAATGGACACAGCGGGCAAAGTTCAAATCCTGGACGAAGCTGTTTGCACTATACCCTTAAGAAAGGTATGCTTCCAACTATTCTTTCCACCCCTCAGTTAAGAGTAAATAGTAGGTCAGAATGAGCTCTTCAACCATTCTAGGAGAAAGAAAAACTCTGAATTGAAACGTGTTAAACTCTGCTGAAAAAAATTAACCTTGTGTCGCATCCTGCTCGAACAGAGGTGGTAAATACATATGTAACATAACTGGTTTGTTTTGGTTAATTTGTTTAATGGCATATCAACCTATACGGGTTATCTAATTTCAAATCCACCCTAGAAGAAGAACAGTAGTGATATTATTCAATTCATTGCATAAAGAGTTCATACATTTGATGGAGGTGCCCGTGGTGGAATGGAGATGCCCGTGGTGTAATGGTTACCGTCATTGGAAATGGACACAGCGACACGAGTTCAAATCCTGGACGAGACTGATTGCATTTCACATAGCACTAATACCCTTGGGAAAGGTATGAATCCAATTAGTCTCCCTCCAGCTATGGGTAAATAGTAGAGCAGACTGGGTTCTTCAGCCTTGGTAAGGCAACTAGTCTAGAAGGAACACTCTGAATTCAAACCTGTTAAACTCCGCTTAAAAACTGACCTTGTGCCATATCCTGCCCGAGCGAAGGGGTTGGGTAAATAGGATAAAGAGCTCATACATTTCCGGAGAATATTAGACCCAAAGTGAACGTAATGGCGTGACTGGAATTCGAACTCGCTTACCACAATGTCACAGTCCAGTATGTTAGATACTACGTCACGAGGACTTTTCGTGTGTAACATATGTAAATTGGCCGACCGTTGTCATGGGCAACACGAAGGCTCCTTTTTAATAGCTACTCCACCCAGGCGTAGTGGTGGGCGCTACTCCATTCCCTGGATTGCTCCACTTTACCTTTGACCCTTACTTTATAATACTAAGGGTTAATGGCCTGTAAGTAAGGTTGGCGACCTTAGTCGAGGGTGACCCGAAGGCTCCCTTTTCAATAACTACTACACCGAGGTGTAGGGGAGGGCGCTACTTTTTATGAATTGCTAAAAAATTGGCGACCATTGTACAGGGCGACCCGGAGGCTCCTTTTTCAATAGCTACTACACTGAAGTGTAGGGGAAGGAACTACTCCATTCCCTCGATTGCTCCACTTTACCTTTGATCCTTACTTTATAATGCTGAGTGTTAAGCAAGTCGGCATCAAGTACCATTTTTTAGTCTTTGGTATGGCTCGATCTGAGATTGAACCTTGGTCTCCCGGATCATTGGCGAACACTATAATCATTAGGCCAATGGCCTGTAAGTAAAGTTGGCGACCTTAGTCGAGAATGACCCGAAGGCTCTCTTTTCAATAACTCCTACACCGAGGTGTAGAGGAGGACACTACACCATTCCCTGTATTGCTCCGCTTTACCCTTGATCCTTACCTTATAATGCTGAGTTTTACGCAAGGAGGTATCAAGTACCATTTTTGGAGTCTTTAGTATCACTCGATCTGAGATTGAACCCGATTCACTGGCGAACACTCTAATCATTTGGCCAATAGGCCGGTATTTACTGCCCGTAAATTCTAATAAATGCGATTTTCTTGGTTTTTTTAAATAATGAGCATCTTAAAATCCGTATGTAACTTGGGTAAACATTTGTTTGGTTGTACTTTCTGACATATCAAACCTTGTGGGTTATTGAATGCAAAATCCTAGATATAAATGTGTGTGTGTGTGTGTGTGTGTGTGTGTGTGTGTGTGTGTGTGTGTGTGTGATTTGTAAGCGAATAATTTTAAATGAAGCAGAGATCATTTTTTTTGCACGCAGTTAAATTGTTTCGAGTATTGTTATTTAACATTAGTAACTATTTATTAAGTATTCCTATCTTATCCGAACAACTTGCACACATGTAAATGTTTTCAAATCACTAATAATGATAATCCTTAGAAAAAGTTGAACAGTTATTTTTGACTAATAGATGGAACCCTAACAGATACTAAAACTCTCGGTCAAAGTGGACCAAAGAGTAATGTTTTGGTTTGGTTAGGTTTTATGGCATATAAACCATTGTTGGCTATTTAATGCCAAATCCTGTTTTTACACCTATATTAAATATATGATTTGTAAAGACATTTTGGAGATAAACACAGTTAAATGATCCAACAGTTCTATTTCAAACAATTCAGTTTAGCATGTCAACAAAGTTAAATGGTTCCAAGTACGGCTATGTATCACTAACAATTCAATAAAACATCAGTCATTTATTTACACACAGTTAAATGATCAAACAGTTCTATTTCAAACAATTCAATTTTGCATAAGTCAAAGTTAAATGGTTTCAAGTATTGCCATGTATCAGTAAGAATTCAATTAAACATCAGTCATTTATTTACCCACAGTAAAATGATCAAACAGCTCTGCTTTTAACAATTCAATTTAGCATAAGTCATTTGTTGGCATTCAGTTAAATGTTAAACAGTTCTATTTGACCCATAGATTGGAGCCTGACAAGAGTGGACCTGGGAGTAATGGAAATGAAGAGATACTCCACATTCCTCAAAGCTCTAGCATTACTGAGGTATAGTCGTCGTATTCTACATCACTAGACGACTGGGCTTTAAACATTTGAAAAAAGTGACTTTATTTTTCAAAATAATTGCTATTGTACGTTTCGTATGAATGTCATCATAATTATGTCACACTGCGAGCACAGATTTCCCTGACTCTTTCTCGCCACCCGTCTCTATCACCTATTGCTCCCGGGAGGTCTTTCAGGTTACATCCTGCATCAGCACAGAGCTATTGTATATAGGTTCTAGCTGGTCGTCCTACATTTGCTCGTCCATGTGAAGGGGTCAACAGGAGTATATCGCTTATGAGTTCGTCCTTACTTCTCCAGCAGTGTCGCGCATGTCTGGTTCGTCTAACTTGGATAGGTTTTGCGATGGGTGGTAAGTGGCCGTACAGCTGCTGTTTTGTTGGATGTTGCCCCTGGGACTTGTTCAATACTGCTCGCAGCATTCTTGTGTAATTGCCGTCAAGCCTTTTCTCTATATGTTTTGTTAGTGTCCATGTGGTGCATCCATATAGCAGTATCGACACGGCCGCTGTTTGGAAAAAAAAAATGCGTTTTATTTTATCTGTTAGGTCTGACTTCCATATGACCGATAGTTTATCGATAGCTGTCCATGCCTTTGTTTGTTACGTGTTGACTGCTGGTAAATCATAATTTGGCCAGTCTTCAAATTCTATATTAAGCTTTATAGAAGCATTAATCGATGTCGTATATTTATCAATTTATCACAATCACGTCACAAAGAAATGGGATATACTCCTACAAAGTAGGGGTAGAATAATATAATCATGTCTGTGTCGATAACGGCGTATTTTTTAGACTAAGATTATACATTGTTAGAAGAGATCTTGCGTCAGGATTTTGCTGCAACACACAGGATTCACTTGTTCATAGGCACAATTCACCATTTAAAAAAAATAATCGTTTGAATTTGAACTTTGTAGAACGTTGCATTGACTTTCCAGTCGAATTTGACTTCATTGAATTAACTATTCATTATCGAGATTTTGTATACGTGAATTTCACGGAAATTTTACTTCGTCCAGTGTCTTGACGTCGTTCTTTCGTCAGTTAATTCAAATCTTACGTCACTAAAATAATGCTTCGTTACAAGGCTCGCTTACATTGACTGGAATAAAAAAAAAGATTACTTGACGAGGCTACATTTGATGTGGCATTCCCAAAATGTGACGGGAGACCAACAGTTAAATAGTATTGTAAGATACTACTGGGGGTGCTGTGGGTTAGTATTAACAATACGTTGGTCTTGAAACCCTGGCTGACTTCAGTCATCATCCGATGAAGGCTGTATTGGCAGCACAGCAGCATGTACATATAACGCTATAATATATGTCATTCTCATCATGTCGTGTTGTAAGCACGGATTTTCCCAACTCTGCTTCTCCAATCGTTTCTATCGTATATCACATCCTCAGTCCGTACATAGCTATTGTAGAGAAGTTCTAGTCGGATGTCAAACACTTGCACGTCCGTGTGAAGTATTCCCACTGAAAAACATCGCTTATGAGTTCGTCTTTACTTCTCTAACAGTGTCATGCATGTCTTGTTCGTCTGATTTGAATGGTTTTAGAGATGGGTGGTTGGTGGCCGCACAGCTTCTGTTTTGTGGGATGTTGCTTCCAGGATTTGTTCAATATGGCTCGTAGCATTCTTGTGCAATTTCAGTCTTGCTTTGTCTCAATACACTTCGTCAGCGTCCATGTGGTGCATCTATATAGTTGTACGCTTCATTCTATTTAACCCATAGATAGGACCCATCTCAGGTACTACCCCTCCGGGCCAGAGTGGACCTTCGAAGGATGGCAATGAAAGGGTACTCCGCATTCCCCAAAGCTTCAACATAACTGGAGCCTCACCATCAGATTGTTTAGTGTCATATCCAGGACACTCGTTTATGGTGGTGGTGGCGTTTTTACCCTTCTGCACAGAAGCAGTTGGTGTATTCTACAGCTGCAGCCGATTGGGCAACTCTAAATTGAAGTTTTTTCGTCAAATTTGTAAAAAAAATGTTTTCGCTCTGCATGTGATTTTTGGTATATTTTTAATAAAAAATTAATTATATATCCAATAGCCATCGTCATTAAGCACTCAATCAACCTTGGATTATGACAAATTAAGTCTAAACCCTGGACTGTTTTCCACGGATGACACACACACATACACACACACACACACATACACACACACACATATATATATGTATGTATTTCATATTATATATTATATACATATATATATGTTATAGATATTGTTATATCATTTATAGATATAATTATATCATACATTCTCTCTATATATATATTATAGATATTATTATATCATGCAATATACATATGATAAGGGAGGAAGACTGTTAAACCTCATTTACTGAAATGATTAACGAATATTTCTAAAAGTGAACTCCTAATTAATTATAGGTTCAGTCCTTCCATTTGTCTTTGGTGAAGGTTTTTCTAAACTACGACTGCTAACCAACAATAATCTAGAACGCCCACTAACCTCTTCCCGTGACTCTAAAGGAAATCATAAAATTACGATGTGACACACGTACGTACACACATGAACACGCACGCACACATACGCACACAAACACAAATTCATTTTTCACGCATAAAATCACAATACATTAGAGTCAACCGCAAATTTATGGTGACTCATTGAAAAACAAAAGTGGGCTGTTTTTTGCGTAATAATCTTGATTGGTCAGAATTAACGCCTACGATCAGGTATCTAGATTTTAAAAGAAAAAAGAAAAAAGAGAACATTCTTATCAAATTATAAGTAACGCGCCTTAACCGAAAAGTGTAATGGATGGCATGATCAAAGTACAAGTTTGTTATTTTTAAAAGATCGTATTTTGGAGACGAGCTTAGTGTAACGGTTATCGTCATAGGAAATGATATCGGTAACCTGAGTACAAATACTAGACGAAACTGTTTGTGTTTTCCTTAGCGCTAATCTACTTCAAAAAGGCATGAATCCATCCATATCTTTCTTTCTTTCTCTCTCCAGCTATGGGTAAATTGTAGGACGGACTCAAGTCTTTGTAAGGAAACCAGTTTAGGAGACGGAAAATTCTGAATTCAAACTAGCTGTACTCCACAAATAATTGACCTTGTGTCACACATGCTTGAGATGAGGGAGTTGGGTAAAGTTGGTGACCGTAGTCGAGGGCGACCAGAGGGCTCCCATTTCAATAGCTACTACACCAAGGTGTAGGGGAGGGTGCTACTCCTTTCCCTGGATTGCTCCACTTTATCCTCGATACGTACTTTATACTGCTGAGTGTTAAGCAAGGAGGTATCAAGTACCATTTTTAAAGTCTTGACGACGTGACCTGGGATTGAACCCAGGTCTCCCAGATCATTGGAGAACACTCTACCCACTGGACCAATGAGCAGGTTGGGTAAATAAATTCAGGCATACTTAGCTTAATCAAAGTTTATGTGTATCGATTTCATACATACGTATTTGGTATGATCAATGTACACATAGGTATGTGGGCGCATTTGATTCTCACTGGGTGACACATACTTTTTGACTTGTGCCACAACAAAGCTGTTCTTAGTAAATAATGAATACATTTATATGCATATAAGACCTTTCCATTTAAATCAACCTCTCCCTGCATTCTACAAAATAGGAGTATTAAGTACTGAGGCTGAATGAAAACGAATTGTGTATCGTATCTACCGAAGTATTTCCTTATTGCAATAGTCGAGTGGACAAATGGCATCCGACTCGTGTGATCAAAAGAGTGTGAGATGGATAATCACTCTAGACTGTTGTAGCAGCAAGGACAAATGGCTATGTGCCTTGTGGTATAGGAGTGTGTAATGAACAGCGACTTTAGACTGTTATAGCCGTGTGGTCAAATAGCAGCGTGGCTTGTGTGGTTAAAGGAGTGTGTGATGGACAGCCACTTTAGATTGTTGTGATGGACAGTCACTTTAGATTGTTGATGGACAGTCACTTTAGATTGTTGTAGATTGTGTACCTTGTAGTCAAGGGAGTGTGTGATGAACAGCCACTTTCGACTGTTATAGCCGTGTGGTCAAATAGCAGCGTGGCTTATGTGGTTAAAGGAGTGTGTGATGGACAGCCACTTTAGATTGTTGTGATGGACAGTCACTTTAGATTGTTGATGGACAGTCACTTTAGATTGTTGTAGATTGTGTACCTTGTAGTCAAGGGAGTGTGTGATGAACAGCCACTTTCGACTGTTATAGCCGTGTGGTCAAATAGCAGCGTGGCTTGTGTGGTTAAAGGAGTGTGTGATGGACAGCCACTTTAGATTGTTGTGATGGACAGTCACTTTAGATTGTTGATGGGCAGTCACTTTAGATTGTTGTAGATTGTGTACCTTGTAGTCAAGGGAGTGTGTGATGAACAGCCACTTTCGACTGTTATAGCCGTGTGGTCAAATAGCAGCGTGGCTTGTGTGGTTAAAGGAGTGTGTGATGGACAGCCACTTTAGATTGTTGTGATGGACAGTCACTTTAGATTGTTGATGGACAGTCACTTTAGATTGTTGTAGATTGTGTACCTTGTAGTCAAGGGAGTGTGTGATGAACAGCCACTTTCGACTGTTACAGTCGCGTGGATAAATGACTTCGATTTGGGAGATCAAACTTTTCTGATTGTCCAGGGTGGTGGTCGGATATACTTTCCATCCCTCAATACACTCGCTATTCCTATTCTCTCGGATGGTCCAAGACTCTCTGTACTCACATACGAGAGATATCCCCTAAATGTTCAAAAACCTTCGCTTAAATTTTCTGACTCTCAAGCATGAAGTTCAAAGAATAGTCATACGCTATATAAGATTTGTTAATTATTTTGTTTATGTCTGTGGGCTGACAGGTGATTTAGTTTATTTACTTAAATCAACCAATACTTTCCAACCTCTGACTAAATTTAACAATATGCAACAAGTTGTATTGGGATACATGGTACCAGAGGCAAGGGACGATCCCTGACTTGACTTAAACGATCGCTAATTCCTGCTCTTACTCAACGAGGCAAGAGTCCCCTTCCACGCAGACACGTTTCTCTTTTTCTAGACTGGTTGCTTTTCCAAGGCTAAGGAACCCAGCCTTCTTTACTATTCTATCTATACCTGGAAAGGGAAAAGTTGCTTTTCCTAAGGTAATTAGAACGAAATGAAACGCAAACAGCCACATCCAGGATTTTCTCCTCCTTCTCTTCCTCTTCCGACTACCGTTACGTCTCTTTCACTTCAACACTGGTTCTTGGAAGAGAAGATAGCTTGTCTCCCTCGCTATTTTTGTGTTGTCCGCTGCGAGTGATCGACGCTACAGGAAGTGAAGGGCTTCTTTGATACTTGTCCAGGACGCTTCTCCATTTCGATGACCCGGGGGCATCGAGATGGAGAAGCAAACAGTAAATCATCTGATTTTCCACGTAAAGGTGTATGTCTCTTGCCCTACGTATAGCCTCCTTGTTTGTAAATTTTACAGTATTGAGCACTTTGGTGTTGATGTTGAAGTTATGGAACATTTAAAAACTTACTCTCAATTATACACAAGAATATACACAGTAATTTTATTTCAAAATACTTATAATTTTTTTATTTTAAAATACTTATTTCATTTCTTGAAAAAATAATTAAGAAATGAATTTTAAGAAATTTAAAATGAAGAGTTACATTTCAGTAACCCTCTCTATATATTTATATAAAATAGGATAAAATCCCACTCCTTAGAATTTCATGGTTTCGATCCACGTTTGAGATTGTCTATTGAAAAACGTCGGCTACGAGTTCGTCCTTACTTTTCCAGCAGTATTCATCATATCTTGTTCGTCTTGGATAGTTTGTGAGATAGGAGGTAAGTGGCTTTACAGTCGCTATTTTTCGTTTGATGCTCGCAAGATTTGTTCGAAGAAGCACACAACATCTTTGTGCAGTTCCCATCAAGTAATGCTGCTATACAGTAGTACTGATACGGCTACAGATCGGAAGAGTTCCTGCTTTTATTTAACGCGTTTGAATTTTTCAAAGTTGAATCTTATTTCAAATAATTTTAGTTTAATTTTGAAATGATAATGTGATATTGCTCTGCATTTTCGTGTATCAGTCTGGTTTCTTTGTTGAATGGCATATCAACCTTTGTAGGTTATTGAATGCCGAAGCCGATTTACAATTAGTATCAACCTTCGTAGGTTATTTAATGATAAAGCTATCCTTGTAGAAGAATGGCAGTGATACACTTTAACCAATAGCTGAGGGAATTAGGGGTTTCATACCTTCCCCAAGGGCATTAGTCCGAAGGGTTGATGTAATAGCGTGACTGGAGATCAAATTCACTTACTTTGATGAGACAGTCCAACTTTTCTGCTATTACGCCATGATGGCTATCTCCTTTCGTGCATTGAACACTGTAAAGATTTTACTGATTAAAAATGATTCCTATCTAACACGAAATTCAAGAAATTATATGGTTTCAAGTATTTCCATCTAATATTGATAATTTCTGAAAACAGGCACAACCAAAATAGATTTGGGTGTAATGACAATGAGGAAACAATTAAGAGTTAACTTTTCTCTCCGTTGGTAAAAATGATATTCTTAAAAATAGATTGTGGTGAATTTATTTTGGCCTACTTTCCTAACATAGCATGACCGCTGCAGGTATATCAGTTATTACTTAGTTGAAATAATTAGACGTTTAATCAGTACGTACATGACAAATTTGTTGAAAGTGTCTATCTCCATGACAAACGTGGCATTTTTCAGATAGACATCAAAGCTAAAATTACAATCAGCGTCTCTTGTTGGGGATAATAGCGTTAGTAAGGAATGATTTTCTCAAATGTTGAGACCTACTCGAAAAAATAAAAAGAATAAAAATAAAAAAAACAACAACGTCCAAGCCTCTATTATAACCGGTCGAAATGGAATGTTAAAATGCTTTAGAAGACGCAGGATTATCTTTTTCCCACCGCCCGACTTGTTCAGTAAGAGACAAAGTGGAGCGTTGCAAGTCACTAGACCACTCGGTTGTCGGTTCAAAAACTGCTCAACTGTCAGGATCCTGTCCTCAAACATTTCAGTCAACAAGTAGCCTCGATGGTAGGGTGGATCTTACCCCTCGGCAGAGGTTGCAGTTGGTGTATTTTACAGCCCCAGCCGACAGGGTGGCACATTAATAGGCAAACCTCTGAAATTAGTAGACCAGTTCATATACCTCGGTAGCATCATCTCATCTAGTGAAAGCAATATAAACATACACATAGGTAAAGCGTGAACCGCTATCGACCTTAACCCTAATGACCATGTAAAATAAAAGCAGGAACTCTTTCGATCTGTAGCCGTATCAGTACTACTGTATAGCAGCATTACTCAATGGGAACAGCACAAATATGTTGTGCGCTGTTTCGAACAAATCTTGGGAGCAGCAAACTAAAAATAGCGGCTGTAAAGCCACTTACCTCCCATCTCACAAACTATCCAAGACGAACAAGATATGCTGAACACTGCTGGAGAAGGAAGGACGAGCTCAAAGCCGACGTTCTCCAATAGACAATCTCACATGGACACAGCAGTGTTGACCAGCCAGCAAAAAACAATCAGCTATGTGTACGTTGCTGTTGCTAAAATCAGTCACTTTAAAATAGCGGAAGTCCGAAAGATCTAACTGATACAATGCATGTGGAAAGACTGCTAGCCTCACTGGGCGTGAATATTATATGGATAGCTGCACGCACACACAGACACACTCACGTGTATATATATATATATATATATATATATATATATATGTATATTTAGGCAGCATTTCTTCGTTAATGCAAATTTCATTGAACATAATAGACATTTTATGCCTACATATTCTCTTTTGGATCCGTTCGAATTCCCGTATTACTTTTATCGTATTCGGGGGGAACTGATTAAGGTATTGTCCATAGTTGTATGTATCCCTAGTACTTTCTGCCCGACTTTGGGCCATCATCAGGGGAGAATCTGTTACAAAAGTGATGTAACTTTTGTTTTAGCAAATTACTACTCCAACAGCAAAGACGTCCTTACACAGTAGTAATTTGCTAAAACAAAAGTTACATCACTTTTGTAACAGATTCTCCCCTGATGATGGCCCAAAGTCGGGCAGAAAGTACTAGGGATACATACAACTATGGACAATACCTTAATCAGTTCCCCCCGAATACGATAAAAGTAATACGGGAATTCGAACGGATCCAAAAGAGAATATGTAGGCATAAAATGTCTATTATGTTCAATGAAATTTGCATATACATATATATATATATATATATATATATATATATACCTAACCCCTCGCACAAGCAGGATGTGCCACAAGGTCAAACTTTTAGCGGAATTTAATAAGTTGGAATTCAGTGTATTCTTGGTCAAGTCGGTTAGAGCTGTAGAATACACTGACTGCATCTCTGCAGAGGGTTTAAGACTCCTCCAATGAGTATCCTGCGGCCCAGTCGGCTTGGGGTGTAAAATACACCGACTGCATCTCTGCTGAAGGGCAAAGCCCACCAATGAGGGCCCAGTCGGCAGGGGATGTAGAATACATCGATTGCATCTCTGCAGAAGTGTAAGGCCACCCCACTAGTGTCTTGGATATGACTCTAAACAATCTGATGGTGAGGCTTCAGTAATGTTGGAGCTTTGAAGAATGCGGAGTACCCCTCCAATACCATCGCTCTCAGGTCCACTCTGGCCCGGAGTGGTAGCATCTAATCTATGGGTCAAATAGAAATATTTGACATTTAAACTGTACTTACTCTAAACTGATTTGTTTAAAATGGAAGTTTTGATATTTAAACTTTGTACTTATGTTAAACTGAATTGTTTGAAATAGAACGGTTTTTACATTTAAATGTGTGTAAACAAAAAACTATACTCATGAAAAACTGAATTGTTTGAAATAGAACTGTTTCTATGTATAAAAAGATTTAGCATTAAATAACCTATAATGGTTGATGTGCCATAAAACCAAACCAAAGTAAACCATTCAGAGTTTTCCTTCTCTTAAACCAGTTGGCTTACCAAGGTTGAAGAGCCAGTCTGTCCTACTATTTACCTATAGCTGGAGGGAGAACTGTTGAATTCATACTTTTCCTAAGAGTATTAGCGCTATGTGAAATGCAAACAGTCTCGTCGAGGATTTGGACACGTGTCGCCGTGTCCATTTCCAACAACGATAACTATTACACTACAAACGCCTCACTCACACACACACACACACACACACACGCATTTTTATATATATATAGTTACCCAGTTTTCTATATATACAAATAAAAGTGCTCAATATCAGTCATAGAGCATATTTAATTTTTAGTTTTAAAATCGTAAACACAGAGTCAACAGCGTTTGGTGATTGCCACTTTCTCGTCTAAGTTCATCAAAAATATGGTTGGTCGCCTGGTGCTTTACGGCACATCAAACCTTATAGGTTATTCAATGCCACATCCTGTTCATACACATATACTAAGTACATATGATTTGTGAACGAGTAGTTTTTTGGTAACAATTTTTATACGAGCCAGGGGTTATTTGTTTGCACATACTTAAGTGGTTTCAAGTATTGCTAATTCTTATAGTCAAGTCGGCTGGAGCTGTAGAATATACCGACTGTATCTCTGCAGAGGGGTAAGACCTCCAACGAGTGTCCTGGATATGAGATTATACTATCTGAACGTGAGGCTCCAGTCTTGGAGATTTAAGGAATAGGGAGTACCCCTTCATTATCAATTTCCCCAGGTCCACTCTGACCCGGAGTAGTAATATCTGATAGGTTCCTATCTATGGGTCAAATAAAACAAATTGTGTGTAAACAAATGACTTATGTTAAATCGTGACTCTTACATAGCAGTACTTGAAACCATTTAACTGTGCGCAGAAAAGAGATCAGGATCGTTTAAGAATCTTATCCACAAAATGTGTTTACTAGTAATATATATATCTGATATATATGTATAAGCAGGATTTGGCATTAAATACTTTATGATGGTTGATATGCCATGAAATCCAACCAAACCAAACAAACCTAATTGTTTTATTTGCACACAGTTAAATGGTTTCCTCTATAGTAAATGATGAAACAGTTCTGTTTGATTCATAGTTGGGACGTTAACTGGTGCTACTATTCCAGGGACCTGGAAGTAATGGCAATGAAGGGGTACTCTACATTCCCTAAAACTCCAGGATTAGAGTCTTACTATCAGATATAGCTTAGTGTCATATCAAGGGTCTTATTTCTTTGCAGAGATGCAGTCGGTGTATTCTATAGTTCCAGTCAACTGGCCAATCAAAAAGAGAGTTCATATATATATATATATATATATATATATGGAGAAAAGGTAGATTATGATAGAACTGACAAGATGATAAAAAAGAAGTAGAAAAAGTGGATATACTAAAACAAAAACAACGGATTCTGGAAAAAGTTCTGTCAGTAAAGAAAGAAATATTCCGTTGTCTGTGTTTTAGCATTTCCATTTTCCCCATATATATATATATATATATATAACTTTACTTAAAAATTTTTCTTCTCAAAACATTTTCTCTAGACGATTGCCTAAAGTCGAAACATGTTGAGAACAGATTGTTGAGAAGCTACAAAAAGATGTTGTGAGGCTGACAATAAAGTTTCGTAAAAAAAAAACCATAAAAATTTACTTTTACAGATAAAAGTGAGGC
Source organism: Sepioteuthis lessoniana (assembly GCA_963585895.1). Lineage (NCBI taxonomy): Eukaryota > Metazoa > Mollusca > Cephalopoda > Myopsida > Loliginidae > Sepioteuthis > Sepioteuthis lessoniana. Next base: position 94,282,018 of record OY757918.1, read on the forward strand.
TCGCTTAGCGCATTGGTTATCATCATTGGAAATGGAATCAGCAACCTGAGTTCAAATCCTAGACGAGGCTGGTTGCTTTTCATTTCGCGCTAATTTCTCGGGTAAAGACTTTAATCCAACTATTATTCTCTAGTTACTAGCAACAGTAGGATATACTGAGTTCTTTAGCCTTGGTTAGACAACCAATCAAGGAGAAGGAAAAATGAATTGAAACCGCTACTGCTTAAATATTGACCTTATGTCACATCCAGCTGATGGCGGACTGATTTTGGTGAATACGTACAGTAATAACGTTTATTTAATATTAAGACGATACTGCTATATGGATGCACCACTTGGACGCTAATTAAACGGCTGAAGAAGAAGCTAGACGGCAATTACACAAGAATGTTGCGAGCAATATTGAACAAGTCCTGGCGGCAACACCCCACAATGCACCAACTTTACGGCCACCTGCCTCCCATCACGAAAACTATCCAAGCTAGACGAACCAGACATGCAGGACACTGCTGGAGAAGCAAGGACGAGCTCATAAGAGATGTACTCCTATGGACCCCCACATATGGCCAAGCAAAAGCAGGACGACCAGCTCGAACATACATACAGCAGCTATATGAGGATACGGGATGTAGCCCTGAAGACCTGCCAGAGGCGATGAATGATAGGGAGAAGTGGCGAGAGAGGGTCGGGGATATGATGATGATGATGATGAATATTAAGACATGTTCTTCCTGCTCAGAGGACTGGTTCAGTACAGTTTTCTCCTTTACCACATTTGGCCCTGTAATTAGATCACAAAGGTGTTGTAACTTAATCCCCAGTTGAATGATTTGTATGGCTTGGTTCGGATTGGTTTGGTTTTATGGCACATCAATCACTGTTGGTTATTTAATCCTATTTACCAACCCCTCCGCTCGGGCAGGATATGATACAAGGTCAATTTTTAAGCGGAGTTTAACAGGTTTCAATTGAGAGTTTTCCTTCTCCTAGACTAGGTGCCTCACCAAGGCTGAAGAAATCAGTCTGTCCTACTATTTACCCATAGATGAATAATTGGATTCATACCTTTCCCAAGGGTATTAGCGCTATGTGAAATGCAATCAGTCTCGTCCAGGATTTGAACTCGTGTTGCCGTGTCCATTTCCTACGACGATAACCATTACACCACGAGCACATCCGACGACGATAACCATTACACCACGGGCACCTCCGGTTATTTAATGCCAGATCCACTTCATACATATACATTAAATATATTTGTAAACATTTTGTAGATACATACAGTTAAATGATCAAACAGTTCTATTTCAAACAATTCAATTTAGCATGTCAACAAAATTAAATGGTTCCTAGTATTATTATATATAACTAACAATTCAGTTAAACATCAGTCATTTGTTTACACACAGTTAATTGATCAAACAGTTCTATTTCTAAAAATTCAGTTTAGCATCAGTTATTTGTTTGCACTCAGTTTAAATGCCAAACAGTTTTATTTGACCCATACATAGGACACAGTCAAGTGCTGCTACCCCAAGCCAGAATGGACTTGGGAGCAATGACAGTGAAAGAGTACTCCGCATTCCCCAAAGCTCCAGAAATTACTGGAGGTTCATCATCAGATTGTTTAGTGTCATATCCAGGATAGATGTTGGGGTTACATTCGATGTATTCTACTTCCCTAGCTGACAGTGCTGGATTTTTATGGTGTATACCTGATTGAATTCCTTTTAAGCACTTACTTTTTGTCGTATTATTTCACGAGCCAAATTTAATTTACGTAACATCTGGGTCAGTTGATCGTATAATTGAGGCCAGATAAGCACTATCTACCTTTATGCCCCAACAATCGTAAAAACGCATAGGCGTGCCAGAATTCCTTCACACCAACGCATTACATCAGCCTTGGCACGCGTGCTGTTGGTAAATAAGAAAGTTCGTTGCAGTCCATATATCCACTGCATTCATCAAAATTCGTTTGGTATATCCAATGTTCGGTTTATCTCTGCAATATTTTGTATTCAAATTTTCAGTTTTCAGCACTTGATATCAAAGTTTTAGATATTTACAAGATAGGATAAGAGTAGAATGGTTTCTTTGTTTAATGGCATGGGTCATTTAATGCTGAAGCCATCCTTGTAGAAGAACAGTAGTGGTACAATTTAACCCATAGCTGGAGGGAATAAGGGTTTCACCCCTACCCTAGAGGCATTAGTCCAAAAGTGAGAACAACAGCACTAGAATTCGAATTTTTCTTACTTTGAGGTTCCAGTCCAGCACTTTACCTACAACGTCATGAAGACTACCCGATACTAGTAGAGTTACTCAGCATTCCCTTAGAGCAGTATTTATTTTTTAAATGTTTAATTTTATCTATAAGAGTTGTTTATAAAATAAAACTTATCGTAAAGAAATATTTAAAAGACTTGCTTGTATACTACAGAGCAGTTCAATTTTCTATAAGCATTGCATTATTTTGAGCCAAGATTAAAGTGTTGTATCTGTTCTAGATTAGACTAATCTCGTAACATGGTTTGGTTATGGAGGCGCCCGTGGTGTAATGGTTACCGTCGTAGGAAATGGACACGGCAACACGAGTTCAAATCCTGGACGAGGCTGATTGCATTTCACATAGCACTTGGGAAACGTATGAATCCAATTATTCTTCCTTCAGCTATGGAAAAAATAGTAGGACAGACTAGGTTCTTCAGCCTTGGTGAGGCAACTAGTCTAGGAGAAGGAAAACTCTCAATTGAAACCTGTTAAACTCCGCTTAAAAATTGACCTTGTATCATATCCTGCCTGAGTGGAGGGGTTGGTAAATAAGGTTTGGTCATGGGGTGTTACTTGTGTAGCATGTCTTGGACAGTTAATTACCCAAAAATTATCGTTGTTGAATTAACGGTTCCTTTTTAGGAAAATATTGGCTGGGTCCATCAACGCAAGCTAAAAAAGTTGGAAGATCTTCCAGAACAATGTTTCAGAAATAATCAGTATATTTCCTGTTAGTTTTAATTTAAATTCGATCAAAAACATTAGGCTAAACCCAGTTTGTTCCAAATAGGAAAGATAAATTATATCAAGAGTCTTCAAGATCAGTCATATACTGCATCTGCATTCCGCACTGTGACCCAAAACAAACAAAGCTTGAATGAAGAATACATCAACTACATCTCCGTACAGGGCTAAGAGACCCCTACCCAAAGAGTGTCCTGGATATGACACTAAGACAATCTAATAGTGAGGCTCTGGTAATGCTGTAGCTTTGGGGAATGCGCAGCACTCCTTCATTGCCATCACTCCAAGGTCCAATCTGGCATGGAGTAATAGCACTTGATATGATCCTCTCTATGGATCAAATAGAACTGTTTGACATTTCAATTGTGAGCAAACAAATGACATGCTAAACTGAATTGTTTGGTCATTTAACTGTGTGTAAACAAATGATGGTTGTTTCATTGAATTGTTTGTGATACATAGCAGTACTTGAAACCACAACGTTTCGGCCGATATGTCCTCCGGCCTTCTTCAGGTGTTTGTTGAACTCGGGAACCTTCACGGAACTTCGAACTAAGTCCTTTATTGAATCCACAGGGGTTGCCATTCTAATTCCGTTAGCCATAACTGGGTACAAGTGTTAAGTATTCCTGTATTGTTACTCGCCTGTAGTGAGGATTGAACCTGCAACCTCCAGATGATTGTCTCCCTAGAAGCTTAGGGAACCAATGCCTATAACCGTTACGCTATGTGTCCTGCTGGAAATAACAATAAAAATGAAGACAATACTCCGAAAACCCTTAATGATAAAAATCATCATTCGTCTCAGAAATTTCTGAGACGAAGCTTGTTGATTTTTATCATTCGGGTTTACGGAGTATTGTCTTCATTTTTATTGTTATTTCCACAATGTTGTCCAGCAGGACACATGGTGTAACGGTTATAGGCATTGGTTCCCTAAGCTTCTAAGGAGACAATCATCTGAAGGTTGCAGGTTCAATCCTCACTACAGGCGAGTAACAATACAGGAATGCTTAACACTTGTACCCGGTTATAGCTAACGGAATCAGACCAGGAGACCCCCGTGGATTCAATAAAGGACGTAGTTCGTAGTTCCGTGAAGGTTCCCGAGTTCGACAAACACCTGAAGAACGCCGGATGACATATCGGCCGAAACGTTGTGGAAATAACAATAAAGTTGAAGACAATAGTCCGAAAACCCTTAATGATAAACTCAGTTTGTCACGAAAAGAAAAAAAAGTTGGTTTTGTTTCTTTGTTTAATGGCATATTAACCTTTATGGGTTATTTAGTGCCAAAGCCGTCCTTTTAGAACAAATGAACTATTTAATCCATAGTTGTAAGGATAAAGGGATTCATACCTTTCCCAAGGGTATTATTCCGAAAGTGAATGTATTAGCGTGACAGGAGTTCGAACTCGATCGCTGAGTTATCGCAGTTCAGTATGTTAATCATTATACTACGAGGATTCTCCCAGAAAAAAGGAAATGTATCAAGAGGCTCTAAGATTAGGGAGAAGCTGTATATGTATAGATCCAATGCAGTTTTAATAATTGTACTTTCTAAATTCATCAATAGAAATTTGTTTGCACACAGTTTTATGACATTATATATTCCTATCTAATTTGAATAATTTATACACAGTTATATGCTCTAAAGTAATTATTTCTATTAAACAAGAATCATCGAGTATTCCTACTTAATACCAATAATTTTCAAGTCATTTTTTGGTTTCAAGTAATTAAACGTAATTCTTAGTGAACAATAATTGCTTCAAGGAACAATTTTAATACAATTAATTTGTACACTGTTATATGGTATCAGTTATTAATAAATTAAAATAATTCGATATATTGCTTTTCAAATTTACATGTCAGCAGTCTATCCTATGCACAGACTGAACGAGTACTCATTGACATCTATAAATTAAAGTTTTTCTTTTAATTTGTTCCTTACTGAAGAGAGTTCGACAAAACCGTAATTTTAAAAGATTTATAAACCTATTCATGTATTCTGCAATAGACACTTAAGTTTTTATAATATTCGGTTATCCTAGAATATTATTTGTCCGGAATACTTTGGTCACATCCTTGATTAAAGAGTTATGGCCACCTACATTATTTGACCGAATTATACACATTCCAAATAACGACACGGGAGGTAATAATGTTCGGCAATTTCAAATGAAAAAGAAAGTACCTTTTTGATAGTTTGTAGGTCATAGTATAAATCTTCAGAAATTTTATCTGTTTACATCTTACAATCTGACAAGTAACTATCTCATTTACTCCACCTGTTGCTGACAAAAGCAAAGAGTGTCGGGAGTACGGACTTGGGGCAAAAGAATTTTACAATTTCGTTCTTTTTATAGATTCTCTAAGTCTGCTCAAACCGTCTGCTTAGAGTGAGCAAATATCGTTTGGAAAAAAGTGGCAAGCAGATGTCAGAAATGGAATACAAACCTTCTATTCATGCTTCTATTCGTTTTTATCTTATTCGACCAGTTTTATTTTGTCTTCTCTTCTCGTTTCTGTCTTAACTGTTTCGAAAACAAAAATTAATGGAAGTTTGATAACCAGACGTCACCTCCGCGTTGCGATACGAGTTGTGAGTGGTAGCAACGAAGGTACAGACTTTCTTCACTCAACCTTCCAGCTGAAATTTAACTAGGCGTAGGCAACCCTTTTCGAGAAGCGGACTTCATGAGACATGGCTCATAATAAGGCCGGAAGCACTACTAAAAAAAAAAAAAAAGCATCTGTGTAATTTTACCTTGAAGGTACCGCAACCATTTCGTTGAAGGTACTATTTACCAACCCCTCCACTCGGGCAGGATATGACACAAGGTCAATTTTTAAGCGGAGTTTAACAGGTTTTGAATTCAGAGTTTTCCTTCTCCTAGACTAGTTGCCTCACCAAGGCTGAAGAACCTAGTACGTCCTACTATTTACCCATTGTTGGAGGGAGAATAAGGGGGTTCATACCTTTCCCAAGGGTATTTGCCCGAAAGTGAACGTAATAGCGCGACTGGAGTACGAACTCGCGTACTACGATTCCGCAGTTCATCGCTTTAACCATTACACCACGAGGACACCCCCATTTCGTTGAAAGTACCTCAACCATTTTGCAGTAATCTGCAAGCAAAAACCAAGCAATTTTTAATGGTCTCTAAGTCAGTGTTTCATCACATCTAAAAGTTGAATTACTCTATTCTGGAAAAGGACCCGAGTATGTTATTATTTTCTTATATAACTTTTCCCTATTTTGTCGCTAAAATCTAGTGGGTCTGAGATCAGCTATCCCCTGTTTAGAGTGTAGAAGACCAGGATTCAGAGACAACAACTTAATATATTTTCCTTCAACTCTAATCACAAAGGAATTCAAGACTGACCTACAAGGAAGCAATAAAAAAAAGAATAACTTAAAACTTTTATGCACAATGTAAACATACAAAATTGATACACGCACGAAAACATATTTGTAAATTATTGCTTATTAACAAAAAAATCAATACATAAAGAATAAATACATAAAAAGACGTCTGTACAACTCAACCTCCTGTTATTTGTTTTTATTTGTATGTTATATTTATAATTCTTTTCAACATAAACCTTTTTATCGCTGTTGCACTACGACGATATTAATCTAGTGTTTGTTCCAGCCACTCGTTTCGCTAATTTGCTTCACACTTAACCCTCGAAACAAGTTTTTTGTCCTTCCCAAACGCGTTCAAGCGTTTATCCCCAAGGGAAGAGACGATTAAACACATGTAACACAATGGGCACATTTGTCTACCGTGAAAAGAAATTTTAAGGTGAACTAGAGTTGTGTCTGACGCCGGTTGGAGATACAGATTTCCCGACATGAAACTTCGATTTTTATATTTTTGAACCGGTTTATTGGCCTAGTGGATAGAGTGTTCGCCAGTAGTCCAGGAGACCTAGGGTCAATCCCAGGTAGCGTCATACCAAAGAATTTAAAAATGGTACTTGATACCTCCTTGCTTAACTCTCAGCTATATAAGGTATATCAGCTATATGAAGGGTAAAGTGGAGCAATCCAGGAAAAGGAGTAGCGCCCTCCCCTACAACTCGGTGTAGTAGCTATTGAAAAGGGAGCGTTCTGGTCGCCCTCGACTAAGGTCGTCAACTTTACACTACTACTTATATTTTTAATCTATTAATTATCTATTTGTCGATGAGTTATATTTTAATGGATAAATAGTATTTTCGTCATGGATCAATGGATTAATTATATTTTAATGGATTAATTATGTTTTAATGGATTCATTATATTTTAATGGATTAATTATGTTTTAATCGATTAATTATATTTTAATAGATTAATCATGTTTTTCGTCGATTAATTATATTTTCAATGAATTAATTATATTCTTTAATCGATTAATTATATTTTTAATGGACTAATCGATTAATTTTTTTTTCAATAGATTGATTATATTCTAAACTGATTAATTGTATTTTTAATAGATTAGTTTACTTTTTTAGTAAAGTAATTATATTTTAATGGGTCAATTATATTTTTAATCGTTTGGTTATATACTTAATCAATTAGTTATTTTTTTTAATTGATCAATCATATTTTCCATCGATTAATTTTAATGTACGATAATATAAGAAAAATACTTTATGTTAGAATTTCAAAACAAACAAACAAACAAGCAAACAAATGAAAGCGTCTTGTACCAGTCTTGACCTCATTCAAGCAATGAAATGGGGGCTGAAAAATGCCTCTGGAAATAATCAAATTCAGAACTGTTGAGTTTTCCAAACTGACACTTGGTAGGAGAGGATGGAAAAACACACACACACACACACACACACGCACTTGGTCGGAGAGGATGGAACGAGCAAACACACACACACGCGCGTGCGCACTTGGTAAAATAGGATGGAACACACGCACACACTTGGTAGGAGAGGATGGAACACACATCCACACACACACACACACACACACACACAAAAACGCAAAGGCATAAGGGGTCAGGCTCCCAACTAACCTAAAAAATTACTGAAGCCTGTATAGGTGGTTTGACCTGAAACTAAAACCAGCTGTATTTCAACACCGTCCAGCTTAATGGACATTTTAAAAAAAATGACTAGTGTCAGTAGAAGGGGAAAAGTTGTATTTTCGATCGTTTTGTCCCAAGGTTGGGGTGGTGGCTGATAGCCAAAGTCAATTTTGATTTTTTCTTGTGGGAGCGTTAAAAACCAAAGTCTGTAGAAAGAGGTCAGCTTAGACCTCACAAGATAACAAGCCGGATAGTCTGAGTTGATTTTCAGATAAACAGTTCTTGTTTTTATCTATTTATTTATTTTTTGTAAAATTTTTATTCCCGTTTGAAAGCCATAAAGCATCTAACCTAACAAACCCGAATTTAAACCCTGTTCATATTTTCTCGACAATCTCATTGTTTTCCCCGACCTACCGATGAGGCTTAGAATATGGTGACTGTATCATCTGCAGAGGTAAAACCATTAACAAAAAGGGGTTTCCGGGGTTTTGATACTAAACTTAATCAAATGGTAAGGCTCCAATTCCGGAGAATTGGTTAGTGTGCAGTAGCCGCTTCATTGCTATTTTTCCCAGGTTCACTCTGACCCGGAGTGGTAGTATCTGTTAGGGATCCATCTACGGGTCAAATATATCAGTTTAAAAAAATATTCGTATTCAAAAGGACCGCAGAAAACAAAAACAAAAACAAAAAACAAGTAAAGAAAACTTGTAAAGAAAAATGTAAATATGAACGTATAATTAACGCGATTCCCCGACCTCTAAGCATAAAATAATCCTACCCGGGTTGATATGCCATTAAAATCAATAAATCAAGCAATCAAGCCACCAAGTAGTGTTTTCACTTTCTTCATATTAGTCGTAAATACATTCTCACTAAACAACACAAAGATAAATAATTCTCTCCCCATCGCCATCCATCTTTATCTTTTCTGGGTCAGTTAGCTCAGAGATTCTACAAAAATTTTATTATATGTACCCCTTCTAACCAAACTTCATTTCCCCAGACAAATTAATTGAATATGAAATTACAAAACATAACTAATTTACCAATGTTTAAAATAATTTACACGAGAAAAGAATCCATAAGCTATAAATGCTAACCCATCTTTTAATTATTGAATTATTTTTAATAGTTAGGATGGGTTTTGTTTGATTTCTTTGCCTAATGTCATATCAACCGTCCTGGATTATTTAATGCCAAAGCCTTCCTTGTAGAAGAACACTTGTGGTACTATTTAACCGATAAGGAGGTTCATGCCTTTCTCTGGTGTATGAATCCGAAAGTGAACGTAATAGCGCGACTAGAGTTCGAACTCGCTTACTAAAATCTCACAGTCCAGAAAGTTAACCACTTCACTTCGAGGACTCTGCCAAATAGTTTGGTGGGTACTGAGGAGATCACGAATATTAGTTTGTAGGTTTGTGAGTTGGAGCCGTAAATCAGCATCTTCAAAGTGCTTTTCTATTTGCTTAGTAAATAATGCACATGGCTAAATCCAGATTCCACGAACTTGGAAAAGTTAGTCAAATAGGCTGAATAGTTGCACAAAGCTTGGGATATTTGCTAGTCTTTTTTTTTTTTGTTTCATCCAGAAATATGCAATTCCTTTAAATAAATGTGTATAGAGACTTTAGCTTCAAGATCGAAATTAATTTCAATAAATTCTTCAATATGGAAGGTGTGTCAATTCGCATTTCTCACTTCAACATCAAATGGAGAAATGGTTTATTCAGAAATTTCCATCTTTGGAAGATCCTTGAATTGAGCTTTAAAGTCTTCTTGCAAATTCTTAATGTGCTTTATATAGACAAATGAGTTATTTATAAATACAAACTTGCAAATTCACCTCCCATGGACCCCAATGATTTTATTCATTCTGCCAAAATTTTATTCAACCCCCAGGGATCTATATGGAACACTTTGAGAAGCTCTGGTCTTGAGAATAGGATAGATAAGATCGCAGACTTAGTTGATTTCAACTTGTCGACGAACCAACACCAAGGAAGAGTTGCATGTTTGGCATTGGTGTGAGAGAGGTTTTATCTGGGAGTCAATGGGGCACAGTCTAAAAAAGTTTGCTAACCACTACATTAAATCCAAGAGAATTTTCCATTGGGCTATGGTTGATAAACTAGCCATTAATTTGCAAAATATGGTCTTTTTTGCTGGGCCCCATATATTTTTCCAATTTTAACTGGTAGGCATTCAATTCGGATGAAGAAAAACACACAACAATATAATTGTACAAATATATATTTCACAAGAATGCTGCGAGCAATATTGAACAAGTCCTGGCGGCAACACCCCACAAGGCACCAACTATACGACCACCTACCTCCCATCACGAAAACTATTCAAGTTAGACGAACCAGACATGCAAGACACTGCTGGAGAAGCAGGGACGAGCTCATAAGTGATGTACTCCTATGGACCCCCACATAAGGCCGGGAAAAAGCAGGACGACCAGCTCGAACATACATTCAGCAGCTATGTGAGGATACGGGATGTAGCCCTGAAGACCTACCGGAGGCGATGAACGATAGGGAGAAGTGGCGAGAGAGGGTCAGGGATATCCATGCTGGCAGCACGACATGATGATGATGATGATATTTAAAAATACAAAAGGTGGGTTACAAACTTAATACCAAGGGCATATAATTAATCCTACATTTTTCAATATCCCTTATAACCAAATTTAATTTCACCAACAAATAAATTAACAGAATACTAAACTACAAAACGTAACTAATTTACTTGTAATTAATCCAATTTTCACGAGAAAAGAGTCGATAAACTATAAATGCAAATTAACCTTTAATTCTTGGATTGTTTTTTTTTTTTTTTTAAACTGAGAACGATGTGTTTGGTAAAATTGATTTAAAAGAATGTTCTTTGTTTCAAGATTAAATTCAACTGATTATTTGATTTATCAACCTTTGTAGGTTATTTAACGCCAAATCCATTTTCATACAAATAATCAGTTCTATTTCAAACAATTCAGTTTAGCATGAGTACACAGTATAATTGTCAAAAACATTTCTATTTCAAGCTATTCAGTATAGTCGAACAGTTCTAATTGTAACAATTCAGTTTATTATGAGTATAGTTTTTGTTCATACATAGTTAAATATCAGAACAGTTCTATTTCAAACAATTCAGTTTAGCGTAAGTATAGTTTCAATGTCAAAAACAGTTTCATTTCAAACAGTTCAGTTTAGCGTAAGTACAGTTTCAATATCAAAAACAATTCTTTTTCAAATAATTCAGTTTTGCATAAGTATGCAGTTTAGTTCTGTTTGACCCATAGATAGGACCCTATCAAGTGCTACCACTCTGGGTCAGAGTGGACCTGGGAGCGATGGTAATGAAGGGGTACTCCGCATTCCCCAAAGATCCAGCATTACTAGAACCTCACCATCAGATTGTTAAGTGTCATACCCAGGACACCCGTTTTTTTTGGGGGGGGCGGTCTTACCTCTCTGCAAAGATGCAGTGGGTGTATTCTACAGCCCTAGCCGACTGGGCAAGTGACAATTTGATCATACGCTGAAAAGATCCAGATATTATTGATCAGAGGCAGATTGTTCGTTCATTTAAATGACCCAGATGTTTTGAACAGACCATACATGAACGACATATCATTTGTTGCTATGATACCCAACCAAGCATTCTCCCAGGTCGATGATATTTGGCAACTAAATTTTATGATTCGACGATTTTTGTTCTTCAACCATAAAGGGGTTTATAAATGCAAACTTGTAAAATCCCCCCCATTGAAACCCCCTGTTTTTATTCCTTCGGCCAAAATTTTCTTTACCCCCAGAACAATTTTATCCGTTAAATAAGGCCAGTCGAACTGATAAGACGTAATATGAATCACTTTGAAAAGACCCCAGTTAGTTATAAAAAAACTGTAATTAAAAAGTGTCGTGACTGAAACTTTATTAACTGAGTCAGTAAACAATGAATCAAACGTTACTTTTCTTCGAAATCATTCCTCTGGCATTCAACACACTTACTCTAGCGAGTCTTTTACTGGTCGAAGCACCTCTGAAATTCCTCCTTTGATACGATGTATGGCTGCCCTGTTGTATTTCTTTCAATATCGTCTACATCATCTAATTGAGATTAATTTCCAGTTTAGAAACACACAAAAAAGTTATCTGACTTAACAGATTGGTGAAATCTATAACTGACAGATAGTGTAGCATTCGAATAAAATTATAATCTTTGAACGGCTGGAAAATAACGTTAGAATGTCACTTGGTTTGAATGATGGGTCATTTGAATCTTTGGCTATGAATGGATTGAAAAGTCATGTGATCAGACAACACTGAAAATAGTAGAACAATTTAATCAGTTAGCTAAGGCCAGTCGAACTGATAAGACCTAATTTTCCATCTGCGGTTCGCTGCTCTTGACCTCGTGAGTATTCTGGGTGAAATAAATGAAATTATGTATGCACATGATAAAAGAATTCTTCGCATTAATTATTCTTCCCAGTTAGAAATGTTTATTCAACACGACGAAACTGCGTGCATCCTCAAACAAAGGACTGCGTATATACGATATCTCCGAAAAGAAATAGTGTTAAAGATTAAAGAAAAAAAAAGATTAAACTTTCAATCTTGATATTTTTTGATCAAATCTCGTTTATACGATATCTCCGAAAAGAAATAGTGTTAAAGATTAAAAAAAAAAAAGATTAAACTTTCAATCTTGATATTTTTTGATCAAATCTCGTTTATACGATATCTCCGAAAAGAAATAGTGTTAAAGATTAAAAAAAAAAAAGATTAAACTTTCAATCTTGATATTTTTTGATCAAATCTCGTTTATACGATATCTCCGAAAAGAAATAGTGTTAAAGATTAAAAAAAAAAAGATTAAACTTTCAATCTTGATATTTTTTGATCAAATCTCGTTTATACGATATCTCCGAAAAGAAATAGTGTTAAAGATTAAAAAAAAAAAAAGATTAAACTTTCAATCTTGATATTTTTTGATCAAATCTCGTTTATACGATATCTCCGAAAATAAATAGTGTTAAAGATTAAAAAAAAAAAAATATTAAACTTTCAATCTTGAAATTTTTTGACCAAATCCCGTACATAGAATATCTCCGAAAAGAAATAGTGTGAAAGATTGTTTAAAAACTATATAATATATTGACACTACGATAACCAGTTATGTAAAGAACTACTTGAAATTTATCACTAAAACGTTCAGTCGAATTGGGTGTTGTTAGTTAGGGTGTCAAAAACTAAAGGTTTAGGCTTGGATTGATTGGGTTTTATGGCATATCAACTCTTGTTGGTTATCTAATGCCAAATCCTGTTTATACATATATTGAATATATGATTTCTAATCGAATGTTTGTAGATAACATTTTTAAATTAGCTCATTTTTTGCACACAGATTGTTTCAAGTATTGCAATGTAACCCTAATGATTTGATTTAACACCAGTCATTTGTTTGCACATAGTTATATGGTTTCAAGTATTATTATGTAAGACTAATAATTTAACATCAGCTATTTGTTTGCACACAGTTAAATGCTTATATTGTGAATTGAATTACTATGGTCAACAACTATTCATTCATTTGCACACTGTAAAATAGTCCTAAGTATTCCAATCTAACACAAATAATTCTAGTATTTAGAATTAATCATTTGTTTGTTTACAGTTAAACAAGGATTTCTATTCTACTAATTGATGTGACCCAGTCAGGTATTATGACTCCGAGTCTGAGAAGACCTGGGAGTTATGGTAATGAAGGGGTTCTCCACATCCCCTAAATCTCTAGGATTGGAACCTCACCATCAGATGTAGTTTGGTTTCATATCCAGGGCATTCGTTGAGTGGGAGGGATATCACTCTGCAGAAATGCTCTTAGTGTATTCTATAGCCCCAGTCAGCTGGGATGAAAAACTATAGTTGTTTAGAAGGCAGCTTGTGTGTTTGAATTAAGGAAAAAGATTTCTCTAACTGTCGTGCATCGGACTTTTACAACACATATCTGGGCAATCACCACAGACTTAACAAACGATTTTCAATTCGTACAAAGAATTTGCATATGCCTGCAAAGGTAAAAGTCCTTGGTGATAATCAGTATAGAAATCAGACCAAAATAGTTGGAGCGTGTTCGTGACAGTTACTTACGCAATCCATAAAAATTAACTTGGAGGGCTAAGTAATAATCACAAATTTCGTACCCTATTATCTTGAACATTTAAGTTTGAACAGTTAAAAATGAATCCTTACTAAAATGGGTACAGAGACCCGAGTTCAAACCCAGGATAAGAGTATTTGCCAATCACATACCCTTCGAAAGGCATGAATCCAATTATTTTTCCTTCAGCTATGGGTAAATTGTAGGGTAGACTGAGCTCTTTAAACTGAGTAAAGCAATCCGTCTGGGAAACAAAAAAACTCTGAATTCAAACCTGTTAAACTTCACTTAAAAACTTATCTTGTGTTTCCTCCTGTTCATGCAGAGGAGTTGAGTATATATATATATATATATATATATATATATATATATATATATATATATATATATATTTCCTTATTTACTTTGATATATATATATATATATATATATATATATATATATATATGGAAGTAAATAAGGAAATAAATCCGACAGAATGAAGAAAAGTTGAAAAAAAAAAAAAAATCCAAAATTTGCTGAATTTATCATGAAAGTCGAAGTTGAACGTTTCAGTTATAACAACTTTCTTCAGGACTTTAAATTCAAGAAAAGTGTTGTTAAAATAGCGATGGATGTTTGATTAAATAGCTGGAGAAAAGAAAAAAAACATTTATCGCTATTTTACCAACACTTTTCTTGAATTTAAAGTCCTGAAGAAGGTTATTATAACCGAAATGTTCAACGTCGACTTTCATGATTTTTCATGATTCATTAAATTTTGGACTTTTCAACTTTCTTCATATATATGTGTGTGTTGTGTATTTATAAAACCTTAGTGACTTGCTAGTTGAAGTAATAAACTTGAAGAATTTCTCCACAAAACCGTGTTTCGCGAGTGTCAATATCTTGAGATTTTTAAAATAATTTTTCGTTTGATTAATTTGTTTATTTTAACGGTGTATCAAACCGTCAAAGGTTATTTTATGCCAAGAAGTGAGGGAATCAGCTTCATTGTGTGTTCATATTTACATTTTATGTGTAGTTGTTTCTTATGAGTTTTTACATATTTATTTATTCTTTTATGGCTCATCGAATCCGAATTATTTTAAACAGATCTTTTTTATCAATAGATGGGACCCTAACAGGTGCTAGCACTTCAGATTAGAGTGGAGCTGCGATTTAATGGCAATGGAGTGGTACTCTACCCTCTCGAGGTCTCCAGAACTGGAGCCTCGCCATCAGATGCAGTTTAGTGTTATACCCCTCAACAGAGGATACAGTTAGCATTTATAGCAGTTACAAACCCCATTGATAGAGTAAAATAAATTCTGGAAATATTTATTCAGTTTCTTTGTTAAATGGCGCATCAACATTTATAGGTTATTTAATGCCAAATCCATGCTTGGAGAAGAATAGTCATCATCATCATCATGTCGTACTGCAAGCACGGATACCCCAGGGCCCTCTTTCGCCACCCTTCCCTATCGTCCATTGCTTCCGGCAGGTCTTAAGGGCTACATCCCGCATCAGCACAGAGCTGCTGTATGTAGGTTCGAGCTGGTCGTCCTGCCTTTGCTCGTCCATGTGAAGGGGTCCTCTGGAGTACATCACTTATGAGCTCGTCCCTACTTCTCCAGCAGAGTCCCGTATGTCTGGTTCGTCCAATTTTGATAGCTTTAGTGATGAGTGGTAGGTGGCCGTACAGGTGCTGCTTTGTGGGGTGTTGCCTCCAGGATTTGTTCAATATTGCTCGCAGCATTCTTGTGTAGTAGCCGTCAAGCTTTTTCTCCATCTGTTTAGTAAGCGTCCATGTAGTGCATCCATACAGCAGTATCGACACGACCACTGCTTGGAAGTAACTGCGTTTTATTTTATCGGTCAGGTCTAACTTCCACATGACCGATAGGCTATCGATAGCTGTCCGTACCTTTGCTAGTCGCGTGTTGATGTCTGTCTCGGTTGATGAGACACTGCTTCCTAGGTAGGTGAACTTGTCTACTAGTTTCAGAGAGCTACCGTTTTGTGTGGGGATGTTACCTGTTTGATTAAAGCATATATATTCCGTCTTGTGTGCATTGACATGGAGGCCTATACCTGCAGCGGCTCGTTCCAGACTATGTAGCAGGGTTTCAGCGGTACTATTCAACTCATCGCTGGGTTGGGGAAGGATCAGGGGCTTCATACTTTTCCCAAGATTATTAGTCTGAAAGTAAAACGTGTTAGCGAGAGTAGAGTTCAAACTCACTCAATACAAAGGGTCGCAGTCTGGTACTACGTCACGGGGACTCCTTCTCTGGTATTTCTTTATAGAAACACACAACATTTCCAGGCCCAGTCGACTGAGCGCGGGGTGGGGGCAGTGGAATACACCGACCGCATCTCAGTAGAAAAGTAAGGTTCCCCCAACGAGCGTCCTGTTATGACACTAAACAATCTGATGGTGAGGCTTCAGTAATGCTGAATCTTTGGGGAATGCGGAGTACCCCTTCACAGCCATTGCTACCAAGTCCACTCTGTCCCGAAGTGGTAGCACCTGATAGAATTCTATCTATAGGCCAAATGAAACTGTTTAAAATTTAAACTGAGTAATTATACTAAACTGAATTGTTTGAAATAGAACTGTTTTTACATTTAATTGTATGTAAACAAAGACTTCTTATGCTAAACTGAATTGTTTGAAATAGAACTGTTTTTACATTTAATTGTGCTTAAACAAAAAACTGTATTTAAACAAATAACCGTGTGTAAATAAAAATCTGATTACTCATGCTAAACTCAATTGATTGAAATAGAACTGTTTTTTACATTTAACTGTGTATTCGTATTAGATAAAAATAAGTGAAACCACTTAACTGTGTGCAAAAATGAGCACAGGCTCATTTTAAAACATTATCTTAAAAAATGTGTTTAGAAATCATATATTTAATTTCAAATTGGATTTGGTCGAAAGCGAGAAATTTTCAGCATGAAGGAAATACACGCGGAACGACCATTCCCGTGTGATTACGTTAGAAACGGTTACTGTAAACGCGTAATAACATCAACCGCCGAAAGTAAACGCATTTTTTTTTTTTTTTTTTTTTTTATAAATCACAAACTGCACACTGAAAATGGAGATTAACGTCCAATGTAGTCTCTGCTCTTAATTGATCTGGCGTATATATGTATATATATAATTCTCTTAATACCCTGTCCGGTGGCAAAAGCTACTTGGTAGCACCAGGAGTAGCAGTACCGCCTTGAGCTACCGAAACTGTGTTATCACCCCTGGTTGGCGGCTGATGAGGATAGGATATCGCACGTGCTTTCACACGTTGTATGATGAATATATATATATATATATATATATATATATATATATATATATATATATATATATATATATATAAAGAATTTGGCATTAATGGACCTGATATGGTTGATATGTAATAAAACCAAACCAAACAACATTTCCATGTATATTTGTTTGAAAAAATATATTTGAGTCACCTAGAAAAAAAAAAAAAAAAACTTGCGTGTGATTTAATGCTAATTAGTTGTGACATATACAGTAGCAAGGGTGAACTGATAGCAATCTGGGGCCCCGGGCAAAAAATAAGGGTTATTGGCTCCTTAGCCTATCGCAATCTACCATCCATTTCATGGATAAGTAAAAACTTAATCTGACATTTGTTTTTAAAGCTTGATGTCGTAAAAAGTTTTGAGAAATCTTTTGGGGTGTTTTTTTTCCATGGCTACATAGTATCAATGCGGACATATCTCGCAGACTGTCTTACGAGAACATTCTACCATGACAAATTCTCTTTAAGTAGAAAGCCTCTGAAGTGAGTTTCTAAGTTCATATGTAATACTATGCTGGTCACGGTACCCAAATGTGATACTATGGTTTGGTCCGGCTACCAAATGTGGTGCTATCACTTAGTCCGGCACCAAATGTAACACTATCGTTTTGCACGGCACGACTGTAACACTATATTCTGGGCAAGGTTACCGATACCAAACGTATTACTCTATCGCAGTCACCTATTACCGATACCAGAGTCAAATGAAACACCGTTGAGCACAACAGCATTTATGATACCAAATGTAATAATGATAATTGGTCTTATCCTGGTAACGGCGTCAAATGCGTTTTCAGGTCATCTGTTTATCAATCCCCTCTGTGCCCACGTTGTGTTTGAAAGATCCACAGATAGGGAATGACACAATCCATCCAGAACTTCTATTGACGATCGGGGTGATTCGTTGGAACAAAGAACTCCCTGTCAACAATTAACAGTCATTTATTGGAACGTATGGGTGTAACTGTAATATGTCCAATATCTTTATAGAAAATTATCGCTTTATTATCCAGATATACTGTTCGAACTTCAGCCTGCGTACAGTGGCACGAAAGAGAGAGAGAGAGAGAGAGAGAGAGAGAGAGAATCTGTAAGGGCTTATGAACAGAGACACAAAGATCCGACCGACCTACGTCTTACCTCAACTGATGACTGCTTCCAACAGACGCCAACTTCTAACTGACAACTTCTTAAACTGACAACTTTTTCAAAATTCGCTAATTTTATATATCTAAATTCAGGATATCGTTAATGTGATGTAATTTCACTAGGTTATTGCGTCATCTCACACATGTCCCCAAATTTATACCGTGGTTTTCATTTACTCAATCAAACTTTTGACAAGACATGAATTTATGTTTACATTTGGTCTTCCTGTGTAGAATTGACTGGTCTCATATCCTAGCCAGGGTGCTCTCGCTTGAACTTTCCAATTTAACTTACACTTCCACATGAAGATTTTAGCTAACTTAAAACTGAAAAACCCGCGACCCGACCAAAGCAGATAATAAAATAATTAATACAATCAACTATCACAGCAACTGGGTCATACTAGGTAGCAATATCATCTCTACTGAAAAGGATGTCAACATACGCATAGGTAAAGCAAGATTGTTAGTATACCAGTTCATTTACCTCGGTAGCAATATCTCATCTATACGGGATGTTGTCCTGAAGACCTACCTAGGGCGATGAACGATAAGGAGGAGTGGCGAGAGAGGGTCAGGGATATCCGTGCTACCAGCGCGATATGATGATGATGATGATGACGTAAAGAAGAATTGCTAACAGACTAGTTCATTCACCTCGGTAGCAATATCTCATCTATTGAAAGCGATGTTAACCTACGCGTAGGTAAAGAAGGAATGCTAGTAGACCAGTTCATTCATCTCGGTAGCAATATCTCATCTATTGAAAGCGATATCAACATACGTATAGGTAAAGCAGGATTGGTATTGAAAGGTTAATGACCATATAGAAATCTGATCTTTGATGAAGTTGTAGCTGTGTCAGTACAATACTACTGTATGGATTCTAAAGAAATGCTTGGAGAAAAAAGCTACATGGGAACATTGTATGTTGTTTTGAACAAATCCTAGAAGCAGCACTCCAAAAAACCTTCGCGCAGTCGGCTGGGACTGCAGAATACACCAACTGCACCTCTGCAGAGGGGTAAGACCCCGCAAAGAGTGTCCTGATATGACACTAAACAAATCTAATGGTGAGGCTCCAGTAATGCTGGAGTGTTGGGGAATGCGGAGTACCCTTTTATTGCTATCGCTCCCAGGTTCACTCTGGCTCGGAGTGGGAGACCCTGATAAGTTGGTTGATTGGTTGTTCGGGTTTTATAGCATATCAACCTTTGTAGGTTATTTAACGCCAAATCCATTTTTATACAAATAATCAGTTCTTTTTCAAACAATTCACTTTAGCATAAGTACAGAGTTTAATTGTCAAAAACATATCTATTTCATGCTATTCAGTTTAGTCAAATAGTTCTAATTCAAACAATTCAGTTTAGCGTAAGTACAGTTTCAATGACAAAAATAGTTCTATTTCAAATAATTCACTTTAGCGTAAGTACAATTTCAATGTCAAAAACAGTTCTATTTTTAGCAATTCAGTTTTGCATAAATACACAGTTTAAATGCAAAAACAGTAAACCCTCGAAACTACAGTTAAATTCTATTTGACCCATAAATAGGACCCTATCAGATGCTACCACTCCGGCACAGAGTGGACCTGGGAGCGATGGCAATGAAGGGGTACTCTGCATTCCCAAAGCTCCAGTAATACTGGAACCTCACCATCAGATTGTTTAGGGTCATAAGCAGGACATTCGTTGGGGGGTTACCCCGCTGCAGAGCTGTAGTTGGTGTATCTTACTGCCCTAGCTGATTGGGCAACACCTGATAGGGTCTTATCTATGGGTTAAATAGAATCAAACAGTGTACTTATGCTGAACTGAATTATTTGAAATAGAATAGTTTTGACATTTAACGGTGTGTAAATAAGTGACTTATGTTTAATTAAATTGTTAGTAAATTATTGCAATACTTGGAACCATTAAACTCTGTTGACTAAACTAAATAGTTTGAAATAGAACTGTTTTGACATTTAACCGTGTGTAAATAAGTGACTGATGTTTAATTAAATTGTTAGTAAACTATAGCAATACTTGGAACCGTCTAACTCTGTTGACTAAACTGAATAGTTTGAAATAGAACAGGTTTTGACATTTAAACTGTGAACTTGTGTTAAACTGAATAGTTTGAAATACAACTGTTTATATATATATATATATATATGGATTTGGCATTAAATAACATACAATGGTTGATATGCCATGAAATTAAACCCAACCAAACAAAAAGAAACAGTAACTTACCTCTCATCTCACAAACCACCCAAAATAAGACGAACAATATATACCAGGTAATGTTGGAGAAGTAAGGATGAAATCATGTGACATTCTGGACTCCTACTGACAGACACAATTGCTGGCTGACCAGAAAAAAAACAAAAAACTTACATTCATCAGATCTGTTCGAACACTGCATGCCGTTTAGAGGACATACGAAGAACATCCATTTTTAGGGGAGGTAAACTCCTTTGCAAGGGGATACAATCAGCGTTTTTAACGACACATCGACTAGGCAGATTTAACCTTGAATAAATTGTAACATATATAGCTGGGTTACAGTAAATGATTGCATCAATACGTGCACGGGTTCGAAAATAAGTTGTCTATATATGTCCACTGTATATCTTACATGGGCGTTAACACAAGCTTTGTACTCTCATATGCGTACGATTAAACAGATGGCAAATAATGAAGATTTTGAAATTTTTATCGGTATATCTACAACCACCGAGCGTACACTGTACCCTTTTCATAATGGGTCTTATCCCTCTGGGTATCAAAATCTAATTTTCCCTTTGTACTCCAAATATATATATATATATATATATATATATATATATATATATATATATATATATACGTATGTATGTGTGTGTGTCGTTAGATTCGCATGAGTGCACACATGGGTATATACATATATATGTATATGTGTGTGTGTGCGCGCGCACGAATCCACGAACATGTATATAATGTATATATGTGTGTGAGCATGTATGTATTTGTGTGTGTGTGTGTGTGTGTGTGTGTGTGTGTGTGTGTGTGTGGGTGGGTGGTTGTGTGTATGTATGTATGTAATCAGATTTGCAAGTGTATATATACGTCCGATTCCACACACACACGCATACAATTTTAGATGCAGGTGGATTCGGACATATATATATATATATATATATATATATATATAAAGGCTTTATATATATATACATATATATACATATATATATATATATATATATATATATATATATATATATATACAGTTTTTAAAATATGTATATACATATATACCTCCGAATTCACACACAAACATAATTATAGACGTAGGTGGATTCGGACGTATATATATATATATATATATATATATATATATATATATATATATATGTAAAGGCTTTATATATATATATATATATATATGTGTGTGTAAAGGCTTTATATATATATATATATATATATATATATATATATATATATATATATATATATATATATATATATATAAAGGCTTCAAGCTGAGTAAAAATGTTATTTTTAACAAAGAAAGCAAACGAGTACGTTCTTTAAATATTTTTCTTGATAATCACAAACAGTTTGTTGGAAAATAAAACCAGTCTTACTTGAGTTTAAATTTCATTTATTTATTTCGAAAAGAAGAAAATAAAGCGCAATCATTCATATTTATATGTGTGGGAAATTAAAACAAAAAACAAAAAAAAACAAAAAAAAAAACATCAAAGACAAAACAAATAGAACACAAAAACAAAATACAAGAAATGTCAATGAAAAACAAACGCATATATTACGCCCAAATAGACAATACAATTGTAGTTTATTTCTATTTTTTTCTAGGACAAATGTGTGGGCTTCACTAACAAGTCGTCAGTAAGTTGAAGGATGTGCGTGTCGCTTGTGGAAATGGCAAAAATAATGCTGTTCCAGTGATAGTGGAAAACGAGGCTCTTCTTGATTGGTTTGGTTTGGTTCTATGGCATATCAACCATTGTAGGTTATTTAATTTCAAATCCTCTTTATACATATATCTTAAATATATATGACTTGGTTTGGTTGGGTTTTATGGCATATCAACCATTGTGGGTTATCTAATGCCAACTCCTCTTTATACATATATATTAAATATATATGACTTGGTTTGGTTAGGTTTTATAGAATATCAACCATTGTAGGTTATTTAATGCCAAACCTCTTTATACATATATAGTGAATATATAGAATTTGATTTCGTTGGTTTTCATTGTATATCAAGCATTATAAGTTATTTAATGCCAAATCCTGTTTAAACATATATATCAAATATATCATAATTGGTTTGGTTAGGTTTTATGGCATATCAAACATTGTAGGCTATTTAATGCCAAATCCTCTTTATACGGATATATATTAGATATGATTTCTAAACACATTTTAAAACAAGCCTGGGATCATTTCTTTTGCTCACAGTTAAGTGGTTTCAAGTATTGCTATGCATCACTAACAATTCAATTAAACATTTTAATTAAACATTTGTTTACAGACAGATAAATAGTCAAACAGTTCTATTTCTAACAATTCAATAAAACATAAGTCTTTTGTTTGCATTCAGCTTAAATGCCAGTTCTGTTTTATCCATAAATAGCCCCCTGTCAGGTGCTACCACTCCAGATCAGATATGACCTCGGAACGATGTCAGTGAAGGGATACTCCGCACTCCTAAAAGCCCCTGCATTACTGAAGCCTCACAATCAGATTGTTTTGTATCATATCCAGGCTACTCGTCGGTATTTTTAACCCTCTGTAGGGATCTAGTTGGTGCATTCTACAGCCCCAAACAACTGGGCTAGTTCTTCTTGAAGGCGTTTCTCCAAGATTCATACCTGATCTCCGATTCCTCCTTCTCATCATCATCATCAAAGCGTAATATTTGTCTCTGCCTCTCACCAGACAGGACTTGACACAAGGTCAATGACCTGAAGGTCGATTATAGTGGGGGTTTAGGGAAGGGGATGGTCGGGCACGAGCCAAGGCTCGAGCCTGGCAGGTCAATGCTGGTCATTTAGTGCAATGTGGGCCTGATGAGCCTAGCTGGTTTTGGACCCAAATTTGAGTCCAGGCACGTATGCCTGATTATGGCTTAAACTGGACAGCAAGATCCAGTCCCATACAAGGGAGACAAAGGTGTCAATGTTGCAGCTCGCTCACCCGAGGGTGGCCCAGGCGAAACCGGAGGACTTTCGGATTAATGGACTCTCTCTCTCTCTCTTGCCACCTGACACTATCATCACGCAGGGTAAGTTTTCTTGATGATACCTCGTGTCCGCACAGAGCTGATGAATGTAATTTTTTCTGGTTGGCCGACACTGGTGTGTCCATGTGTAAGAGTCCATAGAAGAACGTCGCTTATGAGTTCTCCATGATATATCCAGCAAAGCCCTGCATGACTGTCTCATTTTTTAAAATGGTTTATGAGATGGGAGGTAAGTGACCGAACAACTACTGTTTTATTGGGTACTGTATCCAGGATTTGCTCAAAACAGCATGTAGAACTCCTGCGTAGTTTTCTTCAAAATTTTTTCTGCAAGCTATTTGTCAAAGTACAAGTGGTGCAACCATACAGTAATACTGACGCGGATAATGCAAAAATAGAACAGGAAATTAGATTCCTAGAATGATCTCCTGCCAAGAGACACGAAAAGGATTTGGAATGCTTTGTAATGGAATCAAGCTGAAAGCACTGGTTTCCCTCATATCATCGAAGTTAAGCAACGATGACTCTGTTAAGTTCTTGGATGAGTGACCACAGCAATACTGTAAAGAAAACAACCAGAGGTGTGAGTGTTAGACTTAGCAAAGCTTAGTACATAACAGCAGACTTGGAAGGATTGATTGACCGATTGATTTTAACGGCACATCAACCCATCTATATTTATTTTATGCCAAGACGTTAGGGAATCACGTTCATAGATTGTTCATATTGTATTTTTTGTGTTGTGTCTTAAGAGCTTGGTTTTTTTGTTTTTTTTTTTCCACTCAGTTCTACCAAATATGAATGATTCTTAAACAGATCTATTTGACCCTAGACTGGACCCTTACAAGTTCAATCATTATGGGACAGAACGGCTCCATGTATTATGTATATAAAAAAAGTAAAGCTGGCAAACATTGTCGAGGGTGACTCAAAGGCTTCCTTTTCAAAAGCTACAACACCAAGGTGTAAAGGAGGGGGGGGTTACTACTTCCCCTGGATTGCTCCACTTTACCTTTGATCCATACCTTGTAATGCTGAATGTTAAGCAAGGAGGCATCAAGTACCAATTTTTGATATGGTATGGCTCGAGCAGGGATTGAACCCCGGTCTCCCGAGTCAATGACGAACACTCAAACCGGTAGGCCAATAGACCGGTTATTACGTATATAAGAAGTTTAAATGCTTTTGTGTGTATAATTGCGTTTATATTGTATTTCCTTCTGCTGTGTTCAATATTAGTATAACACGGATATATTAATGCTAATATTTGTCCTTAGTGAGTTTGGGAATCAACTGAATATCTTCGCTTACACTAAGCATAAACAAATAGTCATTATCTGAGGAGTAATTTGGCTCATATTCTCATCTTTTTTATTTTTATCACTATATATATTCAAGAGGTCAGGAAAAAAAGGAATTTTAAAAATATCTTTTAAAGTCTGCTTATAAAATATCAAGGCAAAATAGAGGCAGAAATGAAGGTAGAAAAATTGTGTTCTTAACTGAGGAAGGTTTACAGGCCCGGAAAATCAGCATGTGCTTTTACTTGCACTTGTTGGATACTAAAAATGATGAAGAAAACTGAGGGGGTCGGATAACTTGCGTGGTACAATGATTAGTGGGTTATGCAAGCTGGCTTATAAAAAGAACAAACAAACAAAGTAGCCCGATTAAAAAAATACTATGAAAAAAATGATGTGAAATTTTTAAAATATCCTGTTTATTCACAGTTTCTTGGTTGAAATTTGTTTCAGCAGTGTGAATCATGTTTTGGGAGTGTGAAAACAGGTCATTCTATCCTTACTGGATCAACAAGTCATTTGCATCCCCCACTGAATCCGGCCTTTTTAGAGACTTCACGGAACCAGTTAATCATTTACTAGTTGGTTGGCTGATTGGTTGGTATTTCATGGTATATCAACCCTTTTGGGTTATTTAACGCCAAATCCTATATATATATATCTGACCACTCATTTTTATCCCGAAACACAAAAACACTTACGACTTTTTAGTTCAGGTACAAAACCTTTTATTACCTTTGAGTTTAAAGGTTTTTCGACATAAGGAGAGAGATACACCTGACTTTTCCATCTGCCCCAAACCATATGCGCACCCGCCGCAAGGCCACTGACCTGGCTTCGGCGAGCCCCGAAAGCTAACCGTCTTCTTCGGACGCTAGAACTCGACTAACTGACTTTTATCAAATCTCAGCCCACGCTTCTGGTGCGTGACGTCACTCACATCCCCGGTCATATCCTCCATCTGGGATTTTTATAGTGAGATCTCTGAATGACACGTCCGCTCCGCGCGCGCACGCGAACACCCGCGCTCATGTTTGCACCAAACTAACTTATGCACTGAGCCGAAAGGTTCTCAACCTAACTAAACCCAAAGGCAAGATATATAAAACGAAATCCCTCGGCCATTATATTAGACTATTACTTTTAATATATAATTATTTGTAAGCGAATAGTTTGTTGTTAATCATTTCTAAACGAATTAGAGATCATTTGCTTTCACATAGTAAAATGGTTTCAAGTATTTCTAGTCAACAATTTTATTTCTATTTATTATTATTCATTTGTTTACTCGCAATTAAATCGTTTCAGATATTGCTAACACTAATAATTCTATCAAATTTAATCATTTGTTTACATACAGTTAATGGTTTCAAGTATCGGTATTTAATATAAGTAATTCTATTCATCAGTTATACTTTCCTAACACAAAAACCTGCACATGGCCGTATAGTTTCAAATAACTAGTAATAAAAAGCCTTAGTAAAATGGTTGAACAGTTCTGTTTGACGTATTGATAGGATTCTAACAGATACTACAGAGAGGACCTGAGTGTAATGGTAATAAAGAGATACTCTTCATTCCCCTAACTTCAGGACTGGAGCCTCACCATCAGATACAATTCAGAGTCATATTTAGGAAACTCAAAGTCTTGTTTTTTTTAAACGCGATTGACACTTAGCTACCACCTTCTTTAAAATGAGAAATGGTTGAACGTTTACGACAATAACAATTTGAACAATACGGTCTAGACAATCATTTAGCTCAGTATTGAGTCGCTTGTCATAATTATTTCAAATATAACCTTTTATACCTGTCATTTGTAATGAGTAATGTTGAACTGAATCGTTTGTGCTGAATATCAGTGCTTGTAACAACTTCACTGGTAAAATGGTTTATAGTAAATAGAGTTATTCGTATGAGATAGAAGTGAAACCATTTAACTGTGTGCAAAAAAAAAAAAAAAAGCCCAGGCTCGTGGAAAAAATGTTATCTACAAAATGAATTTACATATCATATATTCAATACATATGTATAAAAGGGATGTAACATTAAATAATCTACAATGGTTGATATGTCATAAAACCTAACCGAACCAAATCCTAAATGTCTAATATATATGTATAAAGAGGATTTAGGATTAAATAATCTACAATGGTTGATATGCTATAAAAACCAAACCAAACCAAGCATTAAAAGTCCACCATTTTTTTAAATTAAAGGAATAATATATTAATTAAATTTATAATTGTAATATTATAATTAATTTATAATTAAAAGTTCTTTTCATTTTTTTTCTTTTTTTTTCTTAGAAATTGTGTTTTTTTTAATTCTGGCTGCAAGGATTGGAGAAAAAAAAACCCTGGGGATTATCATCTCGAATGTCTTAACTTTCAAATCTAATATAAGCCCCTGACTTGTCTTCTACCGGTTCCTAACTGAATGACTTGCACACTTTTTTTACAAATCCTTAACTTTCGTGCAACCATTTCTCGCACTTACCTCGAGAGTTCTCGTGGTCGACTCTTTGTTGTTTGGTCATACTGACGGTCACTCGGGGTGGTAAGGCTGCAACAGAATTACAAATGCGGTAATTGTGATGTATTACTTACCAATTCCCATTATCTGTTTAATCTTTTCATTTTTTTTCTTTTTTTTCTTTGAAATTGTGTTTTTTTAAATTCTGGCTGCAAGGATTGGAGAAAAAAAAACCCTGGGGATTATCATCTCGAATGTCTGAACTTTCAAATCTAATATAAGCCCCTGACTTGTCTTCTACCGGTTCCTAACTGAATGACTTGCACACTTTTTTTACAAATCCTTAACTTTCGTGCAACCATTTCTCGCACTTACCTCGAGAGTTCTCGTGGTCGACTCTTTGTTGTTTGGTCATACTGACGGTCACTCGGGATGGTAAGGCTGCAACAGAATTACAAATGCGGTAATTGTGATGTATTACTTACCAATTCCCATAATCTGTTTAATCTTTTCATTTTTTTTCTTTTTTTTCTTAGAAATTGTGTTTTTTTAAATTCTGGCTGCAAGGATTGGAGAAAAAAAAACCCTGGGGATTATCATCTCGAATGTCTGAACTTTCAAATCTAATATAAGCCCCTGACTTGTCTTCTACCGGTTCCTAACTGAATGACTTGCACACTTTTTTTTACAAATCCTTAACTTTCGTGCAACCATTTCTCGCACTTACCTCGAGAGTTCTCGTGGTCGACTCTTTGTTGTTTGGTCATACTGACGGTCACTCGGGGTGGTAAGGCTGCAACAGAATTACAAATGCGGTAATTGTGATGTATTACTTACCAATTCCCATTATCTGTTTAATGTGTGATTTGTAAATTATATGATTTGCTGCAGTCTGGAAAGATTCTGCAAGAAATATACTTATTCCAGTCTAATGATTTCAAAAGTGCACTTAACAGCAACTTGTTTTTCACCTGCTGTTTAATTGTTTAGGCACTTTTATTTAATGTAAATTATTTGATACTTTGGTTGCTGATCGTGAATAGAAATAGGAAAAATTAAACTTTTCTACTCTTGTTTGGTTCAGCTATTATTCAGTGAGAATACAGTAATTAATATCTTTTACAGCAATATGAAAAATAAAAATAAAAGTAAAAACTTACCATGTCCAAAATTAATTAAGAAATAAATGCATTGCAATACTTCACACTTTATTTGGTCGATAGTGACTTATATCACCGAAGTCAAGCAGCAATGATCCAGTTCAGTACATTGATAGGTGGCCACTTCAGAAACAGCAGGAATTGTAAATAACCCGAGGCCTGTGTATCCATATTTACCCAACCCCTCCGCTCGGGTAGGATATGACACAAGGTCAATTTTTTAAGCGGAGTTTAGCAGGTTTGAATTCAGATTTTTCCTTCTCCTAGACTAGTTGTCTCACCAAGGCTGAAGAACTCAGTCTGCCCTACTATTTACCCATAGCTGGAGGGAGAATAATTGGATTCCAAGGGTATTAGTGCTATGTGAAACACAATCAGTCTCGTCCAGGATTTGAACTCGTGTCGTCGTGTCCGAGGCCTGTGTATCAAGCTAATTGAATCATAGCTTGTATTACTTGAGCCTTTATTGCACACTGAAAAATGTATTCTTAGTCATTCTGACAGAAGATCAAATTGAAAAAAAAAAATTCTGACAAGCGTCTTCTTCGGAGGCTAACATATTTTTTTCGAACATATTTTAGTTCTCTTTTTTACTTTTCATGTAATTTAATGTCTATGCCGATGCCCCATTCCCGTCAATCTGAAGTGTCCAGTGCTTCCAAGTTCTAAATCAGGCCCTCCTCACACTCCCTTGTTTTGACTTTTTAAAATTTGAATTTTTTCTTCTTTTACACTGATTGTGGAGGCGCTCGTGGTGTAATGGTTACCGCCGTAAAAAAATGGACACAGTGACTCAAGTTGAAATCCAGGGCGAGGCTGTTTGGATTTCACATAGCTCTAATACCTTTGGGAAAGGTATGAATCGAACTATTCCCTCTCCAGACAGACTTGGCTATTTAACCTTGGTATGGCAACTGTTTTAGGAGAAGGAAAACTGTCTATATCCTACAGCAATGATAATAATTATAATAATATGAGATACAAACTGATCATCTAATCTCGGTCAAAAGACTAAACCTAGTGATAGTCAACAAAAAAAAATGAACTTCTCGAATAATGGACTTTGCCATTGGGTAAAATGGATAGAAAGCAAAAAGACCATCAAAACTACAGCATTGCTGAGATCGATCAGAATACTGAGAAGAGTCCTGGAGACTTGAGCAGACTTGCTATTACTTAAACTCCAGTGGAAAACTATATTAGAATATTAGAAGCTGAAACCATCAAACAAGTGGAGACGAAAGAAAGAATTAAAAAAGAGTATTTCAGGAGAAAGAGAAAGAAACTCGAAACCAAACTTAATAGCAGGAACCTTATAAAAGAGATAAATACCTGGGCTATCTCCCTTGTAAGATACTCGGGACCATTCTTGAAGTGCATCAGAGAAGAACTTAAACAAATAGATCAGAGAACAAGAAAACTAATCACCATACACAAGTCCTTACACCCCAGAGATGACTTTGACAGACGACATGTGTCAAGAAAAAAACGAGGAAGAGGACTCGCCAGCATTGAAGATGGCGTTGACGCATCGATACGACGACTTGAAGACTACATAAAAAAGAGGGAAAAAAGACTGATCACATCCACCGGAAACAATACTGAAAACACGAGAATCAATAGAACGGAAATAACCAGAAAACAAAAACGGGAAGAAAAACAACTCTCTGGACGTTTTAAGCAACTAACAAGCGACGTCTTGCATGAGAAAAGCTAGACGCAGTCAAAAACGGTAGACCTTAATAGAGAAACCGAATCTCTTCAAATAGCTGTTCAAAACAACACCTTAAGGACCAATCATATTAAAGCAAGAATAAATTAGACGCAACAAAACAGCAGATGTAGGTTATGTGGTGATAGAGACAAAACAATCAACCACATAATAAGCGAATGCAGCAAACCAGTACAGAAAGATTATAAGACTAGACACGACCGGGTGGGAAAGGTGATTCACAGGGAATTGGTCAAGAAATTGAAATTAGATCATACAAACGATTGTTATATGCATAACCCAGAATCTGTCCTGGAGTATGAGATGCGCAAAGTCCTCTGGGATTTTGAGATAGAAACGGATCGCTTAATCTCGACCAGACGACCAGACCTTAAAACAATCAACTACGACAACAACAACAAAAAAGAGAACATGCCGAATTGTGGTCTTTGCTGTCCCGATTGACCGCAGAATAAAATTGAAGGAAAGCGAAAAGAGGGATAAGTACCTGGACCTTGCTAGGTAATTGAAAAAAATTAACGGTTATGAAATTGTAATTGGTGCTCT
Organism: Sepioteuthis lessoniana; assembly: GCA_963585895.1. Lineage (NCBI taxonomy): Eukaryota > Metazoa > Mollusca > Cephalopoda > Myopsida > Loliginidae > Sepioteuthis > Sepioteuthis lessoniana. Next base: position 94,313,173 of record OY757918.1, read on the forward strand.
TAGTATAGTCACCATTACATGGGTACGAGGGTTGAAGGACTTAGAAATAAGAGGACGAGTGGAGACCATTAAAAATACAGCATTACTGAGATCAGCCAGAATACTGAGGAAATTCCTGGAAATTTAAAGAGACTTGCTCTCACTCAGACTCCAGTGAGAAATCATCGGCTAACGCTGGTATGAAAAACTCGAGAAGAAGTAGATAATAATAATAATCATCATCTTGTAGTGCCACTAGCACGGATATCCCTGACCCTCTCTCACCACTTTTCCCTATCGTTCATCGCCTCTGGCAGGTCTTCAGGACTACATCCCGTATCCTCACATAAATAATAATAATAATAATCAACAAAAAAAAAAAAAAAGAGAATTTGCAAAATTGTCGACTTTGCTGTCCCGGCGGACCACAGAATAAATCTGAAGGAGAGTGAAAAAAAGGATAAGTACCTCGACCTTGCTAGAGAAATAATAAAGCCGTGGAACATGAAAATAACGATTGTGCCAATTGTGATTGGTGCGTTAGGCACAGTAACTAAAGGATTATTAAAGGTCCTGGAGGACTTGGAAGTTAGCGGACGGGTAGAGACTATCCAAACGACAGCATTGCTGAGGACGGGCAGAATCCTGAGACGAGTCCTGGAGACTTGAGGAGACTTGCTGTCACTCAAACTCCAGTGAAAGACCGTCAGCTAATACTGATGTGAAAAACTCTAAAGGAGTAAATAATAATAATATAGAGTATCGCCTCCAAATACGTACACCTTAAAAAAGGTATTTTCTTCAAAACTATCTTTTTCATGCAGAATATGTACAGCATTGAAAATATTTAATCAAAAATAAAATTGCAATACTTCCATGAGGGGAGTCACCGTAGCGAAGTGGCGAAGTGGCTAATGAGCTGGACTGCGACATCGTACTAAGTGAGTTCGAACTCAAGTCACCTTATTATGTTCATTTTTTGACTAATACTCAAAGAAAAGGCATAAACTCCTTTATTCCCCATCCATAAGTTAAATAGTACTACTATTGTGCTTCTACAAAGATCGTTTGGCCTTAAATAACCCATGGAGGTTTATAAGTCATTAAACAAAGAAATCAAACCAACATCTCTGGAGCCAAAAAGAAAACAGCAAAGATATATATATATATATATATATATATAAGGCGGATAATTACAAATTCCTTTTTTTAGATTTAGTTTCAATTCCGTGGAGTTTATTCATGAATAGTACCTAATAATACTAGGCTTTTATTTTTCTTGAGAAACATTATACAAACAAAACGGATATTATGGAATTTTATTTTTTACCAAAGTCTACAACAATGAAACTAAGAAACCAAAAATAAAATTGTACAAATAAATAAAAAAGGACATTTATATTTCTGATTGTAGAAATTCAATTCTGTGGAGTTTGGTTGTAAATAATGACTAATAATATCAATTTTTAATTGTATAATGTTTCACTCCCTTGGTATCTTTGGTTTAGGTGAAAATAAACTTTTTTAATTAAAAAAAGGTTAGAGGGGTATTTATTTATGCAGGATTCTATGCGCGCATTTTCAAGATAAAATGATGTATCATCATCATCATCATCATCTCGCGCTGGTAGCACGGATATCCCTGACCCTCTCTCGCCACTCCTCCCTATCGTTCATCACCCTAGGTAGGTCTTCAGGACAACATCCCGTATCCTCACATAGCTGCTGAATGTATGTTCGTGCTGGTCGTCCTGCTTTTTCCAGGCCATGTGTGGGGGTCCATAAGAGTACATCTCTTATGAGTTCGTCCCTGCTTCTCCAGCAGTGTCCTGCATGTCTGGTTCGTCTAACTTGAATAGTTTTCGTGATAGAGGGCAGGTGGCCGTATAGTTGGTGTCTTGTGGGGTGTTGCCGCCAGGACTTGTTTAAGATTGCACGTAGCATTCTTGTGTAATTGCCGTCTAGCTTCTTCTCCAGCCGTTTTGTTAGCGTCCATGTAGTGCAGCCATATAGCAGTATCGATGTGACCGCTGCCTGGAAGAAACTGCGTTTCATTTTATCGGTTAGGTCTGATTTCCATATAGTCGATAGCCTATTAATAGCTGTCCATGCTTTCGCTAATCTCGTTTCGATGTCCTTTTCGGTTGATTCGACGCTGCTTCCTAGGTAAGTGAATTTGTCTACTAGTTTAAGAGGGGTTCCTTCTAGAGTGGAGATGTCCCCCGTTTGATTATACCACATATATTCCGTTTTGTGTGCATTAACATAGAGGCCTATGCTTGCTGCTGTTCGTTCCAAACTATGCAGTAGTATTTCGGCTTGGTCAGGTGTATTTGCTAGGATCGCTATGTCATCGGCGTAGTCGGCGTCGGTAATTGTTGTTGCGGAGTACCTTCTGCTTCTTTTCTTCGTCAGTTCGAAGCCATTCTCTTTGATTTTGTCAATCGATGTTCTAAGTACGTAGTCTAGACAAATGATAAAGAGGTACGGAGCCAGCGTGTCCCCTTGTAGTACTCCTGCTACAATGTCGAAGTATTCTGTGTCTCCATCTGGTGATCGTACTTTTACTTTAGTGTTTCTATAGAGAATCGTTATTGCCGCTACGGTTTTTTTAGGTATGCCGTACGCTAGTAGGATTTGTTCCATCTTTCCTCTGTGAATGGAATCGAAAGCCTTGGTAAAGTCAACAAATATTAATGTCGCTTTTGGGTTTTTTGCCCGTACACCTTCAAGGATTCTACGGATGGTTAATATTTGTGAAGTCGTGGATCTATTTCTTCGGAAGCCATTTTGGTTTTTTCTAAGTATGTTGTCGATTTTGGGTTCTATGCGGTTTCGTAGTAGGGCATTGTAGATTTTGGCTGCTATGGATGTAAGTGTTATGCCTCGGTAGTTTTTGGCTAATCCGAGGTCTCCCTTTTTAGGGAAGGGGAGTATGCATCCCTTCCTCCATCTATCTATCGGATTTTGATTGTATACTGCGTTGCAGTGTCGGAGCCGTATGTCGTCGAATTGTCTGGTCTTCCATACTTCCGGGGGAATTTCGTCCAGCCCTGCAGCTTTCCAATTTTTAATTTTTCTGAGAACCGAGTCGAGTTCTTCCTGTGTGAACGGTCCTAGTTTAATGTCTAATTGTTTACTAATTATTCTGGTGATTGGTTAATGTGTTATTTTCGGTGGGTTTCCTAGTAAGTTTTCGTAGTGCTGTTTCCACAGTTTTATTCTTTCTTGTTGGTTTGCTGCTTTCAGTTTTGCTCTGGCTGTGTTCTTTCTTCTACTCACTTCGTTTATTGTTTGCCAGGCTATTGATTTTTTTTCTTTTTTGCTTTTGTTTTTGACAATTCTCTGACGTAAACAGCAGCAAGTTTGACGTCAAGATTATACTCGCACGTACACACATGCACGTGCGTGGATTGAATGTCAACTTTTTAATATATATATATATATATATATATATATATATATATATATATATATACCATTTCTTTATATATTTAATATATACCATTTCTTGGTAGATCAAACATTAACGCCAGAAAAATAATTAGTTTGTCTGTTAGACATGTTTTCCGGTTGAAAGGTGATTAAGTGATAAAAGGTAATATATATATATATATATATATATATATATATATATATATATATAGCTGGTTTTTGCATCAGAACGTCAAAATCTAGGCAGACAAATTGTTGGTGACAGTGGTATCTATTTGTTTCCTTTTCTTTTTATTCCTACAAATACGACAGTCTCGTCAGCGAGGTTTAGAATACCCTGACTTTATCCTCTGCAGCGGGGGGTAAGATACCGCCCACCAAAAAAATATTGGACTGTCCTTGACACCAAACTAATGGTGAGATTCCTGTACTGGAGATCTGGGAAGTGTGAAGTACCTCTACATTGACATTACTCCCAGGTCCGCTCTGCCCCGAGGAGGTAGAACCTGTTAGGTTCCCATCTATGAGTCAAATAGATCTGTTTAAAGATTATTCGTATTCGATTAAACTATGTGCCAAAAAAACCCAACTTTTAATTGATTTAAATTTCTGAGCTGAAGCTTGTTAATTGTTATTACTTCGTCTTTATTGTTATACTTACAATGTTTCGGCCGATATGTCCTTCAGCTTTCTTTAGGAGTTTCCGGTCGAATTCGGGAGTCCACACAGAAGGCTAAAAAACATATCGGCGTGGAGATTATAACAATAAAAATGAGGTCAATCGTATGAATATTTGAAATAATAATAAAAACTCTTGAGATACTGCACAAAAATGTAAATTTAAAGGTACAATGAATGCAATTCCTTAACCTCTAGGCTTAAAATAACCCTAGACAGATTGATATGCTGTTAAAATCAATCAATCAGTAAAACCTATTAATACGAGTCTTCTTTTTTATTACCCTTCCTGAGTGAAACCCATTTCGACGGAGTATAGACTGTATGGTGACTGTATCCTTCCCAGTGAGGTAAGATCACTCCTCACAAAAAGGGCTGTCCTTTGGAGGACACTAAACTGCATCTTATGGTAAGCCTCCTGTACTGGTGGTCTGTGGAATGTAAAGTACCTATTTATTGCCATTACTCCCAGGTCCACTCTGCCAGTTAGTAACTGTTAGGATCTCATCGATGGGTTAAAACATCAACACCGTCTTCATTTTCGTTTAGTTTGATTATATTTTGACATATCAACCCTTGTGGGTCATTTAATACTAAATCATATTTATGCACACAAAAACATATATATATATATATATATATGTGTGTGTGTGTGTGTGTGTGTGTGTGTGTGTGATTTATAAGCGAATAAGTTGTTGGTAACATTTTTAAACAAGCCAGAGCTCATTTGTTAGCACACTGTTAAACGGTTTCCAGTACTGTTATTTATTGTTTGCACACAGTCACATAGCCCCAAGTATTACTATTAACACTAATGATTCTATTTAATATTAATAATTTGTTTGCACACATTTAAATGATTTCAAGTATTCCTAAACCTAATAATTCTATTTAATATTAATAATTTGTTTTGCACATAGTTTAAATAGTTTCAAGTATTTCTAACACGAATAATTCTATCTAATATTAATCATTTGTTGGTACACAGTTAAATTGTTTCAACTATTGCGATCTTACACTGATAGTTGTATTTACACACAGTTAAATGGTTCCACATATTGTTATTTAGCAGTGGTAATTGTATTCATTATTAATAATCCTTTTAAAAGACTGAACCGTTCTATTTGACACAGGGAATCCTTAGAGATTTTCTCTTGAGTGTTTTACACAAGTCACATACACAGAATACACTTTTGGGTATTTTTATACCTCTGATATCCCATTCCTATGCCATATGCAAAGAGCATATTTTAGGCCCGTCAATAGGGAGATATATTCGCAATTAGACGCCCCAAGAAAAAAAAAGACATTTCTCGCGAAGTATTCTGTCATTTGTTCCAGGACTACTATTGCTTTAACTGCCTTGGTCGGTATATATTTACCCAACCCCTCCTCACGACTAAAACGCGAGATAAAGCTGATTTCAATCTGAGTTTAACAAGTTTGAATTCAGAGTTTTTCTTCTCCTAGACTGGTTGTCATACTGAGTTTAAAAAGCCCAGCCTGCCTTACCGTTTACTCAGAGCAGGAGGGAGAAAAATTGGTGCCGTACCAATTTCGTGGGCATTTGCCGAATGTGAAATACAAACGGTCTGGTCTAGGATTTGAACACGAGTCACCGTTGTTGTATAACATAACCTATATAATGAAGAGATGAATGATGAAGAAACATGGAGGAAAAAAGGCCATAGCACTTTTCTTTACAAAAATATAACTCTTACTTAATTTCTTCAAAGGGGTCATAGATGGTATATGTGTGGGAGAGACAGGAAGATAGAATTAGACGAAGATAGACAGCCATATTGACCCAGAACTTCTTCTTCTCTTGACCATACCATACCGTATTATCTTCAGAGCTTTACATCTTTGCTTCTACTTCCTGGCCAGGATCCACTGCAGGCCGTTGCCCCACTGGGCGCCTGGCAGCTAGTCTCTGTAACTGACCGTATCTTGACCCAAGACTCTATATTGAATGTAACATATTGACCCTCGACCGAGCCGTCAATTAAGAGATGCACCTGTGTAACAGGAAGAAGGTGCATCCGGTCGAGGATATCGGAATATCGCCTTGACCTGTGGACGGGGTTGAATTCAGTGCAGATGCGTACACCTACAGGAAGCAGGGGGATGTCAAACAATTATATAATCAGGTGCAACAAACGGTTTGAGTCAGTTGGAGTTCGAGGCAAGCAGAGTTCAGTTCGAGTTGCAGTCACAGTTTGAGTTCTAGTCGCAGTTGGGGACAAGATGCCGTAGTGAGAGCCAGCGCTCGACAAAGGGCTTGGGCCCTCAGTGACCCCAGCCCAGCAGAATGAGGAAGAAGTGCTGCTATGGTCAGAGGAACTTGGGGTCAATATGTGGCAGTCTCTCTCCGTCTCCAACTCACCTCTCACACATAACCAACATCAACCCTTTCGCAACCCTTTCGCAACCCATTCGAGAATAAAGTGTGAGAGGTATATTTTTCTAAAGAAGTGTGTTCGTTTGTCATTATTGTTGATTATGTTTCCGCAGGTATATGTGTACGTATAGTTGTATCATGGCTATACAACATGAATACTGAACCCTGCAAGACACCCTGTATCTGTTGTGGGCTGTATATATATAATTTCACAACGCTTACGTATTCCGGTTGTCACCCATGTGACGTGTTTCCGCTTATTTACACAGGCACGTCCTGCAATCACATCGTTTACACAACTGGAACACCAGGTTGAGTCAAAAGTCAATATGTAGCACTGTGTCCATTTCTTATGGCGATAACCGGTATACACACGCTGCTTCCAGTCACATCACGAATGTCTTCGTTGGTATACACACGTTGCTTCCAATCACGCCACGAATGTCTTCGTCGGTATACACACGATGTTTCCAATTGGCCAAAGGGTTAGGGTTAGGTTTGGGGTTACTATGTTGAGGTTTTAAGGGAGTTCAGGAAGAGATTCCGTCGGAAGAGGCCAGCACTCTTCAAATCGGCTCAGTGGCATTTCCACCAGGACAATACACCAGTCCACAACTCCATCCTTGTCATAGACTATTTGACCAAGATGGGCATCAAGACAGTTACTCACTCTCCCTATAGTCCAGAACTTGCTCCTTGTGACTTTTGGTTATTCCCTAAGCTCACAGGCTGTCGTTATGAGACAATTGAGGAGATGAAAGAGGCTGTGACAAAGGTCATTGACACGCTCACACAAGAAGAATTCTATGGGGCCTCCCAGAAGTTGTTGGAACGGTACAACAAGTGCATTGCAGCCGGAGGAGATTACTTCGAAGGGGACTACAGTTTCATGTGTGTACTATCAATAAAAGTGCCCATACGAAAAAAGTCTGGAAACTTATTTAATGATCCTCGTATCTCCCCCAGTATGGGTTAAATAATACTAGTACTGTTTTTCTTCAACAGTAATTGCAAAAGTGGTGGTGGGGTCATGCCCCACCAGTGGGCGTAGTAATGTTTTGTTGGGGATTGTTTAGAGACCAAGTTAATGGCCTCTTACACTTCCTTCACGCGATTTTGAATATGCAAGAATTAAATATTGTTGGGAGGGGGCATCAGAATTTTAGAAATACCAAAGTTAGTCATGGTCCATTGCTCTATAAAGATGGCTTTGGCATTAAATAACCCATGAAGGTTGATATGCCATTAAACACAGAAACCAAACCAAACCAAATCTTTAACTGTTTTTGTGATTTCAAAAATTGAAATTTACCATTTCTGTGAAACTGTATAAAATCCAAAATCACCACAAGCCATGGAATTCCCATAGACTTCAAAGAAACATTAAAACTTTCATTCTTTTGTACGACAATCCGTTTAATCTAAATTCATTTAACAGAATTCTTTTGTTTCTCGTTTATTTTAATTAGTTTTCATATTTGACTTGTCTCATTACACCAGAAGAAAAACCTGACAGTGTAAACAGTATTCCCTATTCCCAGAGAACAATCGATTCCCCTCTCCAAGATAAATAAATTAATAAATTATTGAATTAATTAATCAAAGCCAACAGCAAAAAAAAAAAAAAAGAAAAAAAAAAAGAAACAGCTAAAAACTATCAACAAAAAACTAATAAAACAATAACAAATAAAACAAACAAATAACATGATGATTGATAATTCAACTGTTAGAATTTTCTAGATATGGATAAATTTACCTCTAAGCATTTGTTGCTTGATTAGTTGGTTTTACGGCATAGCGACCCCTTTTGGGTTAGTTTATACCAAAGTCAGTTGAACAATTGTGGTTTCCAATCATATACAATATGAGATATACCTTCACGGTCATTTTAAGCTGGTAAAAAGTTTATACTTGCAATATTAATGTTTTAAATTGATAAGTTGGTCGGTTTTACGGCATGTCAACCCTTGTTGGGTCATTCGTATATATATATATAATTATATATATATATATATATATATATATATATATATATATATATATATATTATTTATATAAATCATATGTATGTATATTTTATTTATATAAATTTATTGATTGGCACGTTTTTCGAGTATATATATATATATATATATACTCGCAAAAGTTGCCAATAAATTTTCATTTTTTACAATTAATGCTCAGTTACAGAGCAATTTTTTAGTGAATAATTTTCAAAACAGCTGCATAGTTTGAACAGAAATTTTATTTATCATCTTAAAATTTAACTATAATTCACGTATTACAATATTCGTTTATTTTGGGATTTGAAATATTATTTGGGGGGTTTGAAACATTATTATAATTCGAATTTTGTTAAAGAATTTTTAAAGACCAATGAAAAAAATATGATAAAATTTAATTTTAGCTCTTAAATATAAAAACAGTTCTATTTAAAAAAAATCAGTTTAGCATAAGTACACAGTTTTGTTTATTCAGTTAAATGTGAAAACAGTTCTATTTAAAAAAAATTCAGTTTAGCATAAGTACAGGGTTTAAATGTCAAATAGTTCTATTTGAGCCATTGATAGGACCCTATCAAGTGCTATCACTCAGGGCCAGATTGGATTTGGGAGCGATGGCAATGAAGGGGTACTTTACATTCCCCAAAGCTCTAGCATTACTAGGGTAGGGTGGGGGTGTTACTCCTCTGCAGAGATGTAGTCGGTGTATTCTGGGCTACTAATCGATTGATTTTTTAATTATTGAATTATATCATTTAATCAGTAAAATTCAAAAAGAAATTTTTACTTTTCCTTATTGTAAGCATATTAAAATGTATGCTTTATTTTAATGCTGAATTACATATCCTTTCTAAGTTATAAATCAACACGTACATAGCAAAACAGACACGATTCTTATGTATATATTTATACACTTCTTCACACATTAACTTCTATTTCAACCAGATTTCTATCGAATTCTATAAATTCATCTACATTGTTTGTTTTATTATGGGAACTGGATAGATTATTCATGCATAATTATGATTAACAAATGTATAATTTTTTTCTAAATAGAAACTTTTCAAAAGATTGTTAATAATAAACGTTTTCATTAATAGTCGCTGGACACACAGAAAAACTGGTAATGTCGAAATATAAATACGTCGTACGGAGATGACTAAAGAAGGAACATAAGATAAGATCGAATTTTTATGGTACTATTTACCAACCCCTCCGCTCGGGCAGGATATGACACAAGGTCAATTTTTAAGCGGAGTTTAGCAGGTTTCAATTCAGAGTTTTCCTTCTCCTAGACTAGTTGCCTAACCAAGGCTGAAGAACCTAGTCTGTCCTACTATTTACCCATAGCTGGAGGGAGAGTAATTGGATTCATACCTTTCCCAAGGGTATTAGTGCAATATGAAATGCAATCAGTCTCGTCCAGGATTTGAACTCGTATCGAATTTTTATGGTGAAAGGATAAATGCTGTGTGGTTGGATCACGATATCGGTAGGATACTTCATCATCATCATCATCATCATGTCGTGTCACCAGCACGGATATCCCTGACCCTCTCTCTATCGTTCATCGCCTCTGGCAGGTCTTCTGGCCTACAACCCGTATCCTCACAGAGCTGCTGTATGTATGGGGATACTTCATACAATGTTCTTTTTATCTATAATTTACAAAGTCGAATCTCTGTGGCTTAACCGGAAGCAAGCCGCAAAATGGCAATGGTCTCTTTGTGAATGTAGATAAAAAAGAACTCATGTGTTTCAAACCAGATGGAGCCATCTCCATATTACATCATATGTAGACCAGTTCCCATACCTCGTTAGCAATATCTCATCTACCGAAAGCGATGTCAACATACCCTTAGAGAAGGTATGGACTACTACTGACTGGTTGGCGATCATATGGAAATCTGATCTCTCGGAGTTGTGGCCGTGTCAGAACTACTGTATGGTTCCATCGCATGCACTCTAAAGAAACATCTGTAGAAAAAAGGCTTGATGGAAACTACACAGGAATGCTATGCGCTATTTTAAAGGATCCCTGGAAGCGAAACCCCACAAAACAGCAGCTTTACGGTCACCAACCTCCCATCACACAAACAATCCAAATTAGACGAACGAGACATGCTGACCACTGCCGGAGAAACAAGGACGCACTTATAAGTGATGTTCTTCTAAGAAACCCCAAACATGGACACACCAGTGTTGGCCGAACAACAATGACTTATATACACTGACTCTGTGCGGACACTGGATGTAGTCTAGATGATCAGCTATGAGTGATGGATGATAGGGACGAAACGAGAAATAGACTCAAGAGAATCCATGCTATCAGTACGACTTGATGATGATGATGATGTGACCGGCTAATTGGCTTAGTGGGTAGAGTGTTCGCCAATGGTCCGGGAGAACTGGGTTCAATCCCAGGTCGCGTCATACCAAAGACTTTACAAATGGCACTTGATACCTCCTTGCTTATACACTCAGCAATATAAGGTACGTATCAATGGTAAAGTGGAGCAATCCAGGGAAAGGAGTAGCGCCCTCCCTTACACCTAGGTGTAGTAGCAGTTGAAAAGGGAGCCTTCGGGTCACCCTCGAATACGGTCGCCAAAAAAAAAAAAAAAAATTATGAGCATTGAATAAAATATCATATGTATAAGCATAGTAGATAAAGAAATAAATTCTTATTGGTAGAAACTTGACAAAAACCCCACATAATAAAGGTGCCCGTGGTGTAATGGTTATCGTCGCAGGGTATGGACACGGCGACACGAGTTCAAATCCTGGACCTGACTGATTGCATTTCACATAGCACTAATACCCTTGGAAAAGGTATGAATCCAATTATTCTCCCTCCAGCTATGGGTAAATAGTAGGGTAGACTAGGTTCTTCAGCCTTGGTGAGGCATCTAGTCTAGGAGAAGAAAAACTCTGAATTCAAACCTGTTAAACTCAGCTTAAAAATTGACCTTGTGTCATATCCTGCCCGAGCAGAGGGGTTGGTAAATATGATAATAAATGTATTCATTAACAGATATTGAACATTAAAAAAACTGACTTCTGTGAAGGTAAAATTACGAACATGATAAGATACGGAGACGCATCAAAAATATTTTGCCGATCCAGGTACAATTGTTAGAAATCTGGAAAAGGATGTTTGAAGCCAAGGCAGAAATACTGGGAGCTCTGGCAAGTCAAATGGGTGTCTGAAGTAAGATGCCGAGAGTTTAGGCAAGAATGCAGGAAGCCCAGGCAAGGATCCTGTGAACCCGGTTAATGAGACTGTGAACCCGGACAAGGATGCTGGGACCTTGGGAATCTGAAGAAAGATGCCGAGTGTAAAAGTAATGGTGCAGGGAGCCCGGGAAAGGATCATGTGAACCCGGAAAAATATAGTGTGAGCCTGGACAAGGATACTGAGACCTTGGGAATTTGAAGAAGAATGTCGAGAGTTAAGGCAAAGATGCCGGGAACCCGGGAAAGGATGCTGTTAACCTGGTTAAGGATGCTGCAAACCTGGACAAGGATGCTGAGAGCACGGGTGAAGATGCTATGAACCCGGTCAAAGGTACTGTGAATCCAGACAGGAATGCTGAGAGTTCGAGTCAGGATGCTGGGAGCCTGGACAAGGGTGCTGGAAGCTCGTGAAAAGATGCTAAGAACCTGAGAAAGGATGTTAAGAACCCTAGCAAGGATGCTGGTAAACCGGACAAGGATGCTAAGATTTCGAGCAAGGATGCTGTGAGTTCGAGCAAGGATGCTGGGAGCCAGGATAAGGGTACTAAAAGCTCTTGTAAAGATACTGAAAGCCAGAGCAAGGATGCTGGAAACACGGACATGGATGCTGAGACCTCTAGCAAGGATGCTTGCAGTCTGGGCAAAAAAGATGGGAATTCAGGCAAGGATGCTGGCATCTCAGACAAGGATGCTAAGAGACCATGGTCGCGTTTATCATTTTCCAAATATACAACGAACCATCTACATTTAATATTCAAGTAATATTATAATACTATAAACACACGCTGCTGTTTAAAAAAAGCAGCCGTACGACTAACAAAGTATTCATCAATTGATGTCTCTGAGGGTCAGACATGATTTTGGAGCCAAAGAATCATTATTACAAATCCAGAAAATTCCAGCAATACCTCGCATTACCACCAGCTATCGTTAGTTTCCTGTAACATCGTTGGGATGCCACATCAAGGTGCAGCCACTTCGTATAATCCTTTGATGAATTAACAACTTTGCAGCAAAGAAGAATTAATTCAGTGATGTAAAATTTGAACTAACTGGCGAGATTATATACCTATCCATCTATTCTCTTTCTGCTACGAGTCACTAGTAGGATAGACTAGGCACTTAAGCCTTGGTACAGTTATCAGTTTAGGAGAAGGAAAACTTTGAATACAAACCAGCTGATATAGTAAATCAGAGGGAATTTCCGTGAAATTCGCGTGTGAAGTAAGTTTACAAGATCTCAGTAATGAATCTCAGTAATGAATCGCGTGTGAAGTAAGTTTACAAGATCTCATAATGAATCGTTATACAACGCGATGATAATGTTGAACTGAACTGGAAAGTCGAGGCAACTTTCTACTTTTTTTGAGCTTTGTTTAATCCTTCGAAATATGGACCCTGTGTTACATAATTTTCTTGGCGAAGGGGTTGGGTAAATACGTATTAGATTTGCCTAGGTTAGTTTGGTTTTCTAGCATATCAACCATTCTTGGTTGTTTAATGTCGAATCCTGTGTTTACATATATATTAAATATATAATCTGTAAACACGTTTTGTAGATACACACTGTTAAATGATCAAACAGTTTTATTTCTAGCAATTCAATTTAGCATGAGTCAACAAAGTTAAATGGTTCCAAGAATTGTCATATATCACTAACATTAAACATCAGTCATTTGCTTACATACAGTTAAATGATCAAACAGTTCTATTTCAAGCAATTCAATTTAGCATGTCATTTGTTTGCACACAGTTTAAATGTCAAACAGTTCTATTTTACTCATAGATAAGACTCTATCAGGTGGGCCAGAGTGGACCTGAGAGCAATGGCAATGAAGGGGTACTCAGCATTCCCCAAAGCTTTATCATTATTGAAGCCTCACCAACAGATTGTTTGACCTTATAACCAGGACACTCGTTAGGGTGGGGAATCTTACCCCTCTGCAGCGAAGCTGTCAATATACTGATTGAATAGATAACACGCTGATATAGTAAATCAGAGGGAATTTCCGTGAAATTCGCGTGTGAAGTAAGTTTACAAGATCTCAGTAATGAATCATTAATTCAATAATGTTAATTTGAATTATACAACGCGATGATAATGTTGAACTGAACTGGAAAGTCGAGGCAACTTTCTACGTTATACATTCAAACAGAGGACTTTTTTTGAGCTTTGTTTAATCCTTTCTAAAGATAAGATGAAACGTCTATTCGTTTAACCTTCAAGTAAAATGTACTATGAGATCCATCTCCGGTTGTTCTTTTTTCTTTCTGCTCTTTTTTTTTGACATTGTGATTATCAGGGTCAACACATTATCTTGCCTAACGTGTGAAAATATAAAAAAGAGAGAGGGAGAGAGAGAGAGAGAGAGAGAGAGAGAGAGCGCAAAGGGAACTTTATAATTAATGTATTGTCTACTAAATGTCACAGACGTTCATTACGGCGATATTATCAATGAAATATTTGATCGTAACCCTGGAGCAAAAAGGTTTGATCTTTTATATTCAATATCATAATGTAGGAATTGGGAGTAATATGAAGAGAACATTTTATTCTTCTGGATGGAACTTTTAATAGCAAATGAATTAGAAGCAGTGAAAGTCACACAGGTCGACAATCTGCCAAAACTATATATATATATATATAGAGCGAGATAGGGGGGGGGAGAGAAAGAGAGAAAAAAGACTAACAGACAGAGAATAAATGTATATATATATATATATATATATATATATATATATACAGACTGCCAAATAAGTGCTGAAAAAATGCTTTATAAGTAGAGCAATGTAGTATATGAAATATGTAAAGTCGAGGAAAAGGTCACAAAAGTGAGATCCCCCATGACAATCAACTGTCTGCGCATGTTTAAGAAAAGTGCTCGTAAACCATCACTCATAAATAAATTTACCAGTTTATGTAATGTGCTGATCCAAATGTATTTGTGTCTTTTTTATTACTCTTAGGTCAATTGCAAAGAGAGAGAGAGAGAGAGAGAGAGAGAGAGAGAATAATGATGAAGGCGCCCCTGCAGTGTAATTGACTAGGTAACCTGAGTTCAAATCCAGGAAAAGGTAGTTTGCATTTCATTTAGCGCTAACACTCTTGGAAATATATGCATCCAACTATTCTCCCTCCTGCTATTTGTAAATAGTAGGATAGACAGGCCTCTTTAATCTTGGTATGGCAACTGATATGAGAGAAGTAAAACTCCGAATTCAAGTCTGTTAAACTCGGCTTAAAATTTTAATTTGTATCATATCTGGCTCTTTCGGAGGAGTTAGGTAAATACATACATATACATATACATATATATATATATATATATATATATATATATAAATTTCGTTGAAGATAATAGACATTTTTGCCTACATATTTTCTCGTTGAACATCAAAATAACAAATAAAAACTACAGATTCTCAAAACACTACATATTAGGAACATGCAACCCAAACCAGTGCTAATGTACTTAAATGTCTTTTTCTACTGACACAGTTTATAGAACAATTTTAAAAGTAAACGCTACTCACTGCAACGGTACAGACGCTCTTCTTCTTACAAAGTTGTAATGTGCAAACAAAAGTTACACCACTTTTGTAAAAGATCCTCCCCTGATGATGGCCCAAAGTCGGGCAGAAAGTACTTGGGAAATAAACAATTATGGAAAATACATCAATCAATTCCAGCCGAATATTATAAAATCAATATGGCAATATGAAAGGATCAACAATATGTAGATAAAAAATGTCTATTATGTGCAACGAAAATTGTATTAATGAAGAAATGCTGCCCAAATATATATATATATATATATATACGCTCATGAGCACAAAGCATGCATATGAGTGTATGAAGGTGCCTGTGTAAGTGTGTGTGTGTATGTGTGATGTAAATCAAACAAAGCCCGAGATGTGGTAATCATGTTTCGACCACGGAACCATACCTGACCCTTGGGTCATAATCGAATAAAAAGAAAGTTGGACGTCAGGACTGCTTAGAATGTTCTGGGATCTACCTTTATATTTAATGTTCTGATTTTTTACAGGAACTACCATGCATTTATGGTATATTGGTTGCAGTGACATTTATATGACTTTATAATATATATATATGTATATATATATGCTCCCCTACTCCCGTGCGGTTGAGCTCTCTAGCGAAGGAAGTAATGGTTGCCATTCGCGTAAGCATGGTTTTTCGAATGAATTGAGCTCTCGGTAGCCGTTAAGCGGATATATGTAAACAAAACAAATGTGATACATAAGCGTTTAAAATTCCTTCGCAGACGCTAGTTTCCTCGTGGTTGTGTGGTAGAATCTTCAGTTGAGGTTGTGAGTCAGCCAGATTTCAATCCCAGCTTTGAGAATCTCGTGTCTAGCCACATTGAAGAGTTGTGATACAACGAAACAGTCTGTCTGTGGATGACAATATATTTACATCAGAATTGGTTCCAGTGTCATTTATATATATATATATATATATATATATATATCAATATGTGTGTGTGAATCTAAATTGAATTTTCATTCGCAAAAACCATTTATTTTTTAATGTTTCTATTTCAACGGTCTAAAATGCAGATGCATTTTATTTGTTTTTTTTTCAACGTTTTCCTTGAATCATGAATAATATTTCTTTATATATACTTTCGTGGATCCTCTACTTAAATACCAAGACGCCTCTAGCTTACCATAGCAGCAGAAGCATAGGTCAAGTCTGCTTACCAGCCAGCAACGGTCCAGGCTCGAGTCCAGTTTTCCCTTTTTCCAGTCCTTTTCAGAATTAAAACCTCGAAAGTCTTTTACTGTCCTTTTCTAGTTTACCTATTGAAATTTTTTTCTTCCGTAAATTCCCCTCCCACTTGTTCTTCCTTTTACCCTTTATATAAATGAATGACCCGTCATTGTGTTTGCCATTTCATAATTCGCTCGCCCGAAGACGGCGCCAGTTGAGGCCGAAAGTACTAGGGGAAAATGCGGTGCCTTCCTGAATTTATTACATCCAGAAGCCAAATGACTCATACGAAGACATGAACGGATCAAAGATAAAATCAGCAGACACAAAGTGTCTGTCCTTTTTAATTAAACGCGCGCGCACACACACACACACACACATATATATATAGAAGGGGTGTACATATTTATAATTTTGGGTATGGAGTTTACTAAGAAAATGTTGCTAAATCTTGATTTTATTTTGTTTTGCAAGAAGTAATAAAATCTTACTGTCTGTTTTAGAAGAAAATTATCTTTTTATCAGCAAGAATGAAGAGTGTACTTTATCGGAGGGACTGTCAAGCCCAACGAGAAAAAAATATTTATACGGTCGAAAAATAAAATTGCAACACCCTTAAGGACAAAATCTATTTTGACTTGGCTAGTGTACGTGTATGCAATCTGAGTACTACTGACAGACCTTTTATTTTGGAATCTGTGCATATCGTGATCTGTATATAGGACGATTTACTGTAATCCACTCATATTATATTGACATTTAATTTTGAGAAACACGGATTACTTAGATAGGATTTAGTTTGGTTTCTTTGTTTAATGGCATATCAACATTCGTGGGTTTCAAAGTTTAATTTTATTTCAAATAATCTTAATTCATATTTGAAATAATATTGTGTTATTCTGGATTTCCGTGTACTGCTTTGGTTTCTTTTTTAGTGGCATATCAATCTTTGTGGGTTATTCAAAGCCAAAGCCAATTTACAATTGGTATCACCATCTATTTAATGTTCCATAGTTTTTTTAGTTCTCTGGCAAAGTGTAAGTACTTGTCTCTTTTTTCGTTTTCTTTGATTTTAAATCTGAAGTCGGCCAAAACTGCAAAGTCCACTATTTGGCAGGTTTTCTTTCTTTTCTTTTTTTTTTTTTTTTTTAATAATCACTAGGTCTGGAGCCCTAACAGTAGTTTAAAAGAAAAAGCCTAGAACGCCTAATGTTACCACAGCCCCCCCCCAAGAGAATGGAAAAAGAAAAAAAAAAATAAAGCTCTATAATTCCTGAAGCCTGCTAGGTCCCCAACTGTAGAAAAAAAAAAAAAAACCCAGGAAAAGTCCCAATACAGCAAAAAAGTATAAGTCAGTACTAGTGAAAGTCATACGAAAGTACCTTAATGTTGGACTTTAACTAAGTTAAAACTTAAAACAAATTTACCCCCCCCCTTTTTTTTATATGTACACATGGGAAGCAGCATGATGTACGTAAAGGTATTTGAATAAACCCATGGACGACCAAACTCAATACCTAAACAGGCCCTGGACGTGAGTTTGACGACTTTACGCTCAGGATCGCCAGTTCGATCGGGGAACTACTGCTGCTCCTCTATAAGAGTGGCTTCTATAGAAGAGAATAAAACAGCCATCGAAAGATAACCATGACCCACACTCAAACCACTTACACAAACCGCATCGCTCTTCGCGCGGGTAAAAAAGGGGCGCGTCCTGCTGAGGTTGGAGCCCTGGCCTCGGTGTTCGAAAAATCAGCTACAGAGCTCAAACAATCAAAACTACTAAAATGCAAGCAAGCACTACAAATAGCCACATTTAACGTAAGAACCTTAAATATAATAGGACAACTCCCAGAGCTAATCGCATCGGCCGAAGAACATAAGATAGACATAATATGCATACAAAAACACAGATACACGCACACAGAAGATATCAAATATCACGAAACTGGCAATGGCTGGTCGCTCGCCACTGTATCCGCATGAAAAAACTCTGTCAACGCCGCAGTAGGAGGGGTAGGATTGCTTATAGGACCTAGAGCACTAAAAACGCTTAATAGCGTTGAGAAAATACAACCTAGAATGATGGCAGCTACATTTAACGGAAACCCCAGAGCAACAATCGTCTCATGCTACAGCCCCACCAATGTTAGTGAAGAAAATGAAATAGTCACCTTCTACGATGAGTTATCCTCATTAGTGCGTAGCATCCCGAAACACAACATGTTAGTCATTGGCGGAGACATGAATGCACAAATCGGGAAAAACCGAAACAACAAATACAGCCTCCACAACACGTCAAATAGAAATGGGCAACATCTAACAGATTTCATGATACAAAATAGATTAGCATGCCTCAATACAAACTACCAAAAAAGAGAGGGCAAACTATGGACATACACGTACGTAAACAATACTAAAGCACAGATAGACTACGTCCTTATAAACAGGCATACTCCTCTTTTGAGGGTGTGTTCACCGATCACCGAATAGTCACGGCGAAAATACGGTTAAGCCTACGAAAAAACGACAAACGAACAGCGACCACCAAACACTATGACTGGGCCCTATTAAACAACAAAGATGTAAGAGATAAATACGTATTAGAATTAAGAAACAGATTCGAAACACTACAAGAAAAGACGGAAAAAAGTACACCAAACGACGAATACGAAAATTTCGTCAATGCACACCTCGAGGCAGCAGCAAAATACATTCCAACAAAACTTAAAACTAAATATAGAGTCCCATGGGAAACTTTAGCAGTGAGAGAAAAACGTGCACTAGTGAAAACAGCCTCCAAAAACTATCGAAAAAACCCAACAAACACAAATGCCTTAAAACTAAAAACGGCACAATATCAATTAGCAGGCATATATATAAAGGAACAGACAGAATACATTCAAAATCAGATAGATAAGATTAGAGACTCGGTGGAAGATAGACAATCTAGAATTGCCTGGCAAACAATAAACGAAGTGAGCAGAAGAAAGAACACAGCCAAAGCAAAACTTAAAGCAGCAAACCAACAAGAAAGAATAAAACTGTGGAAACAGCACTTCGAAAACTTACTTGGAAACCCACCAAAAATAACGCATGAACCAATCACCAGAATAATTAGCAAACAATTAGACATTAAACTTGGACCGTTCACACAAGAAGAACTCGACTCGGTTCTCAGAAAAATTAAAAATAGGAAAGCTGCAGGGCTGGACGAAATTCCCCCGGAAGTATGGAAGACCAGACAATTCGACGACATACTGCTCCGACACTGCAACGCAGTATACAATCAAAATCCGATAGATAGATGGATGAAGGGATGCATACTCCCCTTCCCTAAAAAGGGGGACCTAGGATTAGCCAAAAACTACCGAGGCATAACACTTACATCCATAGCTGCCAAAATCTACAATGCCCTACTACGAAACCGAATAGAACCCAAAATCGACAACATACTTAGAAAAAACCAAAATGGCTTCTGAAGAAATAGATCCAC
Source organism: Sepioteuthis lessoniana (assembly GCA_963585895.1). NCBI lineage: Eukaryota > Metazoa > Mollusca > Cephalopoda > Myopsida > Loliginidae > Sepioteuthis > Sepioteuthis lessoniana. The sequence continues at coordinate 94,333,140 of OY757918.1, forward strand.
GACCTCACAAATATTAACCATCCGCAGAATCCTTGAAGGTGTACGGGCAAAGAACCTATAAGCGACATTGATATTTGTCGACTTTACCAAGGCTTTCGACTCCATTCACAGAGGAAAAAGGGAACAAATCCTACTAGCGTACGGCATACCTAAAGAAACCGTAGCAGCAATAACGATTCTCTATAGAAACACTAAAGTAAAAGTACGATCACCGGATGGAGACACAGAATACTTCGACATTGTAGCAGGAGTACTACAAGGGGACACGCTGGCTCCGTACCTCTTTATCATTTGTCTAGACTACGTACTTAGAACATCGATTGACAAAATCAAAGAGAATGGCTTCGAACTGACGAAGAAATGAAGCAGAAGATACCCCGCAACAACAATTACCGACGCCGACTACGCCGATGACATAGCGATACTGGCAAATACACCTGACCAAGCCGAAACACTTCTGCATAGTTTGGAACGAGCAGCAGCAAGCATAGGCCTCCATGTTAATGCACACAAAACGGAATATATGTGCTATAACCAAACGGGGGACATCTCCACTCTAGAAGGAACCCCTCTTAAACTAGTAGACAAATTCACGTACCTAGGAAGCAGCGTCGAATCAACCGAAAAGGACATCGAAACGAGGTTAACGAAAGCATGGACAGCTATCAATAGGCTATCGACTATATGGAAATCAGACCTAACCGATAAAATGAAACGCAGTTTCTTCCAGGCAGCGGTCACATCGATACTGCTATATGGCTGCACTACATGGACGCTAACAAAACGGCTGGAGAAGAAACTAGACGGCAATTACACAAGAATGCTGCGTGCAATCCTGAACAAGTCCTGGCAGCAACACCCCACAAGACACCAACTGTACGGCCACCTGCCCCCTATCACGAAAACTATTCAAGTTAGACGAACCAGACATGCAGGACATTGCTGGAGAAGCAGAGATGAACTCATAAGAGATGTACTCTTATGGATCCCCACACATGGCCGCGCAAAAGCAGGACGACCAGCACGAACGTACATTCAGCAGCTATGTGAGGATACAGGCTGTTGTCCTGAAGACCTACCTAGGGCGATGAACGATAGGGAGGAGTGGCGAGAGAGGGTCAGGGATATCCGTGCTACCAGCACGATATGATGATGATGATGAGGTCTGGTCTTCTAGCCGGGATTAGGTGATCTGTTTGTGTCTCGAAAATTTTGTGCATCTCATTTTCCATCACAGATTCTGGTTTATGCATATACCACTTGATAGAGTGGTCGAATTTCAATTTCTTGCATAATTCCCAGTGGATCACTTTCCCCACTCAAGGCCTGGAGGACTTGGAAGTCGACAGACGGGTAGAGACTATCCAAACGACAGCATTGCTGAGAATGGCCAGAATCCTATATATATATATATATATATATCATGTCGTGCCGCCAGCACGGATATCCCTGACACTCTCGCGCCATTTTCCCTGTCGTTCATCGCCTCTGGCAGGTCTTCAGGGCTACATCCCGTATCCTCACATAGCTGCTGTATGTAGGTTCGAGCTGGTCGTCCTGCTTTTGCTCGGCCATATGTGGGTGTCCCAAGAAGTATCACTTATGAGCTCGTCCCTGCTTCTCCAGCAGTGTCCTGCGTGTCTTGTTCGTCTAACTTGGATAGTTTTCGTGATGGGAGGTAGGTGGCCGTATAGTTGGTGTTTTGTGGGGTGTTGCTTCCAGGACTTGTTCAATATTGCTCGCAGCATTCTTGTGTAATTGCCGTCTAGCTTTTTCTCCAGCCGTTTTGTTAGCATCCAAGTAGTGCATCCATACAGCAGTATCGACACGACCGCTGCCTGGAAGAAACTGTGTTTCTTTTTTCGGTCAGGTCTGACTTCCATATGATCGATAGCTTATTGATAGCAGTCTATGTCTTCGTTAGCCGCGTGTCGATGTCTTTTTCGGTTGATGAGACTCTGCTTCCTTGGTAGTTGAATTTGTCTGCCAGTTTCAGAGAGGTTCCGTCTAGTGTGGCAATGTCACCCGTTTGATTAAAGTACATGTATTCAGTTTTGTGTGCATTGACATGGAGGCCAATGCCTGCGGTGGCTTGTTCCAAACTATGCAGTAGTGTTTCGGCTTGGTTGGGTGTATTTGCCAGAATCGCTATGTCATCGGTGTAGTCGGCGTCGGTAATTGTTTTTGCGGGGTACCTTCTCCTTCTTTTCTTTGTCAGCTCGAAGCCGTTTTCTTTGATTTCGATGTTCTAAGCACGTAGCCTAGACAGATGATAAAGAGGTATGGGGCTAGCGTGTCCCCTTGCAGTACTCCTGCTACAATGTCGAAGTATTCTGTGTCTCCATCCGGTGAACGTAATTTCCCCCACCCCACACCACATATAAATATAGGGTTTTTCAAAATAGATGCAACCCATTAATATGAAAATGATTTATAACTGAGACGAGCGCAATGGCGGTCATTTGAAACACGTCCTGTAAAACACATCCTTTGAGCAGGAGACATCAAATCAATGTTTTTTTAATTGTTATTATATCAACTTCCAAGACATGCAACGTTTTTTGAGTTTCTTGTCTCAGTACTAAATCATTATCATATAATGGGGTTGTATCTATTTTGAAACAGCTTTGAAGGATTTTGTCTCCATATAAATAGTGACGCAATTTTTTCTCTTTTGTCCAAGGTATTGTGATTGAGGATTAATACTTGTTATGGTATATTATTTTCAAATATAAAACAAAAAAAGATCACAACATTATTAGATATATTAGCAGTTACATGGGTCCCATGTATATTGAGATACCCTGTATATATTTATATATATACATGTGTATGCGTATATGTGTGTATGTACTTAATAAATGTCTTCCAGTTGTAGAGCTTTGTGCCAGGTGTCTACAATAGTGGGGCTCATCTAATGGTCAACTGAAAACACTTGGATATCAAAAACAATTTCCATTCAACGAATGGATATGCTACATCACCGGTTCATTTTCTGTCGTTTCTTTAATAGCATATCAATTCTTTCAAAAAGTATTTAAAAATTTTCTAAAAAACTTTCTACACAAAAACTTTTCATCTTACAATAACCTAAGGTCTTAACTAGTTGACAACAATTAGAAAAATAAATAACTTGAAGAAAACTTTTTTATTTGTCTTATCACTGTTCTTCCTCTCTTTGTGTGTGTAACTGTATCGATATACACACAAAGATATATATATATATATATATATATATATATATATATATGTGTGTGTGTGTGTGTGTGTTTCAGCGGCAACATGACTTGCTGGAGAAAATCCGCAGAAAATGATGGTGATTATATGGAAAAATAACGTTTTATAATTGAAAACTTTATCCAACGGTATTCGTGTGCTTCCTATATTTGCGATAACTTCTTTGGACATAAACAAGTGCTGGTTTTTCCTTTGGTTACAGTTCCATACTTACTTCCTCTTGTACGAAGTTGATCGTCACTGACAATTCTCTGAAGAAGTGACTGAAAGAAAGGGTTCTTTTTTTAAGGTTGCCCAGTCGGCTGGGGCTGTAGAATACACCGACTGTATCTCTGCAGAGGGGTAAAGCCCCCTTCCCCAACGAGTGTCCTTAGTATGACACTAAACAATCTAATGGTGAGGTTCTAGTAATGCTGGAGTTTTGGGGAATGCGGAGTACCCCTTCATTGCAATCGCTCCCAGGTCTACATGAGTCAAATAGAACTAAACTGCGTACTTATGCTAAACTGAACTGCTTGAAATAGAACTATTTTTGTATGCTAAACTGAATTGTTGAAATGAAACTGTTTTTAACATCGAAACTGTACTTACGCTAAAGTTTGTTTGAAATAGAACTGTTTTGACATTTAACTGTGTACAAAAAAAGACTATACTTATACTAAACTGAATTGTTTGAATTAGAACTGTTTGACTAAAATAGAACATTTTTAACATTTAAACTGCGTACTTATGCAAAACTGAACTGTTTGAATAGAACTGTTTTAAAATAGAACTAAACTGTTTATTTATGCTAAACTTAATTGTTTAAAATAAAACTGTTTTGATATTAAACTGATTGTAAACAAAACCTATACTTATACTAAACTGGATTGTTTAAAATTTAAATCGGTGTTAAATGACCCAAAAAGGGTTGATACGTCATAAAACAACCGACCAACGAATTGTTTTAACGATTTTAATTCATTTTTATAATTTTAAAATGTTCTTAACACTATGAAATCGCCTTTTGTAAGTACCACAAGATCTTTATATATATATATATATAGAGAGAGAGAGAGAGGGAGAGAGAGAAAGAGAATGAGAGATATATTTCCACTTGATAGTTTAATCCACATGAAACTTTTAGTAATGAACTTTAGGAGGACATGATTTGAATATTTAAAGTTTTAAACCTACTCTACTAAAGAAATATCGAGCATGTTCAATGCACTTTTCTTTTTTGCCTTGTATCTTCTTTTATTATTATTATTATATATATATATATATATATATATATATATATATATAATACTGTATTTCGGTATTGTTTCTTTTTTTATATATGCTTGATTAAAGATGATTGATAAGGAGTCTCTTAAACATTTTTTATTTGTTTTTTCTTGTTTAAGTACAAATGTCTAAGGATAAAGTTCATTCAGCAAATGTTCTATATATTGCTCATTCCAGGTGCTTTCGGCTTATCGATCATCGATTTTCAAGGAGAATAATAAACTGCATATATATATATATATATATATATATATATGTGTGTGTGTGTGTGTATGTGTATGTGTGTGTGTGTGTGTGTGTGCGTGTCCGCACATGTGTGTGTGAAAGAAAGAGCGTTAGTATATATATATATATATACATCTGTGTGTGTGTGCGTGTGTGTGTGTGCGTGTGTGTGTGTGTGTGCGTGTGTGTGTGTGATAAGAGCCGAGAGGCAGTCTAGTAAAATGGCATCTAACATGAAAGAGGTATGTCACTGAATTCTTCCATCCATGCTGCAAAGAATTTACAGCCATTGTCATTTTTCAACGCTTTTTAAACGTTTGCAAGGACCAAACCGTTGAAGTGAACACAATCAGCCGGTGGTTAATGCGTTTTAACAGTGGTAACCGCAATGTAAGTAATATGCCTCATTCAGCAGCACAGCTGTCAACCCTCGAAATGAAGAGCAACTCAATCAGGGCTGATGAAAGATGGACTACGCGGACAACACTTTTGTGACAATGACATTTTCATCTATAGCGCGAAACAGTTACTCACCACCATCGGTACAAATTTTCATGAGTGCAGAATGAAAGGCCTTGTTCATCATGGACGAAAATGCGTAGATGGCTTTGTAGTTCTATTGAAGTGATTGATATTGTAGGTCTTTTTTCAGCTTTGCCTTGAGCACATCTTTTATTGTGGTAAATAACTTCTGGTCTGATTGCATTCTCTGCAAGATTTGCGCATCTATCTCTCGGCACATATTCATCATCTGTAGACGTACTCTTTCACCTCAGTAGACGTACTCTTTCACCTCCTCGACTTTATCGCTTCTCGTCCCTCTATACAGCCATATGTACCATGGAAACGAGAATAAAGAATAATATACAACACCTGTTATTGTTTACAAAAAGACTGCAACGATTTCTCAAACATTGCTTGATAATTCAAAGCCGTTCTCTCCCCTAAAACTGGTAACGACCTCAGTCTTTTAAATCACAGCTTTTGCCATAGCAAGAAAATGAGAAACTATTGATATATTTAAAAAAATAAAGTTTTTTAAAAATCTAAAATTTCATTTCTTTTGTCCCGGGCAGTGCCAGGTACTTCTGCTTGTTTATGATAAAAATGCAGAGGAAATGACATCACAATCACTTTAGTGATTCATTATTCACAAGACAGGTGTCTTATACATGTAAAACATTTGAAGAGTAATAAAACATTACAATAATTAATCAGACATTGAAATAATAAAACGGCCTTTTGAAAATATATTGAATGTCTAGAAGGTAAGTATCAAAATTATTAAGATTTACTGAATATAAATACCAAAATCATACCACCTGTCCCATGATAATTGTTCCATTTGCATATAAACATCATATGTATGTATTTATCCAACCTTTCAGGATGTGACACAAGGTCAATTCTTAAGTGGAGCAAACTTGCTTTGAAATCAGTTTTTCTTCTAGTCTGTCTCACTGTTTATAGTCCCTGTCTATCTAATAAGTTGAGCCATTCTTTTTTTTTTCGCCGACAACTGTAAACGTTGCAGCCCCAAATAAACTTTCGTATTCTGCAAACAACAGGGCCATTTCATGTTGTATTTAAAGGGTAACGTTAGACCTATATTCTATTTGGTGTCGTAGCGTTACACTGGTTGCCTTACCAAGACTAAAAAACCCAGTCTGCCCAACTATTTTCCCAGAGCTTGGGGAAAACAGAGGAGTTCATGTCTTTTCCAAGGACATTAGCATAAAGTGAAATGCAGACAGCCTTGTCAAGGATTTGAACTCGGGTCTCCGATGCCATTATTCTATGAAAATAACCATTACACTGAGATCACCTAAATGTAACAACTATTTTGGACATACTGGAGAATTTTTACATTCCCTTATACGAGGATCATTAAATAGGTTTCCTGACTTTTTTCGTATGGGAACTTTTATTGATAGTACACACATGAAACTCTAGTTCCCTCGAAGTAATCTGCTCCAGCTGCAATGCACTTGTTGTACCGTTCCAACGACTTCTGGAAGGCCCCATGGAAGTCCTCTTGTTTGAGCGTGTCAATGACCTTCATCACAGCCTCTTTCATCTCCTCAATTGTCTCACAACGACAGCGTCTGAGCTTAGGGAATAAGCAAAAGTCACAAGGAGCAAGGTCTCGACCATAGGGAGGGTGAGGAACTGTATTGATGCCCATCTTGGTCAAATAGTCTGTGACAAGGATGGAGTTGTGGACTGGTGTATTGTCCCTGGTGGAAATGCCACTGAACCTATTTGAAGAGTGCTGGCCTCTTCCGACGGAATCTCTTCCTGAACTCCTTTTAAACTCAACATCGTAACCCTAACCCTAACCCTTTGGCCAATCAACTGTGGTGTATTGACTTCCTTCCTCCTCCACACCACTCATCATCGCTCACAGACTCCCTGGCTTCCTTGAATCTCTTATGCCACTCAAAAACTGATGCTCGATTCATGCAAGATGCTCCAAAAGCAGTCTGAAGCATTTCATAGGTTTCTGTGGCATTTTTTCCAAGTTTATTACACAATTTTATTGCATATCGTTCTTCTAAAGTGTCCTCACGCCCAGAATGCATTTTTGAAATTCACCAACTGTGACAATCAGGCTTTAGTAGGGTGTATTCCAATTGCTGCTGTAGTTGTTCATTTGAACCTGAAATCATAAAAATTGGTCAGTCATCTCATAAGCTGCATAGCAATAAGATACTGAATTTTCAAGAATCTACGACAATTTTAAGTGCCCATACGAAAAAAGTCTGGAAACATATCGTATGCCCCTCGTAGATTTGAGTTTTCTGTAGTATACTAAACTATATCTGGTATAGAATTCTAGAAAATGTTGAGTCACCAATCAATTCCATTACTCCCAGATTTATTCTGATTCAGAGTGGCAGTAACTATTAGAGACCAATCTATGGGTCAAATAAATATATCTGAAAATTCTTAGTAATAGACGGGAATACGTGAAAATATTTCACCATGTACAAATTATACAAGTTGAAAATTTTTACTTGAAGTTATAATAGATTAGTTATTTGAAAACAGGTTTGAAATATTTGAGACGATATAATATTGTATAAATTGTTAGAATTAGAAATAAATACATGGAGCCATCTTACTGTGTGAAAATTATTTGTATTAAGTCTAGTTACTTGAATCGGACAATTTTAAATGTCTGTATAAAAAAAGTCTGGAAACGTATTGAATGCACGACGTATTTTGTAGATGTACATTCAATTCCCTTATATTTTGTTAAACAAAAGCTTTTCTTCTGTGTAAAATTCTGCGATGAGAAGTTGAAATTATTTACATCATTTATACATCACAGACTATAATCCTCATAATGGTCGTTATATTCAAAATGCTTCGACTACTGGGCCGTCCAGCCTTCTTCCGAGGCCTTTTTCAGATAGTGTTAGTCTCTAACATCCTGTTATAAGAAATGAATAAAAATTTGGTAAATTTTAAAATCGTTTCAAACGATTATCACACACACACACACACACACACATATATATATATATATATATTATTATTATTATTATATAAACGAGTTAAAACCGTATACTTAAAAAAAACTATTTGTAAGTATTTAAGTTCGATAAAATGAAACGCAGTTTCTTCCAGGCAGCGGTCACATCGATACTGCTATATGGATGCACTACATGGACGCTAACAAAACGGCTGGAGAAGAAACTAGATGGCAATTACACAAGAATGCTGCGTGCAATCCTGAACAAGTCCTGGCAGCAACACCCCACAAGACACCAACTGTACGGCCACCTGCCCCCTATCACGAAAACTATTCAAGTTAGGCGAACCAGACACGCAGGACATTGCTGGAGAAGCAGAGATGAACTCATAAGAGATGTACTCTTATGGATCCCCACACATGGCCGCGCAAAAGCAGGACGACCAGCACGAACGTACATTCAGCAGCTATGTGAGGATACAGGTTGTTGTCCTGAAGACCTACCTAGGGCGATGAACGATAGGGAGGAGTGGCGAGAGAGGGTCAGGGATATCCGTGCTGCCAGCACGATATGATGATGATGATGATTAATGATTAAGAAATCGAAAAAGTGCATACATTCGATATAGAAATACAAATCATCATATCGCGCTGGTAGCACGGATATCCCTGACCCTCTCTCGCCACTCCTCCCTATCGTTCATCGCCCTAGGTAGGTCTTCAGGACAACAGCCTGTATCCTCACATAGCTGCTGAATGTACGTTCGAGCTGGTTGTCCTATTTTTGCGCGGCCATGTGTGGGGATCCATAAGAGTACATCTCTTATGAGTTCATCTCTGCTTCTCCAGCAGTGTCCTGCATGTCTGGTTCGTCTAACTTGAATAGTTTTCGTGATAGGGGGCAGGTGGCCGTACAGTTGGTATCTTGTGGGAAGCCAGGTTAAAAGTTACGTTTTCTGGTCTTTCTGCTTATGATCAGGGTGTAGTATCTATGCACTCTCCTTCGAATCAAATATCGTTCCCCGGTATTTCTATATCGAATTTGTATATTCTATTTGTATTTCTTGTATAAGAAATACAAATAGAATATACAAATTTGATAAGAAATACAAATAGAATATACAAATTTGATATAGAAATACCGGGGAACGATATTTTGATTCGAAGGAGAGTGCATAGATACTACACCCTGATCATAAGCAGAAAGACCAGAAAACGTAACTTTGAACCTGGCTTGAATGCACCGATAATACATTCTGATCCGAAGCGACTCACAGATACTACACACGAATCATAAACAGAAGTACCTGGAAGTGACACTTTCACAGTAGGTAGAGTACACTGATACTTCACTATGATTTTACGCCAAAATCCTGGGAAATAAGACCATGGTTCTATGTTGAGGACACAGGTAGTATAATTACTGGGAAGCGATTCTTTCATCCTAGGTTAGGTGTACACATGTACTACACTCTGATCCTCTGCTGAAATACTGTGGAACGACATGTTAATCCTTAGCTGAGCACACAGATTCCACACTTTGATCCAAAGCAAAGTACTTGGAAGCAAGTCTTTGATTGTAGGTAGAAATCACAGATAGTACACTCTGATCCCAAAATAGAAGAACTATGATGCGACATTTTGAACCTAAGCAGAGCGCACAGATATTACACTCTAATCCTAAGCAGGAGAACTGGGAAATGAAACTTTTATCCTTCGTAAAATGCACATATACTACGCCTTGTTCCTCGGCAGAACGGCATTTTAATTCTAAGCAGAGCGCATATATACTACTCTCTAATCTTAAGCAAAAGTACCTAGAAGCGACACTTTGATACTAAGTAGAGGACTACTGACAGTACACACTAATCCTGAAGAGAACTACTGAAAGGCGACACCTTGATTGTTGATATAGAACACACGCACTACTCTCTGATCCTCAGCAGAAATAACAAAAAAGACTCTTGGCCATACCAAATTCCAATTCTATGTAGAATTATCGAGCAGTCGCACTTTGATCCTAGACAGAAATGATGATCAACACGTCAGTAAACCTGTCATTTTTGACGGGCATTATGATAGTAATATATATATATATATATATTTAAAAATGATATTGGCTGGTACTTTTCTTTCTGTAAACACACTGTCTTATTTCAAAGCATTTCAATAAGGTGGAATACTCTCACTGCTATCACATTAGGGCTTTGTTGCAATCATATTTGACATTTGATACAAAATCAGCACTATCCCCAATCAAAGTAGACTAGTGACACCGGCTGACCAACATTCCAGCCCATTATCTGCCCATGGCGCCCTGGACTTTTAATTCTCTCCATCTTTTCATCAAATTCGCCCCGTTCTACTGCGCATTCCTGACGACTTCCGGCGATGCGAGCAACGATGAAGGCACGCATAAACGCCACCGTAATTGCTTCTCCAATTTTAATCTATTAAACCTCTGTTGCCATTAACTCCCAGTAATGCTTTACCCACGTATTTATAAACAAGTGTGACTATAGTTAGAATAAGTTATAATCAGCTATTTGAATCAACGTTTGATGGCATGTCAATACTCAGCGCACGAAGAGAGGAAAGTAACTAATAAAATACGTTACGGTCTACCTCACTAACTTTACGATCAAGAAGCCATATGTAAAATACGTAATATCTATCTATCTATGAGGGTCATTCAATAAATTAAGGAAATTGGTCTAATGAGTAGAGTGTTCGCTAATTGCCCGGTAGACATACCAAAGACTCAAAAAATAGTACTTATTGCTGCCTTGCTTAACACAGCATTATAAGGTAAGGATCAAGGGTGAAGTGGAGCAATCCAGGGAATGGATTGGCGCCCTCCTTACATCTCGGTGTGGTAGCTATTGAAAAGGGAGCCTTCAGGTTACCCTCGACTAAAGTCTTCAACTTTACTTAGCTATCTATCGATCTATCTATGAGGGTCATTCAATAAATTAAGGAAATTGGTCTAATGAGTAGAGTGTTCTCTAATTGTCTGGGAGACCAGAGTTCAATCCCAAGTCGAGTCATACCAAAGACCCCAAAATAGTACTTGTTTCCGCCTTGCTTAATACACAGCATTATAAGGTAAGGATCAAGGGTGAAGTGGAGCAATCCAGGGAATGGATTGGCGCCCTCCCTTACATCTCGGTGTGGTAGCTATTGAAAAGGGAGCCTTCAGGTTACCCTCGACTAAGGTCTCCAACTTTACTTAGCTATCTATCGATCTATCTATGAGGGTCATTCATTAGAAATCTATCTCTCTATTGGGGTCTTCGTGGTGCAATTGTGAACTCACTGGATTCTGACATCATAGTAAACGTATTCGAGCTTCAGTCGTGCTATTATAATCACTTTGGGACAAATACACATGGGAAAGGCATGAAACCCTTATTCCCGTCAGCTATGTGTTAAATAGTATCACTCCTATTCAGCTAGAAGAATGGATTTCGCATTAAGTAACCCAAGAAGATTGATATGCTATTGAACATTGACAAAAAAAAAAAAACGATCTATCTTTTCAAATTCTCATCTCGCCATGAATGATTGATTTTTACGGCATGCCAAACCGTCGAAAGAATTAAGTACACTGTTTGTTTATCATTAAATTTCTTGTGTACTTTCTTAAAGGATTTTATTGCACACGGTTATATATCGTGTACTTTTATCTAATACAAATAATTTGCACACGGTTATATGGTTTCAAGTGTTCCTATATAATACAAATAATTTGCGTGCAGTTGTATGGTTTCAAGTATTCCTATCTAATATAAATAATTTGCGAGCAGTTGTATGGTTTCAACTATTCCTATATAATACAAATAGTTTGCGCGCAGTTGCATAGTTTCAAGTATTCCTAATACAAATAATTTGCGCGCAGTTGTATGGTTTCAAGTATTCCTGTCTAATATAAATAATTTGCGCAAAGTTGTATGGTTTCAAGTATTCCTATCTAACACGAATGATTATATGGTTCCAAGTAATTATTTTTATTAAAAAAATAGTCATTTTTTGTCTTACAGTTATATGGTTTTAAGTGACTAATTATGATTTTCCTTAGTAAACTGTTAGAGTTCAAGTAACTATTTTTTAATACAAATAATTTCCAGTTATATGGCATCAAGTATTCCTATCGAATACAAATAATCTTAAACATATCTTTTTGATCAATAGATGGGGATATATAGGTATCATCAGTCCGGGTCACAGTGGACTGGGAGTAATGGAAATGGAGGCGTAACTTTATACTCCAACAGCTTAGTCGGCTAGGGCTGTAAAATACACCGACTGCATCTCTGCAGAGGAGTAAGACACCCCCCAACGAGTAGTAATTTATTAAGCTTTATCGCTTAGATGTGGTACAAGGCCATATGAATGGGGCACTAAGAGAGAAACGAACTCACTCGTGAAGGTTCGTAAGTCTATCTTGGTAACCATTAAACCTCCTTAGGTGCCCAAAGCCACCAACGAGTATCTGGATATAAATTAAACAATCTGATGATGATGCTCCAGCAATGCTGGAGCTTTTGGGAGTGCGGAGTACTCCTTCATTGCCATCACTCCAGGTCCACTCTGACCCAGAGAGTTGCACCTGAAATAGAACTGTTTGAAATTTAAACTAAGTGCAAACAAATGACTCATGCTAAATTGAATTGTTAGAAAGAGAACTGTTTGACATTTAACTGTATCTACAAAATGTGTTAACAAATCATATATTTAATATATATATAAAAACAGGATTTGGCATTAAATAACTGTTACATACTCACAACCATAATCACGTATACGTATACACGGAACATGATCAAAGATAATGACGACTTCAATAAACGAACGAATACACTTCTTCATAAAAATATATCTCATACACTTTATTCTCGAAAGGGTTGATGTTTCTGTGTGTGAGAGATGAGTTGGAGACGGGGACAGACTGCTATATTGACCCAAGTTCTTCTGACCATAGCAGCACTTCTTCCTCATCTTGGCTGGGGTCGCTCAACCGTAGGTCACTGAGGACCCCAGGCCCTCTGTTGCTGGCTCTCACTTCGGCATCTTGCCCCCGACTGACTCGAATCGTCTGTGTACATGGTTATATTATTGTTTAACGTCCACCTACTTCCGCTGTTCTTCCGCTTATTTACACAGGTGCATCTCTTAATTGACGGCTCGGTCGAGGGTCAATATATAACATAACCTACAATGGTTGACATGCCATAAAACCCAACCCAACCCAACCAAACCAAACCAATCATACTCCCAAGAGTTCAAACATAGGAGACTCACCTCCAGATGCACTGTAACATCACACCTAGGACACTCTTTTGGGGAGACAAGTGCTCTTACTTCTCTGCAGTGGATACAGTCAACGTATTCTAAGCTGGTTTAGTTTGGCTTGTTTGTTTTTAATGGCATGTCAAATTTCTTGTGTTATTTAATGCCAAGTCCATCATTCTAGAAGGGCAGTAGTGGTACTATTTAACCCATAGCTGGGAGGATAAGGGGGTTCATACCTTTCTCTAAAGTGGACGTAATAGCGCGACTGGACTTCAAACTACAATTCCGCAGTTCAGTACTTTAACCATTACACAACGGGACTCCCCCCGTATTCTAAGCGCCCTGCCGACAAAGCATTGTATGATGTATGTATCTGTTTACACACACACACACACACACACACACACACACATATATATATATATATATATATATATATATATATATATATATATTAAATTCTGCAAAAAATATTCCACTCAATGTATTATACAGCCTACCAGAGAATCGATAAGTGTGAAACTTGAGTAGAATGATTTTTGTGAGTCTAAACACTCTGCAACTTTTATTATTTTTTACCCCCTCCTATATATATATATATATATAGTCAACGACGAAAATATTCGTACACCCATCAGTTTTGAATATTTTCATCCGTTTCTCATAATCTAATGCTTGCATGATGCAAGAAGCGCAAAAGAAAAAAATATATAAAACTCAAGGTGTTACTTGCATTGGTGGGTAGAATTAATTGCTCGGCGTCTGAGACACTCTATAAAGGGGAATGCTGACGGGGCCATGAAAATTTTTCCTGCTGCGCATGGGACTTTATCTGTGCGTGGCCCCCACGTTAAAATGGCCATGTGCCGCATTTCGGTGAGGTGGACGTCAAATACATATCTGTAAAGAACGTTTTGGGAGCCAGATCATCGCGGCATTCGTGTCGTGATGTTGGCTGGTGAACACTTGGACTACCCACCAGGCTTTATCTGCTTTGCAAGGTTGAATTAATTGTTCAGCGTCATGGGCGCTCCAATAGGAGAATGCCGACGGGGACGAGAATTTTTGTTCCAGCCGCGCATAATTCCCGATTTGTTAACGACCCCCACATTAAAATGACCTTGCGCCACATTTCGACATGGTAGGACGTCGGATAAATACCGAGCCAAAAACATTCTCGGTATTCGTGCCTGGTATTATGGCAGACTGCAGTCACGGCATTTGTGTCATGATGATGGTAATTTAAGGAGGCATTTTCCTCAGGCTTTACTTGCTTTGCAGGACTAAGTTCATTGCTTATGCCAAAGGCACCTCCTTGGGGGATGCCGACGGGACCAAAAATGTTTACTCCTACCGAGCACAAGTCTCGATTCATGCGTGGCTTCCACATTAAGATGGCCTTGTGCTGCATTATGGTGGGGTGGAAATGCCGACAGACACAAGAATTTTTGTTCCTGCCACGTGTGGGTCTTGACCTTTGCGAGGTCCTCACTTTAAGATGGCTTTATGCCGGATTTTGTCGTGGTGGGACGTCGGATAAATACCAGCAAAGAACATCACAGCATTCGTGCCAGATGTTTGTTCGGCCAAGACCTTCGTGGCGTTCGTGTCGTGATGTTGGCTGGTGAACACCTCGTCTCTGGGGGCCGTCTTCCAGGCTTTATTTACTTTGCAGCGTCTGAGGCGCCATATTAGGGGAATTCCAATGGATCCAAGAATTTTTGCTTTTACCTCAAATGGGTACTTATGCCCGGCCCCAACTTTAAAATGTCCCTGTGCCGCATTTCAGCAAGGTGGGAATGCCGATGGGCCCAAGAATTTTTATTCCTGCCTCGTGTGGGTCTTGATCTGTGCGAGGCCCCCATTTTAAGATGGCCTTATACCGCATTTCGGTGTAGTGGGACGTTAGATAAATACAAGCAAAGAACATTACGTGCAGCATTGAGTGTCACTATTGTTATTCTTACGTTAACAACATGATGGGGAAGACAAAGAAGCTTAGAGTTGACTTGAGACAGAGAATTATCAACTTAAACAAGTTGGGAAATAGTTACAGCACTATTTCGAACCGCTTAGCTATACCGAGATCTACAGTACAGCTCGTTATAAAGAAGTTTAAACAGTTTCCACGACAGAGAATCTGTGGTTACGATTGAAAGTTCGAATAAATCCTTCGGAAACTAGAACATGTAACCAGTGAAAAATGGAAGAAAAAACCAGAAAAGTCTTGTTCAAATCTCATGAAAAATTTTAGAAAATGTTTGGGGCAAGTTATGAAGAAGTGAGGTCATGCTGTTGACTATTATTGTTGTGAAAATAGTTCAATTTTTTCAATGTTTTCAATTTTTCATATTGTAAGAATAATTTTTTCTTTTCCTCTTTCGCTTATTTTTCTTCTCATATTTAGTAAATTTAACCTATCCTTTTCCAAATTGAGTTTTCTATTCTTTTTTTTAGTACTAAATGACATATAAAAATTCTGGCATCATACGAGAAATGGGTCAAAATATTTAATATTCGTGGGTGTACGAATAATTTCGTCGTTGACTGTAGCTCTATCTTTAATATCTTTTACAGAAAACACTGCAAGGAAATTGTTAATTGTAATTTATATTTTTTCCTTATCATATATATATATATATATATATACAGGGTGGAACGATAAAATTGTCGTCCTAAAGAAAACAACACTACAGGTTTATTTTAAAACTTTTATTGAAAAAATCAATTCCGGTAACTTGATTATGTAGTAGAGCTGACATCTATTCAATGTAGAAACCTTCAGCCCCAATCGCAGCCTCGATACGGATCCGGAACTGGGAGCATGCCTTTTCCATAAGTGCCGGCGGATGGCGGCGATCAGTCTGGCTTTGGTGTTGTGGGAGGTCATGTTGGTGATGTCTCAACGTATGACCAAACGAAGTAGCCCAGTAGGTTCAGGTCGGGGGAGGAGGGGGTCCAGTGAGAGAAGGGTACAAAGTCGTAGCACTGAAGCCAAGCCTGGGTCTCTTTAGACTTGTGGGCCGGCGCTGAGTCCTGCTGCCACACGCAGCGTCAGCCACCCGCCACCTGATTGCACCAGAGGATCACCACTCTCTTCAGCACATCCAGGTACACTTTGGTGTTGACTTTCAAGCAGACTTCGAAGATGTGAGGTGGCATGATGTGGCCCTCACTTGAAACCACACCAAAGACCATAACCGTAGCCGGAAACTTTGTTTTCATCACCCTGGGCAGGTCCCTGTTATTCGTGGCAATCCAGATTTACATTTTGAAGGTGCTGGCAATGGTCCTGTTGTCATAACGTGGATCAGTAGAGGAATGAGTTGTACAGCGGCGCATCTCCGATCTCGCTCGTTGAACATTGTGTCACTTTCAGACATGAGAGAAGGCTCCTATCGCTCTCGGGATTTGTACATACTGGCCGACTAGTAGATGGTCTGCAACAAAAAAAGAAAACCAGTTTTCATTAAACGGAAATAAAATCATGTCGTCTTTTCAAGGGCGACAATTTTATCGTTCCACCCTGTATATATATATATAAGTGTGTATCTTCGTGTGTGTGTGTGTGTGTGTTTGAAAAAATAATTACAAAGTAAAAACTATATTTTTTTCTTCCTCTCATTTTCTCTTTCTCTGTCTTTGTTTCTGTCCCTCTCTCTCTCTCTCTCTATATATATATATATATATATATTACAACTTTTTAAACACACAAACATATATGTGTGTGTGTGTCTGTCAATATGAAAATATGAAAAAAAAACATTTAAAGGATTTATGCTTTCGTATATTAATAATATGTCACCGTTGACAATTTTTAAAACATCTTCAGGGCGATGTTATTATGTCATTCGTGGTGTAATGGTTAACGCGATGGACTGCGGAATCGTAGTAAGCGGGTTCGTACTCTAGTCGCGCTATTACGTTCACTTTCGGGCAAATACCCTTGGGAAAGGTATGAACCCCCTTATCCTCCTTGCTATGGGTTAAATAGTTCCACTACTGTTCTTCTATGAGAATGGCTTTGGGATTAAATAACCTACAAAGGTTGATATGCCATTAAACAAAGAAACCGAATCAAACCTTATGAGCTTCATTACATTTAATTCCCTGAAATTGCGTAGCAGCCAACAATAACTCAAGCGATTCGGGTGATTGTTTTGGTTCTGTGGCACACCAACCATTGTAGGTTATCTAATGCCAAATCCATTTTTATACATATGAACAGTTCTATTTCAAATAAGCCCACAGTTTAGTTCTATTTGACCCATACATAAGATCCTATCAGATGCTACTACTCCGGGCCGGAGTGGACCTTGGAGCGATAGCAATAAAGGAGTGCTCTGCATTCCCCAAAGCTCCAGCATTACTGGAGCTTCACCATTAGATTGTTTAGTGTCATATCAGGACACTTGTTGCGGGGTGGAGTCTTACTCCTCTGCAGAGATGCAGTTAATGTATATTTTGCAGTCTCAGCAGACTGAGTCATGATTCTGAGGTGGAAACAATTAAGAAATATGCTAGATTGAGGAGCTAATGTGGATACTTTTAGATATAACTCTTCAATTAAGAAAAAAACCCAACTTAGTCTTATCTGAATGGCGAATGTAAATATTATATTTCTATATGATGATTTCTACATTACCTCAGACATTTTCTTTATTGAATTATTTTATACAATTACAGGACTGACTAGCAAAAAACTATAAGACAAAAAATGAAGATCCTCGCGACGGTCTTTCTACTTAATAAAGAAGTAATTATAACATTTGAAATGGAATTCAAGCGTTTGTTTTTCTATAATAAAACGTCAAGTGTTATTCTAGTGTTTTCAATTAGATGTCAAGTGTTATTCCTATGTAATTTTTTATGAATTTTTTGCCCCTTATGAACTTTACTGCCATTTTTTTTTTAACATGAGATCGAATACTTATGCAAAAATAATTATCTCTTATTTGTTGAAATTGAATAATTATCAATATTAAGTAAATTTTATTATTAATTTAATTAGTAAACTCCTTTACTAATACTAATTGCCTAGATAAATGTCTTCAGATGAAATTAAGGATCGTTAATCTAATAAATAAATAAAATAAGCTAGAAGTCGTATACTTTACCATACAAATGTTGTACATCATCATCATCATCATCAAGCCGTGATAATAGCAAGGATTACTATGATTCTATCTATCTATCTATCTATCTCTTTCTCTCTTGTTATCCGTCCCTATCGACCATCGCTCTGTCCTCCAGTCGGCGTTCAGCATCCGCACTGAAGTGATGAATGTAAGTCCTTTCTGATGGTCTAACACTGGTGTGTCCCTGTGTAGTAGTCCATAAAAGAACGTCATTTGCTTCTACAGCAATGCCCAGCATGTCTAACTTAACTTTCTCTGTTTTGGATGGTTTGGGAGATGGGATACTGTTTCCTGGGGTACCGCTTCCAGTATATGTTCAAAGCAGCATGTAGCATCATTGAGTCGTTCTCATCTAACTTTTACTCCAACTGCATATAAATATATTTATATATAGATATATATTGCTTTTTCTCCAACTTTATATTTATATATATATATATATATATATATATATATATATATGTGTGTGTGTGTGTGTGTGTGTGTGTGTGTGTGTGGATATATAATATGGGCACACCAGTTTTGCATAACTGCAAAAACTTACATTCACCACATCTGTGAGGATGATGGCAGCCGTCTAGAAGTCATACCGGTTGCAACGACTTATAGAGACGTATACTGATGTATATATATATATATATATAGAGTGAGAGAGAGAGAGAGAGAGTCAAAGGAATCTGTTCAGATAGCAAGCCTTGATGATATATATATATATATATATGCGCACATGCAGACACACATATATAATTTAAATATGAAATGAGTTCCTTGAGTAAATGAATATTGTTGGAGAATTGTACTCTCCTCTCAAAAAAACTTCTGTAAACTTGATAGAATTAGTTGTGGTTATTATTGTGGTTGAGTTAATTGATAAGATTAATTAGTACAACTCAACAAATTTTATTGCAGGAGAAAAACTAAGTAGAAGAGAGAATATAGAAAGAAATACAATACAGAAAAATGTATGAAGATGTGAAAGGTCCCTAGGAGTATTTATAGGTGTGTGAATTTTCTAAAAGGTATGTAAGTTTGTGAGAGACCTACATATTTAAGAAGAGTTTATTTTGTTGGGTGTAATTATAGAGATACCTGTATATATGCAAGTAAGTAATGACATTTTAAAAATGAATGAATATGATAAAAGTCTTCTATAGCATGTATACATATGTGAAGTTTCTTAGACATGAAAGTTTGTGAGAGACCTGCATATTTAAGAAGAGTTAATTCAGTTATGAGTAATCATGGGCATACCAATATATATGCAAGTAAGAAGGAAGTTACTTGGTAAGAAATTATGCAAGTAAGAAATGAGATTAAGAAAAACAAATGAATATGTTAAGTCTTCTATCGCATGTATATGTATGTGAGATTTCTTGGATATATGAAAGTTTGTGAGAAGCTTACATATTTAAGAAGAGTTAATTTAGTTATGTTTGATTATAAACATAGCTATATATATGAAAATAAGCTTTTGGCATTGTATGTCGTGTTGTATTTAGTTGTGTTGTGTTCAGTATACCCCAAGTTCCCATTTGTCTAGGTTATTCTGAAAAAAAAAGAAGCCTTTACACTTTTTTCTTTTATAGTAGATTATGATACAGTGGCAACAATATGGTGCCACCATCTAGCAGTCAGTAATAAAAGTTCTTTGACAGACAAGGGTGGTAATATCATATTTCTATACACTAAATATAACAAATATAATGAACCAGAAAGATTAATTTTTATAAAATAACTTGCAGTCATATTATTTTATCTCTACTTAATTTTTGTATAAATTAGGAATCATTTTGAATTGAAATTTCAACTGGGTGTTTTGGGCAAATCTGACAACAGTCCAGTAAACTTCATTTTTATAGATATTTTCTTATTACTTACAATATTCGGACTATTGACCTTATCTTTATAGTTAGAATCACAATGTTTCGGCCAATATGGCCGAAGGACATATCGACTGAGACTGTGTGACATATATATATATATATATAAAACAAACAACGCGGTGCGTTTGTACCTTCACTTACACTCACACATACATACATTAATGCACAACTATAACCCACAAAAGCATATGCACACACCCACACACACTGACACACTCACAATCACACGTAAAGATTCCTACAAAATCCCAACGGTTTCTGACTGTATTTTTTCGATTTTCGATTCATTTCCTTTTCTTAACTGCCTTATGATTGTTGTTTTGCAAAAAAACTTCATATAACCCAGGGTTCGTAGTCTAAATTCCAGGAATTAAATATATATATCTCATTATCATCATCATCATCATGTTGTGCTGGTAGCACGGATATCCCTGACCCTCTCTCGCCACTCCTCCCTATCGTTCATCGCCCCAGGCAGGTCTTCAGTACAACATCCCGTATCCTCACATAGCTGCTGAATGTATGTTCGTGCTGGTCGTCCTGCTTTTGCACGGCCATGTGTGGGGGTCAATAAGAGTACAACACTTATGAGTTCGTCCCTGCTTGTCCTGCATGTCTGGTTCGCCTAACTTGAATAGTTTTCATGATAGGAGGCAAGTGGCCGTACAGTTGGTGTCTTGTGGGGTGTTGCCGCCAGGACTTGTTCAAGATTGCTCGCAGCATTCTTGTGTAATTGCCGTCAAGCTTCTTCTCCAGCCGTTTTGTTAGAGTCCATGTAGTGCACCCATATAGCAGTATCGATGTGACCGCTGCCTGGAAGAAACTGCATTTCATTTTATCGGTAAGGTCTGATTTCCATATAATCGATAGCCTATTGATAGCTGTCCATGCTTTCGTTAACCTCGTGTTGATGTCCTTTTCGGTTGATGCAACGCTGCTTCCTAGTTAAGATATATATCTAATATATATTTATTATTCATATATATATATATATATATATATATCATCGTAGATAATGAAATTGACGATTGGAGTTCGAATTCTGAACGAGGTTGTTTGTGTTTCATTTCGTATAATGACCTTGGAAAAGCACGAATCCAACTATTCTTCAGCCAGGTCAGGGTGAATAGTATGGCAGCCTGAGCTCTTTGATCTTGGTTAGGCTATTACTCCAGGAGAAGGAAAATTGCGAATTTAAACTAGTTTAACTCTGCTTAAGATTTGACCTCGTGACAGAGTGGCAAGGTATATAAACAATCATATTTTTGTTTCCAGATTGTGGCTCCACATGTATAGTCACTTTAGAATTGCAAAAAAAGAAAAAAAAAACTTTTTTTCATTCGACATATATGAACTAGTGTTGACTGAAAAGTTCATAGGCTGACCAAGATACTCTCATGGAATGTGAACAAATGCCATTCATTTTTCAACATTATTCTCCTTGAAGTCCGTACATTTCTTCAATCGATGTTGCTGTGCTTGAATCCCATTGATAAAAAAGACATCAACACCAGATATGACATTATCATATGAAATATTTCGAATCTACTCGTTCATTCAGGACATTTAATGCTAATATCAATTATCACTAGATAATGTTCACATTTCCTGAAATTTTTCTCTTCTCAACTTCTTGATATAGGCCATAAACATCCTCCTTTCTAAAAGAAAAAGCAATCGACATTGCATTTTGGATAAAATAAATCTAATGACTACTAAAAAAAAGTCTGAATCTTTTGAGCTATTTAATCCGACGTTTCCTGCGAGTCCCTATTCTAGAGTTTAATGTTTAAGTGGATTTAATAATCTTTAGTAGATTTGATAGAAGTCATTTTTGAGTTAAAGGAACAAAGACCCTATGTTTACTAATCGATTCTTTGCATTGCGATTTAATATATCACACATTTTAACAATTACTCGTTACCAATGCAAGAAAAAGAGTGCCATACAGACGCCAGCGATTCCCCCACCCCCGAAAAAAAAACGTGACAAGACCCTTCTTTCACACCTTTTTATTTCGCTGACAATCTTAATCGGGTTAAGACAATCAATTTTCACGGTTAAAAACAAACAAAAACAAGAAAACAGATTAAAAGAAAGGTAAGATTGAAAACCAATGATAACACATCGTTATTCGTTTTTCATCCAAAATCATCATCATCATGTCGTGCCGCTAGCACGGATATCCCTGACCCTCTCTCGCCACTTCTCCCTATCATTCATCGCCTCTGGCAGGTCTTCAGGGCTACATCCCGTATCCTCACATAACTATATTTACCAACCCCTCTGCTCGGGCAGGATATGACACAAGGTCAATTTTTAAGCGGAGCTTAACAGGTTTGAATTCAGAGTTTTCCTTCTCCTAGACTAGTTGCCTCCCAAGGCTGAAGAACCTAGTCTGCCCTACTATTTACCCATAGCTGGAGGGAGAATAATTGGATTCATACCTTTTAAATTGCAATCAGCCTGGTCTAGGATTTGAACTCGTGTCGCCGTGTCCAATTCCTACAACGATAACCATTACACCACCGGCACCTCCGTATCCTCACATAGCTACTGTATGTATGTTCGAGCTGGTCGTCCTGCTTTTGCTTGGCCATATGTGGGGTTCCATCCAAAATAAATACCAATAATTAAAATCTCCCGAGAACTTTATGTTATTTTCGTCATCTCGGTCATTGTCCTCTGTAGAAAGCTGTCATGTAGAATGTATATCGCCCGAGAGCAGCCTGTCCCTTGACACTCCACAAAATAAATCCCGGTCACAACTCCTATTTCGGGCGTATGAGAAACAAACAAATAAATAATGTGGATGTTAGTTTGAGGTTAGACTGGCCTCAGACGCCGGTAGGGGTTGCCGATTCACTTTCACATACACCACCAAGTCCTTTGTCCCGTCTACCCCCTCAGATCATGGAGGAACGAATTTCTAGGTTAGAGAATATTAACTGTAGACAGATTTCCAAATCCTCTTGTAATGTTTAAGTCGTTTAGCGAGAATTAATGAAAGCGGTATGAGGCCGAGACATAGGATACATGCAAAAGAAGTCAAATCAACAGAGGAAAGAACACAATCAAAACATTTCAACTCAAGGGTGCATTTAAAATTTTAATATGCGACAAGCAAACAAATAATGATGAGATTTAAGAGACAGTTCTTTTCTCTTTTCTCTTTTCTTACATTAAAATAACGGCAATATTAAGCCAACAGGAAAACATCAAACAAAAATGTCTCTCAACAGTCTTTTTTCTTCTTTCTTTTTTTTTTCTCTTTCTTTTTCTCTTACTTGAGTAAAAGTGTCTAGGACGCTGGACTGAGGCGTGTAGCAATGTTCATTCAATAAATTTAACTATTGGTAAAATAGAATATTAATAGTTTCTCTTTTTTTTTTCTTTTTTTTTTTTTTGATACATACAACTTTCCAATATTTAAGATTTGGAAAAGGAAAACGGTTTGAGCTGAACTTATCCTAGACGGGTTTACAGTTTTCAGATTTTTTTTCTCTCTTTTTTACGGGTGTGCGTCTTTTCCCGGAGCTGGCTGATATCAGCGAGCTGGTTCTAACGCTGGCTTTGTCCAAATGCTATTTTACTCTTTTTACGGCTGATCTCAACGATCCTGTTGCGACTCTGGATTTGTCCAAAACTCAGATTTTACTCTTTTTACGGGTGAGCTTCCTAGAGCTGGCTGAATTCGGCATGTGGTTCTAACGCTGGCTTCTGTCCAAACTCAAGATTCTCCTTCAAATTTCTCTAACGCGTTCTGGCGTTTTCGGCGCGAAGATTCTGCCGACCAATCATCCAACTTTCCTCTTCCACCACCTCGCCGAATCACGCCACTTGATTGACCTTTACTTATTTAGTTTCAACAGACTAAAGTGCAAAGGATAGTTAGCTTACCCTTTCTCCCCTACCACTTTAACGGTCGGTCCCTGTTATCCGGTCTTTCTAAATGCCTGTTTATTCAAATAGAGAGAGGTAAGGGTATTGACCTCCTCCTCACACACTTTCTCTCTATAGCATAACACGTCACAATACCCTGTCTTCCCAGACATCATTTTGACGTGAGATGTTAAACCTGGTTGCTACCTGTGCACGCGTTTGACCTTTGCGAGGAACTACACTTACATTCAAAGTCGACTTATATGACACGCCTAATTTACAAAACAGGCTTATCTTTCTTTAATTTTAAATTTGCCTCAAACTTTTCAACTAAAATTTTGAGGTCGACTTATATGCCAGGTCGACTAGTACACCGGAATTTACAATAATTTTATGAAGATGGTAAAATGACCTAAATTGCAAATCGAAAGCAGGTCACTTGAGACATGGTTCATCATGAAGCGGGCCACAATACTAAAAAAATTTCGGAACTTTTTTTTAGCGCATGCGTCGTCCCACTTCCTGTTTGAGGCTTCAGTGAGTTTCTGCATTTTTGACTTCATTTTTATTTTATTTATCATATTCACCCCTGTAAAATATACAGATGCAGGGAAATACGAAACACTGACGACTCTCCGTTGTTCAGGTACGAAACGTTTATTAACTTCTTGACTTTAGTTTTTCGATACGAGGAGAAACACAATTTTTACTATGCTGACTGTACTATCTGACCCAACAAACGCGCTACGCATCCTGTAGCCCCCTGCTGGACTGGCCCTACCCAGAGACGGATCTCAACTAACTCTTTTTCAAAATACCCAAATTCTCAGCCCATCGCTTTCGGGCATGACGTCATTCACACTCCAGTCTCATTTCCTATCTGGGGTTTTTATTATGACATTTATTATGACATGTGATTGTCATATCCTCTGCGCGCGAGCATGAACTGTACCCAATGTGTGTGCACCTGCACCAAGAGCCGAATAGTTCAAAGCCCAACCAAACCTAATGATAAAATATAATTAACAAAAAATGATTAATATAAAAAAAATCATTCCGTAATGATAGAACACCCCCACATGCCCTCCGACTCTTTTCAAGTATGAGATCACGTCAGTAATCTTCAGGAAATTTCGAACCGAACCTGAATAAAGAAAAAAAAAGATATGGGGCTCAAGGGGGAATCTCCTTGGTGTTGTGGTTAACTTGCTCGACTGCGAAATCGTAGTAAGTGAGTTCATACTCAAATTGCGCTCTTACGTTCACTTTCACTGAGAAAGGCATGAACTCCCTTATCTTCACAGGTACAGTTTAGATGGCAACACTTATGTCGTTCTACAAGGATGGCTTACACATTTTTAACCCTCGAAGGTTGATATACCATTAAACAAAAAATAAGAAAAGACATGAAGCTTAAGACTTCCAAATATTCCACTATTCAATTATATTGATTGTTTGGAAGATAATTTCCAGTGTGAGAATAAGCTATCTACTCTAGTTATATTCCCTTTTGTTTTATTTCCAAATATCAACTTTAAAATGACGAGACTTGAATCCTTATAGTTTTCTTCTACTCCCACTATTTCTTCCACTTACTCTTCCTCCTTTAGGGGAATTATAGAAATAAAACCAAGGAAAAGATAGCAGGCATGCATGTGTTTCTGTTAGAGACTATTTCGACCGAGGAAATACATTTTAAATTGAACCTCCTTCAAAAATCGGTATCTTACAAGTTTCTGGTATAGAGGTGTGGCTTTTGAATGTTAAGTAAAAAAATCCCGATTTTCTATAGCCAGAACCATCTATCTTCCTTTGTGTTTTTATTCATATATATATTGTCATCCACAGATAGACTGTTTCGTTATATCACAACTCTTCAGTGTGGCTAGACACGTAGCACGCTTGAAGCTGGGATCGAAACTAGCCCAACTTTTCGTAAGACTTAGTATCAGACCGCTCGGCCAACAAGCGTACCACATTGGCTAAGGAATTATAAGGTATTATGTAGCAACATTTCTATACCTTGTGCGAGCGTGTGGAGGGAAATATTGAAAAAAAAAAAAGTAATCCAAGGGGAAGAATCTGATATAAAAGAAAATCGATGCTATAATGTATCGGTTTCAATAAACTATCTTCAGGACTAAGAAAAGATGTTATGAACTGTCGTAAGATCAACAACAGATACTTAACGAACTACAAAACAAAACAAAGGGGGAGATTATACATACAGAGAAAGGGGGCGCAGCGTTAAACGTCAAATCAATAAGACAGCGTTCATATTTTAAAAAATATCACGTAACAGTGTAAGGCAATGATATAAAACAATTGAAACCATCAAGAGATTCAACGGCTTAAAAAGAATAAGAAAGAAAGAGGAGGAAGCAAAGTGAAGAAAAGAAAAGAAATTAATTGAGAATGGTTTATTGAAATCGAAACGCTATAACGTCGACTTTCTTTAATATTAAATTCTTCACCTTGGATTATTTTATTCTTCAATATTTCTCTCTACATTGTCGGATTATTTTCCATTATTTACTCCCCATATATATATATATATATATATATATACACGGTGCATACGATAAGTTTCCAGACTTTTTTTGTATGGGCACTTTTATTGATAGTACACACATGAAACTCAAGTCCTCTTCGAAGTAATCTCCTCCGGCTGCAATGCCCTTGTTGTACCGTTCCAACAACTTCTGGAAGGCCCCATGGAAGTCCTCTTGTGTGAGCGTGTCAATGACCTTCGTCACAGCCTCTTTCATCGCCACAATTGTCTCATAACGACAGCCTCTGAGCTTTGGGAATAACCAAAAGTCACAGGGAGCAACGTCTAGACTATAGGGAGGGGGAGAACTGTCTTGATGCCCATCTTGGTCAAATAGTCTGTGAGAAGGATGGAGTTGTGGACTGGTGTATTGTCTTGGTGGAAATGCCACTGAGCCGATTTGAAGAGTGCTGGCCTCTTCCGACGGAATCTCTCCCTGAACTCCCTTAAAATCTCAACATAGTAACCCTAACCCTTTGGCCAATCAACTCTGGTCTATTGACTTCCTTCCTCCTCCCACACCTCTCATCATCGCTCACAGACTCCCTGGCTTCCTTGAATCTCTTATGCCACTCAAAAACTGATGCTCGATTCATGCAAGATGCTCCAAAAGCAGTCTGAAGCATTCCATACATTTCTGTGGCATTTTATCCAAGTTTAAAATAGAATTTTATTGGATATCGTTCTTCTAAAGTGTCAGATTGCATTTTTGAAATTCACCAGCTGTGACAATCAGGCTTTAGTAGGGTGTATTCCAATTGCTGCTGTAGCTGTTCATTTGAACCTGAATTCATAAAAGTTTGTCTGTCATCTCATTAGATATATAGCAATAACATACTGAATTTTCAAGAGTCTACAACAATTTTAAATGCCCATACGAAAAATGTCTGGAAACTTATCATATGCACCTCGTATATATATATATATATATATATATATATATATATATATCATGACGTACCACTAGTACGGATTTCCTTTACCCTCTCTCACCATTCGTCTCTATCGTCCATCGCTTCGGGAAGGTCTTCCTGGCTACATTCTGTAACAGTACAGAACCGTTGTAGATAGGTTCTAGCTATATATATATATATATATATATATATATATATTACAGGGAGTTGCAACCCAGTAGATGTCCACTATATAAACCTAAGAAAGGTTTTAAGGATGTAATCAGATAACCTAAAAAATGACCTACGAACGCTATAAAGCGTTTGAAGCTCGGAGAATCAAATACTCCATTATGAAACGAACAATTCGGAAATCGGAATTGACCTCGATCTTTGACACTTTACAAGCTGAACATGTTTGTATGCTCTGTTGCAGAGTCTGTCTGTCCAAAGTTTGATTTGCTCGTCATATGAGATCTCATGGCAGCAAACTATTTGAGATTCGTTTTACAAAAGCGCTTGAGCAGCAACCTACATATCAATTCTGCAACAAAGTATGTGTGTGTCTACAATAGGTTTGACAAAAACATATATTTGGCTTGAGAAGTCACACACGCTCCCTCAGGTCCTCTTAGCGAATCGAGAATATTGTCTTCTTTTACAAAGAAGGGGCACTCATTATCTCTCTCTCTCTCTATATATATATATATATATATATCAGGGCGTCATTCAAAAAGTTTTAAGTCTCAACCAGATTTTAGATTCATTGCACACCTCTCACGTTTGTATGGAGCTCACTAGCATAAATAGTTAGATAGAAATCTAAATTTGTTTTCTTGTTTTATAAGAAATAATAGCGTGTTGCCAGGAAAAAATTTTCAGCTACGAGTCTTCTTTTTGGGTGAGGCTTAGAACTTTTTGAACGACCTTCTTGTGTGTGTGTGTGTATATATATATATATATTTATATATATCTATATTACACGCGTGAATCAGACTAAGTAAACACTAAAATTAAGCTAATCTTTAATAGAAAATTTAGGTTACGATTAATAAGTTGCAAATGCCATCACAAAATATTTGTAAATTTATGATAATAACATTAATATGCATAACTATTTGAAAATATGTCAGCATTTATAAACCGGATTGCCAAAGTTGGTATGCTTACCATTTATTGTCTTTTTTTGGTGGTGGTGGGGGAGCCAAGGGTTATTTGTCGAATGGCATATCAACTCTTTATGGGCTATTTAATGCCGAAATTGGATTCATCTTTTGATACAATCCTAACAATATTTTGGACGTTCCATTGAAATTTCTTTTTTTTAGATCAAATCACACTTTTTTATTGTTTGCACACAGTTATGATATCAAGTATTCCAGTATTTGAACTATGGTGTAAGGTTTCAAGTATTTATATCTAATACTAATAATTTATACAAAATTATATGGTTTCAAGTAAGTATTCCCACTTAATAATGATCATTTGTTCGCATCGTTATATGGTTTTAAGTAATTTATAATACTCCTCAGTAAACAATTCCGGCTAGTTTCACATATTCCTATCCAATACGGTTTCATATATTCTTATCCAATACGTTATTTGACTAAATTCCTGAGATGAAGCTTAATGATTTTTATCACTAAGAATATTCGGACTGTTGTCTCCATCTACAGACTCTCAACGTTTCGGTCGATATGTACTTCAGCTGTTTCATGTCGAACTCGGGAACCTACACTGGACTTCAAACTGAACTTTTTATTTAATCCAAGGGTGTAGATTGTTTTAATTCTTTCAAACATGACAGGTTATAAAATGTTAAGCTATAGTAAGTATTCCTGGTGATTCTTACCTGTAGTTGGGATTGAACCCGCAACCCCCAGAAACATTTTTCAGCCAAATGCCGTATCCACTGTACCATGTATCCTGGTCATATCCAGGAGTGGATTTTTAGCTTAAAACTGTCTAAAAAAAGATCATAAGAATATTTTTCTTATAATATCTTTTTGTCATTTTTTACAGCCGATTGTTTTAGCAAAATACGCTAATTAGCTAAGTGTCTGGGACAGTATTGCGATATGAAATGACTGAAGAAGGCCGAAAGACACATCGGCCGAAACGTTATGAGCATATCAATAAAGATGAAGTTTGTAGTCTGAATATTCCAAATGATAAAATGCCCCCCATATAGTTTCACGTATTCCTATCCGATATGGTTTCACGTATTCCTATCTGAAATGGTTTCACGTATTCCCATCTGATATGGTTTCACGTATTCCTATCTGATATGGTTTCAAGTATTCCTATCCCGTATGATTTCACACATTCCTATCCGATATGGTTTCACCTATTCTTATCCCATATGGTTTCGCGTATTCTTATCCGATATGGTTTCACTTATTCCTATCGAATATGGTTTCACGTATTCCTTATACTAATAGTTTCCAGATATTTTACTGTAATCATAACTATATTTTCTATGTTCCACTGTATTTCTTATTTCAATTTTTACTTGTCTACAATTATTTGTCGGCACATAGTTACATGATATTATTTATTTCTACTTGCTGCGTGCAATCCTGAACAAGTCCTGGCAGCAGCACCCCACAAGACACCAACTGTACGGCCACCTGCCCCCTATCACGAAAACTATTCAAGTTAGACGAACCAGACATGCAGGACACTGCTGGAGAAGCAGAGATGAACTCATAAGAGATGTACTCTTATGGATCCCCACACATGGCCGCGCAAAAGCAGGACGACCAGCTCGAACGTGCATTCAGCAGCTATGTGAGGATATAGGATGTTGTCCTGAAGACCTACCTAGGGCGATGAACGATAGGGAGGAGTGGCGAGAGAGGGTCAGGGATATCCGTGCTACCAGCGCGATATGATGATGATGATGATATATAGATAATTATTGCACAATTATATAGCTTCAAGTATTCCTGTCCAATACTGATAATTCATACACAATTATAGGGACTAGAGTAACAATTACTATTTCAAAATAACCATTTGTTTATACCGAGTTATATAGGTTCAAGTATTCCGATCTAATCCCAATAATTTGCAAGCAATTGTATCGCTTTAACTGACTTATAATAAACATTCTTTTATGTATTTTCAATCATTTTAACGTCACATCAACCTGTCTAGGTTATTTTATGTCAAGAGGTGCGGGTATCACGTTCATTATATATTTATATTCATTTTCGTGCAGTTATTTTTATGAGTATTTTTGGCGCATAGCTTAGTAATATAAAGTATTCATATTTATACAAATAATTTGGACCTTGTTGTATAGGTTCAAGTATTTCTATCTTATACAAATGATTATATAGTTTCAAGTAATTATTTCTATTCAATCACAGTATTTTGTTTGCACATAGTTATATAGTTTCAAGTTATTATTTCAATTCAATCACAGTAGGGAAAGGAGTAGCCCTCACCCCTACACCTCATTAAACAGAGTGGAAACATTAGCAATACTTGTGTACAAAAAAAAGTTCGTTCTAACTTATTCGAAAATAAAATTACTTAAAAATCATATTTGAATGAGTGCAAACAAATGACTGATGTTAAATTATTATTGTTACTTGAAACCATTTAAGTATTAGCAAAAAAGGAGCTCAGATTGGTTGAAAAATGTTACCGACAAAATGGAATAAGCAATCATATATAACTAATATATATGTATAAACAAGATTTGGCATTAAATAACCCACAAGAGTTGATATGCCATAAAACCCAATTAACAAAACTAACCCGAAACATACGGTACATTCTATTGACAAAATATTCTTCTTTACTGCGGATTTTAACATCAGTTCTTTTGTTAAGTTCCTGGTTTTTGTACGTCGGCATTTTACCGCCTACGATGGTTGGTATGCTATTAAATAAAGAAATCAGATCAAAACCAATTTTACAGACATGTTGGTATGCACCAACGAGATAAAAGTGAATCGATCGCTTACACTACAAAAGTAATGAAGAAAATGAAGAACAGAAAGAAATTTGATATTTACTTGACTTTGCCACAACCCAACGGGAAAAAAACGCACACACAAAATTTCTATAAAAAGATAAAAGAAAGAAAATGGTATAACAGGTTGATAATCAGACACAGAGTATTTCTTAAAATTGATATTATTTGAGATGTACGTGGTATTCAATTAAAAATTATATCATTTCGTACTCTAATAATTGGACCACTCCTCGCTCAAATGATCTAAAATTTTAACAGCATGCAAAGAAACATCACAAACCCTATGTGTTGTATATTGACCTCCTACCCGGCCGGGCTATCAAAATAGGAAATGCACCTGTGTAAATAACCGGTGCATCCGGTCGAGGAATATCAGAATATAACCTTGACCGTGGACGGGTTGAATGAGTACGATTTTTGACGCCCACAAGAAGAAGGTGGCTGTGGAACTATTATATAACTCGGTGCACAGGAAGTTCAGTCAGTTGGAGATAAGATACGGTAGAGAAAACCAGCACCCAGCAGTGTGGGCCCCCAGGCCCTCGGTTGAGTAGCCCAGGAGAACGGGAAAGAAATGCTGTTATTGCCAATAGAGTGGGGATCAATATGTTGCAGTTCTGTTCGGTCTCCAACTCCCTATCACACAGTAAAAAAACCCTTCGTAACCCTTTCGAACCCTTTCAAATAAAGTGAGAGGTATATTTTTCTAAGGAACTGTGTCGCTCGTCTTTATTGTGTCGTCGTTATGATTCTGCATGCAGATGTATATGTATTATGTGGCTATACAACATATATTTACAAATATATTCTCTGTATATGCTTAAGGTTTAAACATCTGTTCTTTGCCATTGAATGGCATTTCTATTGGTGAAAAGAAAGGGTCAGAAAACATAGAATTATAAGTTGATCCTCCACTTGCTGTAAAAATTTGATTGGTTTGGTTTGGTTTTATGACACATCGACCATTGTAGGTCATTTAATGCTAAATCCTTTTTATACATATGTTAAATATAAGAATTCAAAATACATTTTAAAGATAACATTTTTAAACAAGCCTGAGCTCGTTTTTTTTTGCACGGTTAAATGGTTTCACTTATTTTCAAATAATTCAGTTTAGTACAGTTTTTTGGTTACACACAGTTAAATGTAAAAACACTTAATTTTAAACAATTCATTTTTGCATAATTACACAGTTTAGTTCTATTTGACCAATAAATAGGACCCTATAAGATGCTACGGATCCGGAGCAGAGTGGACCTGGGAGCAATGGCAATAAAGGGATACTCCACATTCCCCAAAGCTTCAGCATTACTGGAACCTTACCATCAGATTGTTTAGTGTCATAACCAGGACACTCGTTAGCGGGGAGTCTTACCCTTCTGCAGAAATGCAGTCGGTGTATTCTACGGTCCCTGCAGTCTGGGCCATAAAAATTTGAGATCGCTTGAAGGAGAGCTGGTCAATTTATTAGATTACGAAATGATATCGATTTTCTGAAATACCCAGTATTATTGATTTGGTACGTTTTAAGCAGTGATATTGCTCCATTTGGTTTTGGATGCCCAGTTCACCAGTTGTTTGTTTTCATTGTAAAGCACAAATATTCGGCCTCTTATAAGCATGAATAATTCCAATTAACGAAGTCCTCCTCAATTAGCTGAGCTATTTATTCAGGCTAGAAACTTTTGCTAGATAATTTGCTATTCAGGGATGAAAAATTATCCTAAAAAAAAAATAGAAATCAATGAGCCCCCACAGAAAGAAAACTTTTTGAATGACAATTTACGAAGTTTACCTTCGTCTGGCACATAGCTACAAGTGTAAACCACCCGATACAAACAATAATCATTGAAATAGTAATTCTGTGTGTATTTACCCAACCTCTCCGCCACGAGAAGTATGTGACAGAAAGTCAATTTGTTAAGGGGATTACAGCTGGTTTGAAATCAGTGTTTAGCTGTTTCATCTGGCATAAGGCTATAACACTGAGAAACTGTCTCACCAACGGTACAACTGTGGCTAGAATACACAGGCTTAGTCTTTCGTTTGAGCAATATACAACCGGTTTTCTCTTTGATTGAATAATGGACCTGATGTCACAAAACATTATAAAGACTACTGCAGAAAGGTAAGACTCCCCACTAACGAGTGTCCTGATATGACACTAAACAATCTCCCTAAACTCTCAACAGAATGCTTATTATCAAAATCAAAATTGTCACTGATTCTTAAAGAATAAAAAATTTGATTATTGCCTTGAAAATGACCAGTTATGACCAGTTATGGCGGAAAGTGCTCGCAGAGAAAAACAACGTTTCGTAAAATGTGGCATACAAATCAACCCTTTTAAGGTGGAAAAATCTCTACAAAACAAGAGGTCGACTTATACCGCAGGAATAAAATCCAAACCTTTAACACAGATTGGTTAACAAAATGGAACTTTGCTACTAACATCTGAAACTACCGTAACTACAGAAGACCAACAAAAACATTTTCAACTCAAACTGTTGGGGGGGTGTCCTCGTGGTGTAATGGTTAAAGCGATGGACTGCGGAATCGTAATAAGCGAGTTCGAACTTCAGTCGTGCTATTACGTTCACTTTCGGGCAAATACCCTTGGGAAAAGTATGAACCCCCTTATCCTCTCAGCTATGGGTTAAATAGTACCCCTACTGTTCTTCTAGGAGAATGGCTTTGGCATTAAATAACCTACAAAGGTTGATATGCCATTAAACAAAGAAACCAATAGGAAACCTCAAACTGTTTGGTGAACACATTTAACAAATTAACACAGATATTAATACTTCTTTATTTGTTGCTTATTGGTTGGGTTTAATGGCATATCAACCTTTGTAGGTTATTTAACGACAAATCCATTTTTATACAAATAGTCAGTTCTATTTCAAACAATTCAGTTTAACATAAGTACACAGTTTAATTGTCAAAAACCTGTCCATTTCAAGCTATTCAGTTTAGTCAAATAGCTCCAATTTAGACAATTCAGTTTAGCATTAATATGCAGTTAGTTCTATTTAACCCATAGATAGAGCCCTATCAAGTACTACCATTCCGGGCTAGAGTGGACCTGGGAGCGATGGCAATGAAGGGATACTCCGCATTCCTCAAAGCTCCAGCATCATTCGAACATCACCATCAGATTGTTTAGTGTCATATCTAGGACACTCGTTGGTGGGGGGTCTTACCCCTCTGCAGAGAGCAAGTCGGTGTATTCAACAGTCCCAGCCGACTGGGCAACACAGATATTAATGTGAAATAATAAAATCGTAATACAAATTAAGTATTACATCAACGTAATATCACGTGTTGTTTCCAACAGCTGATACACTGAGTGTAAATACTAATCAGAGTAAGATAGTAGCTTATTATATGTTTGGGGGTTTGACCTATAGAGCAGGCAGAAGTCTTCCTCAGAATGTTAAGTAAAAACTCTTAAAGCCAAATCATACGTCAGGTCGACTTATACGCTGCAAAAAAGAAAAAAAAAATGATTATAAACATTAAAACTAATTTTTTAGTGCCCGTGGTATAATTGTTATCGTCGTAGGAAATGGACACGGTGACACGAGTTCAAATCCTGGACGACTCTGATTCCATTTCACATAGCACTAATACCTTTGGGAAAGGTATGAATCCAATTATTCTCCCTCCAGCTATGGGTAAATAGTAGGGCAGACTAGGTTCTTCAGCCTTGGCGAGGCAACTAGTCTAGGAGAAGGAAAACTCTGATTTCAAACTTGTTAAACTTCGCTTAAAAATTGACCTTGTGTCATATCCTGCCCGAGCAGAGGGGTTGGGTAAATATGATAAACACTAAAAGTAATAATTTTTGACTATTACAATTTGGCTTCTTTTAAACTCCCTATTTAACTAGATACTTTGGGGGCAGTATGTGGCCAGTTTAATGAGGAGTCCCCCGCGCGTACACACGAGCGAGACTAAAGAGGCGTTAATATCTGCGACCAGAGTCATGCAGGCGTCGGCTTATATGGACCTCCGAGATTTTGATACATTGAGGAAGGAACTGCTGCCGGGTGGAATCCAAGGGTATTAGGTTCACCTCCTTTTTAATTTGGTGCGTTTTTTTTTCGAAGAAAAGAACGAGGTTAGTTTTGTTTAGTCTGGTTTTACGGTCTATCAACAATTGTTTCTTATTTAATGCAAATTCTGTTTTTACATATGTATTAAATATGTGATTTGTTAACACTTTTTGTAGATACACAGTTCAATGATGAAACATTTCTATTTCTAACAATTTGATTTAGTATAAGTCAACAATGTAAAAGGTTGCAAGTATTGTTATATATCACTAATAATATAATTAAACATCAGTCATTTGTTTACACACAGTTAAATGATCAAACAGTTCTGTTTTAATTCAGCATAAGTCATTTGTTTGCTCTCAGTTTAAATGTCAAACAGTTCAAGTTGACCCATGAAAAATCATTTGTATTAGATAGGAATACTTGATACCATATAACAATTTGTTTTTAATAGTTATTAGAAGATATAATCAGGTAAAATTGTTACCCTTTAACCCATCGGATTTTAGCAAAAATTAAAAATCAGATTCTACTTTTTTTTGGTGAATACATGTAAACAGCCTGAAAGAAGAAATTTTTAAAGAAAACCCCAATATTTTAGAATTTGGTGGGGGTCACTTTCATATAAAAGATTTAACGTAAAATGATCACCGACTTCCGGACCAGCAAGCATCACTGACAACCACAGATCTCAGAAAAGGGACGTATAACCAAATTTTTTCTTTCATTTTTTTGTAAGGAAATCAAATGGAGAGGGTGGAGGTCTGAACTAAGCTTATTTGGGGTGAGGATTTTTTTCGCTAAATAAAAAAGAGCGGGGATAGAAACAATATCTCGCCATTTTTTTACGACCAGCTCGACCAGCTATGTGAGGATACGGGATGTAGCCCTGAAGACCTGCCAGAGGCGTTGAACGACAGGGAGAAGTGGAGAGAAAGGGTCAGGGATATCCGTGTTAGCGGCACGACATGATGATGATGATGATGATGATGATGATAAAATAAAAGATAATGTGGTAAATGAAAAAAAAATGGTGGGGGGGATTGTTTTTTCTTTTTTTTATAACTGATGAAAAGACTTAAAATAAAAAAACGCCCACGTTTCTGCAAAAAAAAGTGAATAAATAAGACAAACTGTGTGGGACACTAATTTTGGTTGCTTTTTTCTACTTTTTTTCTTACTTTTCTTACGGGCTTCAGAGGATTTTTTTAAAATGAAATAATCCTTCTTATCCAATTATTTCTTTTTATTCTTCTGGGGTTTTTCTTCGTCGGTAGACGACGAAGAATCAGTTTCTACTGGTTGCGGCATAATGTGACGCTCGCGGTCTGAAAAAGGTGGATACAATCTTGATGCTTGAATAATAATTGATGCACCAGAGTTGTTTTATCCGAAAGTGGGT
Organism: Sepioteuthis lessoniana; assembly: GCA_963585895.1. Taxonomy (NCBI): domain Eukaryota; kingdom Metazoa; phylum Mollusca; class Cephalopoda; order Myopsida; family Loliginidae; genus Sepioteuthis; species Sepioteuthis lessoniana. Next base: position 94,370,439 of record OY757918.1, read on the forward strand.
AAACAGACAAATATCTTACCAGGTATTGGTGCAAATACAGGGTGGATCGATAAGATTGTCGCCCTAGAAAAAGACGACATGATTCCATTTCCGTTTAATGAAAACCGGTTTTCTTTTTTTTTTTTTTTTTTTTTTTTGTTGCAGACCATCTTCCAGTTGGCCAGTTGTGTACAAATCCCGAGAGCGATAGGAGCCTTCTATCATGTCTGAAAGTGACACAATGTTCAACGAGCGAGATCGGAGATGCACCGCTGTACAACTCATCCTCTCTACCGATCCACATTATGACAACAGGACCATTGCCAGCACTCACAAAATACAAATCTGGATTGCCATGAATAACAGGGACGTGCCCAGGGTGATGAAAACAAAGTTTCCGGCTACGGTTATGGTCTTTGGTGTGGTTTCAAGTGAGGGCCACATCATGCCACCTCACATCTTCTAAGTCGGCTTGAAAGTCAACACCAAAGTGTACCTGGATGTGCTGAAGGGTGTGGTGATCCCCTGGTGCAATCAGGTAGCCGGTGGCAGACCCTGGGTGTGGCAGCAGGATTCGGCGCCAGCTCACAAGTCCAAAGAGACCCAGGCTTGGCTTCAGATGGAGTGCTGCGACTTTGTACCCTTCTCTCACTGGACCCCCTCCTCCCCTACCTGAATCCGCTGGACTACTTCGTTTGGTCATACGTCGAGAAAATCACCAACATGACCTCCCACAACACCAAAGCCAGACTGATCACCGCCATCCGCCGAGTATTTAGCCGAGCTCCCGCCGGCGCTTGTGGAAAAGGCATGCTCCCAGTTCCGGATCCGTATCGAGGCGGTGATTGAGGCTGAAGGTGGCTACATTGAATAAATGTCAGCTCTACTACATAATTAAGTTACCTGAATTGATTTTTTCAATAAAAGTTTCAAAATAAAGTTGTAGTGTTGTTTTCTTTAAGACGACAATTTTTATCGTTCCACCCTGTATTAGGACTTCATACCTGGTTACTTAACCCATTCTTTATGATCGAGGCAAAATCTCTGCATTGTCTGTGTGTGGATTTCTTCAGAAGTCACAAAATTTTCTGAGCGGTTGATGACAAAATGTTTGTAGCGTAAACCTAACGAACTGATGCTTTTGTACGCCGGTCAAGCATCACTTTATATTATTGAACCTGGTTTTATGTACTTTTCTTTCAAAGGCAGAAGTGTCGCGCTGTTTCTTTTATCACCAGTGAGACCGTTTAAGGCGGTAACAAACCTTTGTTTGTTTAACCTCTCAATTCCACTAAACAACCACAATTGTTTTAGTACATGACCCCTGTTGAACTTATGATGTACAATTACTGTTTCGTCGATTTCCACTTCAACTCCTTCGCCACTAATAGAACCCCGGTTATTAAGCCATGTATCCGTCACTTGCAAGCAAAATGACCGCCAGTCTACCGATGTTCTTAAAGAAATATTTAAGCATTCCAATATAATCCTGTCGTCCCAGATATGGCTGAGGTAATGGTTAACAAATAACACAATTTTCCAGGGCGGAATATTAGCATTCTGCAAAAAGGAGCCTTTAAAGTCTGGGAATGGTAAAGCAGCACGTTGTTTTCTTGGACTTTGGTACACTAATCCTTTTTCGACAACGCCAAGTTTTCTGGTCTTTTCTATTATTACAAAAGCATTTACATTGGGGGCAGGTGACAGTCGTGGGAATGCAGAAATTCCATACTTTTCTCATCGTTTTCAAAAAACTGGACAATACAATTGTAATAATTGAAGGAACACGATTGACAAGACATCTTGGTTCAACTAAATCCAAATACTGATCCTATAGGAAATGATGCAATTTCCTCGCCAGATAAACATCTGGAAAAAACGAATCAAGAATGGCGCCAAAAAACTCTAACAAACGCCCACGCATACGCAAAGCAGAAAAAAACTTTTAGATAAATAAAATGATTATGTAACCCCCACCCTAAAAATATGACCAAAAGCAGATAAAGAAAAAGAAATAAATGAATAAAAAGGATAATTTCATTTTTTTAAAATCCTCTGAAGCTGTGCCCGAAAGAAAAGTAAACATAAACTTGAAAAAAAAAATTAGTCAAGTTAGTGCCCCACCCCCCAACCACACTGTATGTCTTGTTTTCTTTTTTTTCTGCTGAACTGTGGGCACTTTTTAAAAATTTTAAATCCTTATTATATATATATATATATATATCCATTGCCAGTTTCGTGATATTTGATATCTTCGGTGTGCGTATATCTATGTTCTTGTATGCATATTATGTCTATCTTAGGTTCTACGGCCGATGCAGTTAGCTCTGGTAGTTGTCCTACTCTATTTAAGGTTCTTACGTTAAATGTCGCTATTTGTATTGTTTGTTTGCATTTTAGTAGTTTTTGTTGTTTGAGCTCTATTGCTGATTTTTCGAACACTGAGACTAGGGCTCCAAGGAAACCTACCGAAAGTAACGCATGAACCAATCACTAGAATAATTAGTAAGCAATTAGATATTAAACTAGGACCGTTCGCTCAAGAAGAACTCGACTCGGTTCTCAGAAAAATTAAGAATATGAAAGCTGCAGGGCTGGACGAGATTCCCCCAGAAGTATGGAAGACCAGACAATTCGACGACATACTGCTCCGACACTGCAACGCAGTCTATAATCAAAACCCGATAGATAGATGGATGAAGGGATACATTCTCCCCTTCCCTAAAAAGGGTGACCGGATTAGCAAAGAACTACCGAGGAATAACATTTACATCCATAGCAGCCAAAATTTACAATGCTCTATTACGAAACAGCATAGAACCCCAAATCGACAACATCCTTAGGAAAAACCAGAATGGCTTCCGAAGAAATAGATCCACGACCTCACAAATATTAACCATCCGTAGAATCCTTGAAGGCGTACGGGCAAAAAACCTACTAGCGACATTACTATTTGTCGACTTTACCAAGGCCTTCGATTCCATTCACAGAGGAAAGATGGAACAAATCCTACTAGCATACGGCCTACCAAAAGAGACCGTAGCAGCAATAACGATTCTCTATAGAAACACGAAAGTGAAAGTGCGTTCACCAGATGGAGACACAGAATACTTCGACATTGTAGCAGGAGTACTACAAGGGGACTCGCTAGCTCCATACCTCTTTATCATCTGTCTAGATTACGAGCTTAGAACATCGATTGATAAAATCCGAGAAAACGGCTTCGAGCTGACAAAGAAAAGAAGCAGAAGGTATCCCGCAAAAAACAATTACCGACGCCGACTACGCTGATGACATAGCGATTCTGGCAAACACACCCAACCAAGCCGAAACACTATAGCATAGTTTGGAACGAGCCGCTGCAGGTATTGGCTTCCATGTCAATGCACAGAAAACGGAATATATGTGCTATAATCACACAGAAGACATCTCCACACTAGACGGAACCTCTCTGAAACTAGTAGACAAATTCACCTACCTAGGAAGCAGCGTCTCATCAACCAAAAAGGACATCGACACGCAGTTAACGAAGGCATGGACAGCAATCGATAGGCTATCGATCATATGGAAATCAGACCTGACCGATACTGCTGTATGGATGCACTACCTGGACGCTAACTAAACGGCTGGAAAAGAAAATAGACGGCAATTACACAAGAATGCTGCGAGCAATGTTGAACAAGTCCTGGCGGCAACACCCTACAAGGCACCACTATACGGCCACCTGCCTCCCATCACGAAAACTATCCAAGTTAGACGAACCAGACATGCAGGACACTGCTGGAGAAGCAGGGACGAGCTCATAAGTGATGTGCTCCTATGGACCCCCACATATAGCCGGGCAAAAGCAGGACGACCAACTCGAACATACGTTCAGCAGCTATGTGAGAATACGGGATGTAGCCCTAAAGTCCTGCCAGAGGCGATGAACGATAGGGAGAAGTGGCGGGAGAGGGTCAGGGATATCCGTGCTAACGGCACGACGTGATGATGATGATATATATATATATATATATATATAAGCAGAATTTGTGTTTAAATAACTTACAAGGATTGATGTGCCATCAAACCAAATAACCAAACCAGCCAAACCGAACATTTACATTTAGTGTTCTATTTTAGAAGTCAATTTAAACTTTATTCATGTAATAAAGCGAGTAAGTTCGCTCGCGCATGCGCACAATCAAGCGAACCAATATAGCAAAATACTGAGGTGTCATGACTAATCCTCCATGGTTAAACGAATTCAGTTCTGCTTTCAGCGTTAAACAAAATGACGATTTGCTTATTCTATTTACAAGTGGGTCATTTTTTTATTATTGTGAACAAAAGACCTTTAAAACGCTTTTCTTTTTATTTATCAAAAGAAAAAGGGCATCACGGGGAGCCCCCAAGGCGTAGTGAAAAACGTACTGGACTGTGACTTCGAAGTGAGCGTGTTCAATTTCCAGTCACACTATAACATTCAATTTCGGACTGGTATACTCGGAAAAGGCATGAAACCCCTTATCCATCTAGCTATGGATTAAATAATACCATTAATGTCTTTTGTTATGTAATGCTAAATCCTGTTTTTACATTATATTTATTGTAAAAACAGGAAATTGACATTAAATAACGGAAGACATTAATGGTATTATCATCATCATCATCATATCGTGCTGGCAGCACGGATATCCCTGACCCTCTTTCGCCACTCCTCCCTATCGTTCATCGCCCTAGGTAGGTCTTCAGGACAACATCCCGTATCCTCACATAGCTGCTGAATGTACGTTCGTGCTGGTCGTCCTGCTTTTGCGCGGCCGTGTGTGGGGATCCATAAGAGTACATCTCTTATGAGTTCATCTCTGCTTCTCCAGCAATGTCCTGCATGTCTGGTTCGCCTAACTTGAATAGTTTTCGTGATAGGGGGCAGGTGGCCGTACAGTTGGTGTCTTGTTGGGTGTTGCCGCCAGGACTTGTTGAGGATTGCACGCAGCATTCTTGTGTAATTGCCATCTAGTTTCTTCTCCAGCAGTTTTGTTAGCGTCCATGTAGTGCATCCATATAGCAGTATCGATGTGACCGCTGCCTGGAAGAAACTGCGTTTCATTTTATCGGTTAGGTCTGATTTCCATATAGTCGATAGCCTATTGATAGCTGTCCATGCTTTCGTTAACCTCGTTTCGATGTCCTTTTCGGTTGATTCGACGCTGCTTCCTAGGTACGTGAATTTGTCTACTAGTTTAAGAGGGGTTCCTTCTAGAGTGGAGATGTCCCCCGTTTGGTTATAGCACATATATTCCGTTTTATGTGCATTAACATGGAGGCCTATGCTTGCTGCTGCTCGTTCCAAACTATGCAGAAGTGTTTCGGCTTGGTCAGGTGTATTTGCCAGTATCGCTATGTCATCGGCGTAGTCGGCGTCGGTAATTGTTGTTGCGGGGTATCTTCTGCTTCTTTTCTTCGTCAGTTCGAAGCCATTCTCTCTTTAATTCCAATTTAAAATGCTGAATTTTACAAAATGTTATGCTGTATTTTGTTTGTGAAATAATGCTTAAACTATGCGTTTTAAATGTAAAGGCACGCTTACTCTACTATAAAGCCAATTTGATATTAAGCCTATCCACATGTCAGCGAACAAGGCAGAATGTTTTTGAATATCTTCTATCGAATAATTTAAAAATTCGTAAAGAAAGCCCTAACAGTAGTTTAGAAGAAAAGCCTAGAATGCTACCACAGCCCCCCCCTCAGAAAAGAAAAAAGGAAGGGAAAAAAAAAAAAAAAAAAAAAAAACCAACAAAAACGAATTCTCCCCTCCACCCCAGTAGACCGCCACCCCCAAAGCTACCTAAAATATCAGTAGTAAATAATGGTATTATAATTATCATTATTATGATTTGTAAACACATTTTGTTGATACACATAGTTAAATGATCAAACAGTTCAATTTCTAACAATTCAATTTAGCATAAGTCAACAATGTTAAATGGTTTCAAGTATTGCTATGTATCACTAACAATTCAAGTAAACACGTCATTTGTTTACAAACCGTTAAATGATCAAACAGTCTTTTTTTTTCAAATAATTCAATTTAGCATAAGTCATTTGTTTTCATAGTTCAAATATCAGACAGTTGTATTTGATCAATACATAGGACATCGCTTTGGGTCAGAGTGGATCTGAGAGCAATGGCAATGAAGGGGTACTCTGCATTCCCCAAAGAGCCAGCATTACTGGAGCCTCACGATTAGATTGTTTAATGCCATATCCAGATCACTTCTGGCGGAGTCTTACTCCTCTGCAGAGATGCAGTTGGGCTGAAGGATAGCGTAGGCATTAAATCATACACGAAGGTTGATATGACGTAAAACAAAGAAATCAAACCAATTCAAATTTTTTTTGTTTGTTTTTTAAGAGACGCAGTCTATCATATCAGCACTGTATCTGTAGGATATAGAATACACCTCCAGCATCCCCGAGAGAGAAGACCCCTAACCCAGCAAAATATGCTTTCGGCGTGGTACTAAAGTGTATCCGATTGTGAGGATCTGGTTCTAGAGCTTTGGATCGTGTTGAGTCAGCTTTAAATTTACAACCAGATTCACGATGATCCGATATTTGGGGGCGTTGATAAGGTAACTGTTATATATATATATATATATATATATATATATATATATATAATGAGAAATATAGGTAAGTGATTATCTTGTGGTACGTACAAAATAGGAATATAGCTTTCAGTAACGCACTCACAATTAAAATATTTTAAAAAACGATTTTTCCGTAATACTTGTGAAGAATTTAAAATTTGGATGATGACAGGTGACGGTGTCATGAAAAAAAATAGAATTTTTTTTTTATTACGCCGTCACCAGTCACCACTCAAATTTTAAATTCCTTTAAGTGTTACAGATAAAATTCTTTGATGAGGCGTAACCGAAACAAAGGATCCCTTCTTAAGAAGCTTCAAATATTTTAAATCGTTTTTTTTTTTAAATATTCTATAAGTACGCTTTTGCAAAAAATATAAGTACGCTATTGCAAAAATATAAGTCAGAAAAAAAACCTTGTATGAGTGATTTATTCATGCCTCCCATCAGGGAAAATTTGTGACAAGATCCTTTTTATGGTAGGGATTTAAGAGACGGGGAGGTCGGGTACGGGCCAAGATTCGTGTCCTGCTGGTCATAGGATCACTTGATGCAATGTAAACTGTGCTAGCCTTTGCTAAATCTCCCGGCACAATGCCAGGTGATCTTGCCGGTCATCAGACCCGGAAATCAGTGCAATGAGAATCTATGCTTGTCATTGATACACCACACGGCACGTATGTCAGGCGGCCCAGCCGAGGCGAGGTAAGTAAAGCCTTGTATGAAACAGTCATTTATTGTTTAAAATTTGAGATGTGGTTGTTTGGAAAAAGAAACCCCGCATATTTGAAGATAAATTAAAATCTGTTTTAGATATGACAAAGTTTACATTGGCTTAGCAAAAAAGATATAAGCCGAGTACTGGCGATATTGTACATATGCTACCCTCACGTGTGTGTGTGTGTGTGTGTGTGTGATGTTTCTCAAACTTTAAATTCACTTTACTCGCTCTTCTCCATAGTCCAGTCGGCTGGGGTTGTAGAAATACAACGACTGCATCTTTGTGGAGGGTAAGACTCGTCCAATGAGTGTCCTGATATGACACAAAGCAACTTGATGGTAAGGCTCCTGTCCTGGAGCTCTGGGAATGTGGAGTACTTCTTCCTTGCCACTATTCCCAGGTCCACTCGGACCCGGGGTGGAAGCAACTGCTTGGGTCCTATCTATGGGTCAAATAGAACTATTGAGATTTAAACTGTGGCAAACAAATGACTAATGTTAAACTGAATTGTTAGAAATCGAACTTTCTGACCATTTAATTGTGTAAAAAGAATATCAATATGCTAACTAATTAATTCTAACTCATTTGGAAATGAAATTACCAACAAAATAACCTCTTACGTATCAAATATATTTATTCAAATGCGTGCAAACAAATGACTGATGTTAAATTGTTACTGTTACTTAGCAATACTTGAAACAATTTAACTATATTTACCAACACCGCTGTTTAGGCAGGATATGACACAAGGTCAATTTTTAAGCGGAGTTTAACAAGTTTGAATTTAGAGTTTTCCTTTTCCTAGACTAGTTGCCTCAACAAGGCTGAAGAACCCAGTCTGTCCTACTATTTACCCACTGCTGGAGGGAGAATAATTGTATTCCTACCTTTCCCAAGGGTATTAGTGCTATGTGAAATGCAATCAGTCTCGTCCAGGATTTGAACTCGTATTGCCGTGTCCATTTCCTACGACGATAACCATTACACCACGGGCACTTCTACTTGAAACCATTTAACTGTGTGCAAACAAATGATTAATAGTAAATAGAGTTATTCATGTTCGATAGAAATACTTGAAACCATTTAAATGTGCGAAAAAACGAGCTAAGGATTGTTTAACAATTCTGTCTTTAAAATGTTTACTAATCATATATATTTAATATATATGTATAAAGAGGATTTGGCATTAAATAACCAACAAGGGTTGATATACCATAAAACCCAACCAATCCAAATCATATATATTTAATATATATGTATAAAGAGGATTTGGCGTTAAATAACCTACAATGGTTGATATTCCATAAAACCAAACCAAACCAAACCAAATCCTATATATCTAATATACATAAATAAAGAGGATTTAGCATTAAATAACCTACAATGGTTGATATGCTATAAAACACAACCAAACAAAATCATATATATTGAATATATATGTATAAAGTGGATTTGGAATTAAATAACCTACAATGGTTGATATGCCATAAAACCTAACCAAATCCTATATATTAAATATATATGTATAAAGAGGATTTGGCATTAAATAACATACAATGGCTGATATACCATAAACCCAACCAAACCAAATCATATATATCTAATGTACATGTATAAAGAGGATTAAGCATTAAATTACCTACAAGGGTTGGTATGCCATAAAACCTAACTAAAGCAATCTCCTCCTGGTAAGGGAAGCATGAATTCAATTAACTTTGGAAAACTCATCTGTAACGGTTGGAAACTCATATTTCAATGAATAAATGAATATCTTCGTAGATGACATCATTTTTTATCATATAATTTTTCGAAGCAGCAGATACAATAAGTCCTAGAGTCAACACTCACATCGTACAATTTCAGCAACCAGTTCATTATCACAGGGTGCTTTGTGGGGTGTTTATTGTTAATGAGCTCGGCGAAATAGACCATTGATAGTTCGATTCTCACTGGCTACCTCATAATTCTAGTCTTGTGCCAAACTAAGCGAAACCTCGAATCAGACAACACCTTTCTCAGTTGAAATGTTGATACATTACCGAAGTTTATTGACCGTTGGTTTTCAGCTTTAGATAATGCAAAATACACATTTTAGAACATTATTAATTATGTCATTCTGCTTTTATTTGAATTTGATTTTTTCTTTCATTGATTGAACGTTTGTAATTTGAAAAACAGCAGCAGAAAAGAAATAAAAACAATGTTCTAAATACAAATTAACGTTTATACTAGGGTGAGTCAAAAGTTGTGCAATATTTTGTCGAGTTTGTGAAGGTGACGAACTACACGGGACTGTGAAATGCCACGCTCGCCTGATACTCTCTGAGCGTTACTCGTCGGATACGGTTCTATAGCTTTGAGCATAGCTTCGGAATCCGCGATTTTAAGACTAACTGACCTTACTTCTGATGTTTTTGCCGAGGTTGTAAAGTTGACGAATTACACTGGACTGTGAGATGCCAAACTCGCCTGATACTCTCTTAGTGCTACTTGCCGAATTTACTTCTATGACTCGGAACGCAGCCTCAGAACCCATGGTTTTTTGGCTTACCTGACTTTACCTGATCGTCGACCGTCTTGAAACCCGAGCGAAATTTCTTGAACCTCCTGGTTAGTATGATCAATTACACATCAACTTTTTGCAGTTGCTTCCGCGGTGTGATGGCCCAGTTCGAACACATAAAGCATAAGTTCCCTTATTAGACAACGTTACGTGTTCACCAGTGCAGCTTTCAAGTGTGAAGCAATGCACAACATGTCAGCACACCGGCTACCGCAACACTACCAACTACAGCAGGTACTGGCCACGTTTGACTGCTTTGGTCACGTGATATATGCATCGCAAACCAGCATGAACCAAAATATTGCAAAACTTCACCCGAGTAATACAAATTTCATAGGAACACGTTGGTGAAAGTTTGGTTTAGTTTAGGCGATTTTTAAAGGCATATCAACTCTTTATGGGTTACTTAAAGTTGAAATCTGATTTATTTCTAAATATTTGATGATAATAGAGAAGAAGAAGAAGAAGAAGAAGAAGAAGAAGAAGAAGAAAGAGAGAGAGAGGGGGGGATAAAGGAGGAACGAGGAAAGAGAATAGTTGGATTAGGTGTAGTCTATATGTTTAACGGCATATCAACACGTTATGGATTACTTAATGTCAAAATTCGATTGATTTCTAGATGTTTGGTGATAATAGAGAAGAAGAAGAAGAAGAGAGAGAGAGAGAGCGAGAGAGAGAGCGAGAGAGAGCAGGGGGCATAGAGGAAGAGAAAGAAGAGATGAGGAGAGAGAATGACTAGGTGTGGTTTACTCTACTAGTTTAACGGCATATCAACACGTTACGGGTTACTTAATGTCAAAATTCGATTAATTTCTAGATGTTCGGAGATAATAGAGAAGAAGAAGAAGAAGAAGAAGAAGAAGAAGAAGAAGAAGAAGAAGAAGAAGAAGAAGAAGAAGAAGAAGAAGAAGAAGAAGATAGGGAGAGCGAGAAAACGGAAGAAGAGAAAGAAGAGGTGAGGAGAGAATGATTGGGTTTGGTTTAGTCTATTTACCGGCATATCAACTCTTTATGGATTATTCAACTTGAAATTTGATTTATTCCAAAATATTTCATTACAATCATAATTACGTGGCACCTTCAATAAGTTTCCAGACTTTTTTGTACAGACATTTAGAATTGTCGTAGACTCTTGAAAATTTACTATGTTATTGCTATAAATCGTATGCGATGGCTGACCAATTTTTATGATTTCAGGTTCAAATCAACAGCTACAGCAGCATTTGTAATACACCCTACTAAAGCCTGATTGTCACAGCTGGTGAATTTCAAAAATGCAATCTGGACGTGAGGACACTTTAGAAAAATGATATGCAATAAAATTCTGTTTTAAACTTGGAAAAAATGCAACAGAAACGTATGGAATGCTTCAGACTGCTTTTTCGACCATCTTGCATGAACCGAGCATCAGTTTTTGAGTGGCATAAGAAATTCAAGGAAGCCAGGGAGTCTATGAGGGATGATGAGAGGTGTGGGAGGAGGAAGGAAGTCAATACACCACAGTTGATTGGCCAACTATGTTGAGGTTTTAAGGGAGTTCAGGAAGAGATTCCGTCGGAAGAGGACAGCACTCTTCAAATCGGCTCAGTGGCATTTCCACCAGGATAATGCACCAGTCCACAACTCCATTCTTGTCACAAACTATTTGACCAAGATGGGCATTAAGACAGTTCCTCAGCCTCCCTATAGTCCAGACCTTACCCGCTGTGACTTTTGGTTATTCCCTAAGCTCAGAGGCTGTCGTTATGAGACAGTTGAGTAGATGAAAGAGGCTGTGATGAAGGTCATTGACACGCTCACACAAGAGGACTTCCATGGGGCCTTCCAGAAGTTGTTGGAACGGCACAACAAGTGCATTGTAGGCAGAGGAGATTACTTCGAAGGGGACTAGAGTTTCATGTGTGTACTGTCAATAAAAGTGCCCATACGAAAAAAGTCTGGAAACTTATTTAATGATCTTCGTACATTGTCAATATTCCACTGCATTACAAAAATTACACTTTTTAAAATTTGTCTATGATCATTTGTTTGCATACAGTTATATGATATCAAATCTTCATAATACAAATAATTTGCAAACATTTGTATAGTTTCAAAATATTCAAATGTAATACCAATAATTTATACACAGCCCTGTCGGCTGGAACTATGAAATACGCCAGCAGTACGTCTGCAGAGAAGTAAATCCCAACCCAACGGTTGTCCAGGATATGACACGAAACTATTTTGATGGTGAGGCTGCAGTCCTGAGGCTTTGTAGAGTACCCTTTACTGCCATTACTCCCAGGCCGTATCAAGCTCCTATCTAGGGGACGAATAGAACAATTCAATCGTTATACTTGGAACGATTTAACTATGTACAAACAAATAATTAATATTAAATTGAATTATTTAGAATTATTGGTGTTAAATAGCAATACTTGAAACCATTTAACTGTGTGCAAACAAATGAATAAAGTTGAATAGAATTATTAATGTTAGATAACAGTACTTGAATTACAAAGAATTATTAGTGTGAGGAATACTTGAAACCATTTAACTGTGTGCAAACAAATGAGCTCTAACTCGTTTAAAAATAAAGTAATCGACAAACTATTCGTTTAAAAATCATATATATGCATAAACAGAATTTGGCATTAAATAACCATCAAGGGTTGATATGCCATCTAACCAAATAAACCCCACGAACCTTATTTATATACAAATGATATGGTTTCAAGTATTCTCATCAAATACTAATAATTATAGCCCAATCGGGTTGGGCTATAGAATACACTTGTAATATAATGGCCGAAGGATTTCGTTTTATGCCTTTGGGTTTAGTTAGGCTGAGAACCTTTCGGCTCAGTGCATGGGTAACTTAGGTGCAATATTAACACAGGTGTTCACGCGCGTGCACTCAGAGATGTCACGATAGCCCAAATGGGAAATGGGGCTAGCAAGTGCGAATGACGTCACGCACCGGAAGCGCGCGGAGGATTTTGAAAAAGTCAGTTAGTTGAGTTGAATCCTGCCACAGTAGAAGACGGTTGACTTTTGCTTGCTCGCGGAGGCATTGGGCAG
>OY757918.1:94383599-94508599 GCA_963585895.1 Sepioteuthis lessoniana
ACCAACAATGGTTGATTTGCCATAAAACCAAACCAAAATAATAATTATATGATTTCAAGTAATTATTTCTATTTGATAATTAATTATTTATACACAGTTATATGGCTTTAAAAAAGGTTTCGGTTTCTTTGTTTTTAATGCCGTATCAACCTTCTTGCCAAATCCATCCTTCTAGAAGAACAGCAGCAATGCTATTTAACCCAGAGCTGGTAGGATAAGGGAATTGATACGCATCCCAAGGGTAGGTTTCAAGAGAGTTATAATAATCCTTAGACAATAATTATAGCTTTAATTAACTATTCTTAATACATATAATTAGCATCCTATTATTATATAACGTCATGCATTCTCTTTTAATATAAACGATTAAATGAAAGTAATTTTCAAGTACATCTATTTGAACCATTCATGGGATCCTAACCGGCACAGCCACTCCGGAACAGAGTAGATCTGGGAGTAATGGCAACGAAGAAATGAGTTCACACTTCCTAGAGCTTCAAAACTCAAACCTCACCATCGAGTGTTGTTCAGTGTCCTATTCTGGATGCCTCTTACATAGGTGGCCTAATCTCACTCCAAAGGATGCGGTCGGCATATTCTAAACCCCACCGACGGGGGGACTTCGTTTGTTTGGTTGAATTTTATGGCATATCAACCATAGAGGTTATTTAATGTCAAATCCACTCTTATAGCGAGGATTTGACATTAAATAACCCATAAAGGTTGATATATTAAATATATATGATTTGGTTTGGTTGGGTTTTATGGCATATCAACCATTGCAGGTTATTTAATGCCAAATCCTCTCTATAGATATATATTAGATATATATGATTTGGTTTGGTTGGGTTGGGTTTTATGGCATATCAACCATTATTGGTTATTTAATGGCAAATCCTCTTTATACATATATATTAGATATATATGATTTGGTTTGGTTGGGTTTTATGGCATATCAACCATTGCAGGTTATTTAATGCTAAAATCCTCTTTATACATATATATTAAATATATATGATTTTTTTTGGTTGGGTTTTATGGCATATCTACCATTGTAGGTTATTTAATGTTTAATCCTCTTTATACATATATATTAGATATATGTGATTTGTAAATACATTTTGTGGATAATATTTTTAAATGAGCCTGAGTTCAGTTATTTTTCACACAGTTAAATGATTTCGCTTATTTCTATCTAATACGAATAATTCTATTTATTATCAATCATTTGTTTGCGCACATTTAAAAGTTTTTAAGTATTGCTATTTAACACTAACAATACAATTAGACATCAGTCATTTGTTTTCACACAGTTAAATGATGAAACAGTTCTATTTCAAATAATTCAGTTTAGCATGTCATTTTTTTTGCACAGTTTAAAGGTCAAATGTTCTATTTGACCCATACATAGGACACTATGTATTGAGTCAGAGTGGATCTGGGAGCAATGGCAATGAAGGGATACCCCGGAGGCTCTCGTCGTGTAATGGTTATCGTCGCAGGAAATGGACACGAGTTCAAATGCTGGACATGACTGATGGCATTTCATATAGCACAAATACCCTTGGGAAAAGTATGAATCCAATCATTCTCCATCCAGCTATGGGTAAATAGTAGGGCAGACTAGGTTCTTCAACCTTGATGAGACAACCAGTCTAGGAGAAGGAAAACTCTGAATTGAAACCTGTTAAACTCCACTTAAAAGTTGACCTTGAGTCATATCCTACTCGAACGGAGGGGTTGGTAAATATGGATACTCTGCATCTCCCAAAGCTCCAGCATTACTGAAGCCTCATCATCAGATTGTTTAGAGTTATATTAAGACACTCGTTAGTGGGGGGTCCTAACCCTTCTGCAGAGATACAGTCGGTGTTTTCTGCACCCCCAGCCAACTAGGCCAGACAGGGTGACTGATCATTTTCACAGTTATATGGTTTCAAGTATTCCTATCTAACATTAATAATTCGATTTTGTAATAATTTGTTTGCACACAGTTATTTTTTCAAGTATTCCTATCCAATAAAAATAATCTTTAAACAGATTTATTTGGCTCATAGATAGGATCCTAACAGGTACTACCACTCCAGGATGGAGTGGATCTGGAATAATTAAAGTGAATAGGTGACTGGAGCTTCGCTATCTGATTAATTTTAGCTTTATGCCCGTGACAATTCTTTTGAGAGGATCTTACTACATACCAGAGCATACATTCAGAAAATTCTATGCCCCGCCAACAGGATTTTTTGGGGGTTAGATATGTAGAAATCTTTTTTTTTTGCATTTGTTATAAACCAGAAATTTGACGTTGCTTTTGGTCGAGTAATAATATAAGACTGACGCACTATTTTAGAGACTGTCCCCTCCCCTAGACAACAACTCCGCGTCGTACCCTAGGGAATAAGGTCAGAATCAATCCTTGATGCCTTAGGTGGCTAAAAAACTGAATGCTGTATTTACCGAGAATGTGACACAAGGTCAGTTTTTAAGTAGAGTAAAGTTGGTTTGTATTCAAAGTTTTCCTTCTCCTAGACTGATTGGTTAACCAAGGTTAAAGAGCTCAGTCTGCTCTTGGATTTTCCCATAGTTTTGAGGCGAGGAAGAGCGATTTAATTTATCCCTTTTCCAAAGAATGTTAAGATAAACAACAATTAAAAGAGACAAAGAAAGAAAGAAAAACCTCGGAACAGAAACAAACAAACAAACAAACAAACAAACAAACAAACAAACAAAGTTAAAAGTGAGAAAGAAAGAAAGAAAGAAAGTTAAAATTGAGAAAGAAAGAAAGAAAGAAAGAAAGAAAGGTTAGAAAAAATGACGATTAATAGAGATAAAGAAAAGGCGAACCAAGGAAAGAAAGAAATTTGAAAATTAAGAAAGAAAGAAAGAAAGAAAGAAAGAAAGAAAGAAAGAAAGAAAGTTAAAATTGAGAAAGAAAGAAAGAAAGAAAGAAAGAAAGTTAAAACTGAGAAAGAAAGAAAGAAAGAAAGAAAGAAAGAAAGTTAAATTTGAGAAAGAAAGAAAGAAAGAAAGAAAGAAAGAAAGAAAGAAAGAAAGGTTGAAATAAACAGCGATTAAAAGAGACAAAGAAAATAAAAGCAAACCCAGTAAAGAAAGAAAGAATAATAGGCAACCGGTTGAGATGACTATATGAGGAGAAATTTAGTCTAAAGTCCAGAAGTGTGAGGGTTGTTGAACTCTCTTTATTCAAGCGAGATTATAATCAAATCTATATAATTACTTGAAACCATGTAATTATTAATGTTGGATAGGAATACTTGATACCATATAACTGTGCAAAAAAAGTAAAGAAAAACCCTTAAGAAACAACAACATAAAAAATGTAAATAGAAATGAACGCGATTCCCTAACCTCTTGGTATAAAATAACCCCAGGTAGATTGACATGTCGTTAAAATCTATCAATCATATTATTATGTTTCATTTAGTTTGGTAAAAGTTATATGATTCATGAAAGGTTTGTTCTTACCGTAGATCGTAGCAATCTTACCAGTACAAGATATTTATTTGTTTATAAAGTAAAAAAAAGAAACCTTTCCAGGCCTACGTTTGGCATAAACGAATTGCTGGCATTATTGAACTTGTACATAACGACAATAGAACCTATTATAACTGTCATAAGTACAGACAGAACAATTTTTGATAAAAACTCTTTTTTTCTTAACCAAAGACACCTGGATTCTATCTATTTCTATTGGAACATAATACAATCAAAAAGAACATTACTAGGTATTACAAAACTTGAAACCCTGTAGCAAAAAATATGAATATCCCAAAATACCTATTATAGATATTCATGCAATCTGTGTTTTGGGGCGACAATTTATTTCAGAGACGAAATTTTAATAGTCTAAATTTTGGTGATGAATAATACCTATTAATATCCGTTTTGATTTTGTAATGTGTCAATTAAAATAATTGAAGTTTAGAAAAAAAACAAACTTTTTTTATTCCAGTCGGCTAGGGCTGTAGAATACACCGACTGCACCTCTGCAGAGGGGTAAGACCCCCCCCCCAACGAGTGTCCTGGATATGACACTAAACAATCTGATGGGAGGTTCCAGCAATGCTGGAGCTTTGGGGAATGCGGAGTACCCCTTTATTGCCATCGCTCCCAGGTCCACTCTGACCCGGAGTGGTAGCACCTGATAGGGCCCTATCTATGGGTTAAATAGAACTAACAGCATACTTATGCTAAAATGAATTGAGTAAATTGAATAGCTTGAAATAGAAATGTTTTTGACAATTAAACCGTACTTACACTTAAACTGCGTGCTTATGCTTAACTGAATTGTTTGAAATAGAACTGTTTTTCGACATTAAAACTGTATTTACACTTAACTGAATTATTACATATAACTACTTTAATAGTTTGAAATGGAAATGTTTTTGACATTTAAACTGTGTACTTATGCTAAACTGAACTGTTTTCAATAGAACAGATTATTTACATAAAAATGGATTTGGCGTTAAATAACCTAAAAAGGTTGATATGCCATAAAACCCAACAAACCTAAACCGTATTCATTCATTTATATGTGATACCGAATCGATTATAGAAAGTTGGTTTTATTCTAAACCTGTGACCAGAATGTTATTTCTAATGAAATATCATACAATTAAAACGGATATTATTGTGTATTATTCGTTACCAAACTCTACAGTATTAAAACCATGTAAGAAATGTGAGCATCCGAAAATAAGTACACCTATTATATATGTTGGTCTAATTTTTGTTTTTGGATATGGAAATGCTGTACAAACGTACCAACAGCGTACTTATGTTAAACTGAATTGTTTGATATAGAACTGTTTTTGACATTGAAACTGTACTTACGATAACTTTTTTTTGACATTGAAACTGTACTTACTCTAAACTGAATTGTTTAATATAGAACTGTTTTGACATTTAACTGTGTGTAAAGAAAATCTATACTTATAATAAACTGAATTAGCTGAATTAGAAGTGTTTGACTTAACTGAATAGCTTGAAATAGAAATGTTTTTGACAATTAAACTGTGTACTCATGCTAAACTGTGTTAAACTGAATTGTTTGAAATAGAACTGATGATTTTAATTACCGATTTTCGGTGCTATGAAGATTGGTCATAAATAATAACTAATGATATCTCTTTTGAGTCTGAAATGTTTCAGTGAATATGATAAAATTTCACTAGAATAAAATTAGGATTTAAAAAAATGTTAGAGATGAAATTATTCATTCTTATACTCTATGAATTATGAATACTTTGTTTTCTTATAAACTAAAGATACCAGAATTATATTTGCCCAGTCGGCTGAGGCCGTAGAATACACCAACTACACCTCTGCAGCGGGGAAAGACCCCCCCCCCAACAAATGTCCCGTATATGACACAAAACAATCTAATGGTGAGGTTCCAGTGATGCTGGAACTTTGGGGAATATGGAGCACGCCTTCGTTGCCATCGCTCCGAGGTCGACTCTGGCCCGGAGTGGCAGCACCTGATAGGGCCCTATGTATTGATTACCTAGAACTAATCTGCGTACTTAAGCTAAACTAAATAACTTGAAATAGAACTGTTTTCATATTTAAACAGCGTACTTATGTTAAACTGAATTGTTTGATATTGAACTCTTTTTGACATTGAAACTGTACTTATGAGAACTGTTTTTACATTGTAACTCTACTTACATTAAACTGAATTGTTTGAATTAGAACTATTTGATTAAAATGAGTTGCTTGAAATAGAAATGTTTTTGACAATCAAACTGTGTACTCAAGCTAGAGTGAATTGTTTGAAACTGAACTGATTATTTGTATAAAAATGGATTTGGCGTTAAATAACCTACAAAGGTTGATATAGCATAAAACCCAAACAAACCCAAACCAGAATTATATATATATATATATATATATAGTATATATATATATATATATATATATATATATATATCGGTTTCGACTTCTTTGTGAAATGGCATATCAACCTTTGTGGGCTATTTAATATTATTATACTTGTAGAAGAACAGTCATGATACTATTTAACTCGTAGCTTGGAGGATAAGGGAGTTCATGCCTTTCCCAAATATATTTCTCCGAAAGTGTTCATAATAGCTTGGTGGGGGTTTGAACTCACTTACTGCGATGTCACAGTCCACCACATTAACCACTACTTATATATATATAATATATATATATATATATATATATATATATATATATATATATATATATATATATATATATATATATATATATATATTAATCATAATAGAATATTTATAACATAATATAAATGACACAAGTGGAATTTTAGAATTAACAAGGATAAAAACAATTGACAATTGATTTGGACAGTTGAACACAAAATATAAGAAATATATTAAACACACTCCAACTTATGCCATTAACACTTGATGCTATGAGCGTTTCATATAATTGTTTTCTCAAAAAAAAAAAAAAACCCAACAGTTCGCTTATATTGATGACGTGACAGCAGGTTTTATTAAGATGCACTTGGTCATGCTTTTTGATTGGCTAAAAAGACAAGAAAATTATTCCAATTTCTTACTTGGCGATTTCTTGATTATTCTGATGACTTAAGTATTAGTTTAAGTCTGTTTATTATGCAACTTAATTGCATTGAAAACTACCTATAACACCGAACTGGTTCTGAGATATGAGTAATAATTTCTGCTTAAGAGATATTCGCGCGTCGACCAAATTCTTTCTTCGTGATTATTGCAGAGAGTGTTTTGAAGATTCATTACCCGTGAACTAAAGAACAGCCACACTAATGAAATCACTGATTCATAGATGGGTAATAAAGAAAGGAATTAAGGTTATAGACTTTTAAAACCAAAGAAAGGAGAAAAAATACCAAAAACCTATAATTAGTAAAGTTATGCGCTTAATTACTCAAATTCAAACGACATCAACATAAGTAAATATTGGAATGTTTGCCTGTCACGTAGCATTTTATAGTTTTAACCTGGTCGTCTACTTAAAACTAATGGCAAATGTTGACGTCTTGGAAGAACATTTAATTTACCCAAGCTGTCAAAAATAAGCACATACCTACCTGTCATCAACTCAACAATGGCTAAAGTTATTTCACCGAAATTTCTATTGTAAATAAATCTATCATTGTTTAACTCAAGAAGCTATGACTACAAAATATTCTGTAGTGATTAATGGTATCTGTCATTGTATAACTTAAAAATCCTAAAAGCGATGACCACCAAAACGTCTATAATAAACTAATAGTATATCATCATCATCATCATCATCATCATCATCATGTCGTACTGGTAGCACGGATATCCCTGACACTCTCTCGCCACTTTTCCCTATCGTTCATCGCCTCAGGCAGGTCTTCTGGACAACATCATGTATCCTCACATAGTTGCTGAATCTATGTTCGTGCTGGTCGTTCTGCTTTTGCACGGCCATGTGTGGGGGTCCATAAGAGTACATCACTTATGAGTTCGTCCCTGCTTCTCCAGCAATGTCCTGCATGTCTGGTTCGTCTAACTTGAATAGTTTTCGTGATAGGAGGCAGGTGGCCATACAGTTGGTGTCTTGTAGGGTGTTGCCGCCAAGACTTGTTCAAGATTACTCGCAGCATTCTTGTGTAATTGCCGTCTAGTTTCTTCTCCAGCCGTTTTGTTAGAGTCCATGTAGTGCATCCATATAGCAGTATCGATGCGACCGCTGCCTGGAAGAACTCTAGTTATACAATGGCATCTACCATTAATCACTATAGAAATTCTGGTGGCCATAGCTCAAGGCATTCTTGGGTTATATGATGAAATATTCCATGAATCACTATAGTATTTTTGGTGGGGTTGAATATCATTTTTTGAAATATGTGAAGCTTCGCCGTTGTATCTATCTACCCAACCCGATAGATACGTGCAGGGTGCGACTGGTCAATTTCGGGCCACCAAGTTTCATATTGACTAATTATATCTGTCATTGTATGAGTAAAAATTCCTTGAGTTATGACCACCAAAATTACTATAGTTACCTATGGCATCTTTCTCTCGTAGAACTCAAAAATGACAAAAGCTATGGCCACCAAAATTTCTCTAGTGACTAATCGTATCTATCATCGTATAACTCAAGAATGCCTAAATCTATTGACACCAAAAATTCCATAGTAACTAATAGTACCTGTCGTCGTATATGTCAAAAATGTCTTGAACTATGGCAACCAAAATTATTTTAGTGACTAATCGAATCTGTCCTCCGTATAACATAAAAATGCCTTGAGTTAAGACCACCAAAATTATTATAGTGACCGTTCGTATCTGTCATCGTATAATCCAAGAATACCTGAATCTAGGACCGCCAAAATTATAATAGTGACCATTCGTATCCGTCATCGTATAACTCAAGAATACCTGAATCTAGGACCGCCAAAATTATTATAATGACCATTCGTATCCGTCATCGTATAATCCAAGAATACCTGAATCTAGGACCGCCAAAATTATTATAATGACTATTCGTATCCGTCATCGTATAACTCAAGAATGCCTAAATCCAAGGTCACAAAAATTCTATTGTCACTAATCCTATCTGTTATCGTATACTTCAAAATTCCCAAGAGCTATGACCACCAAAATTTCTAGAGGGACTAACACTGTCTGTCATCGTATAAATCAAGAATCCCTAAACCTATAGCCACTAAAAATTATATAGTGAATAATTTTATCTTTCTTCCGATTAACTCAAGAATGCTTGAATCTATGTCCATCAAAATTTCTCATGATTAATGGTATATGTCATCGTATAACTCAAAATTCCTTGAGCAATGGTCGCCAAAATTCTATAGTGACTAATTGTATCTGTCATCGTATAATTCAGAAATTCCGTGAGTTATAACTACTACTCTTTCTTGAGTGAATAATGTGTCCCTATGATGAGTTCGAATATGATTTTTTGAAATTGTGTGAGCTATAAAATGGTGTGTATCTACCCAATATCATAGATTCAGGAAGGATGTGACAGAGGGTCAATTTCTTTGTGGATTGATTGATTCTGCTTCTAATCAATCGGTTTGGAGAATTAAAAACCGGACCATTAATTTTCATAACCTTTATGGGTTATAGAAAGTGGAAGCGTTCGTGGTGTAACGGTTATCGTCGTAGAAAATGGAATCGACGACCCGAGTTCAAATCCTGAACGTGCCTCTTTAGGCTTGTCGCCATCGCACATATTAATGTTTGCTCCAATGGTTCGGCTCGGCTTAAGCATATGTAATTGCAAGAAGTGCGAGACCACCTAATTCATGTATATTAAAAGCAATGTGTATCTATTTTGCAATACTGTTCGTAAGTATTTGAAAAAAAAAAATTTACTTCTAATCTGAGAGTTAAAAAAAGGAACATAACGCAAGAATTTGCAAATTACATTGCAAACAGTATAACAAAGTATGGAATTTGGTTTGGTTTTATGGCATACCAAACACCGTCGCTTATTTAATGCCAAATCTTGTTTATACATATATATTAAATATATTTGATATGTAAACACATTTTGATAACATTTTCAAGCGAGCCTGAGCTCATTTTTTTTCTCAAGTTAAATGGTTTCATGTATTTCTATCTAACATGATTCACTCTATTTACTATTAATCATCTGTTTGCACACAGTTAAAAAGTTTCAAGTATGGTTTTATAAAAGTAACTCTCAAAAATCAGTCATTTGTTTACACAGTTAAATGATCAAACAGTTCTGTTTCTTACAATCTAATTTGGCAAAAGTCATTTATTTGTACTCAATTTAAATGTCAAACAGTTCTATTTGACCCATTGCTATGACCCTCTCAGATGCTACCACTCTGGGCCAGACGTGTTCCCCAAAGGTCCAGCATTCTTGGAGCCTCACCATCAGATTGTTTAGTGTCATATCCAGGACACACTTTGGAGGGTCTTAATCCTCTGCAGAGATGCAGTCAGTGTATTCTGCTGCCCTAGCCGACTGGGCTGATGGAATTTGGTTGTATTTGGCGGTTTGAAGTCAGTGGAAAATGTTTCTTTAATAAAATTAAACCATTAAATCCATGTCTCCCTTATATTACGGGCGAATCTGTTGATGGTAGCGTATCAACTCCATAATTGGAATCGGCCTCTTTTTTCTCTGTTCCTTGAACAATAAGGTCGTTCTTTTGTAGCCTCTGTTCTTTAAATAGTTTAGACGTGCCTTTTTATCTGTTCGTTGAACAGTTGGTACTTTGTCTCATCACTCGGCGATGGACATTGTCTCCTTCCACGTCACTGAAAGGTAAAGACTGCATGGCATTTCTGTATGTTGTAATCAAGATTTTTTTTACCTTTTTTCCCCCTTTTACATACTGCTTGTTCATAGAACAGTATATAAGCATTGTATCTGTTAGTACATGTTTGTATATTCTTGTTAATACGACTTGTATGTATATTATCTCTATATTAAATGTTCCTATATGTGTAAATGAGCTCGTGTTTCCTTATGTTTATTCAGTGTCAGCGTATCAATGGATATAACGATACTTGATGACTGGTAACTCGACTAAATATCCTCCCTAGCATCAAACCACCAATAAATCTCTCAAATAACTTCTTCAGAATCGATCAAGAAGGTTGAAAAGGCTGACTCACATTGCTATTTAGAACAAATGCACAACTTGCAAGTTTTCTTTTGACTCCCCTCCATAATAGCTCCTGTCTATTTAAATACTTATGACAAGTTCTTTCGATCGGGTATGCATATAATCAACTCCTCCGCAATTAGTTGGATGCGACACAGGATCAATTTTTAAACTGACTTGAATCCAGGGTTAACCTTCTTATAAATTGTTTGCCTTATCAAGGCTAAAGAACCCACTTTGCCCAACTATTTACCCAAAGCTGGAGGGAGAACAGATAGTTTCATGCATTTGACAAAGAAATTGATAGCAATAAAATTTGCATATTCTTACGTTATGTTCCTCTTCTTAACTCACTGAACCAAACGATCAGAAATAAGTTGTCTTTGTTCAAATACTTATAGAAAATCCGGCAAGACTTGCGCGCGTCATATGGGAACACTGGACAGTCAGCTGTTTCGACCTTATTAAGTCTCATAAGCACTATATACCATGATCTCCTTCCCAGGATATCGAATCAGCGACTATAGAATGCAGAGCCGAAACTCTACGACTGAGCCATCGGTCTACATCATTCGCAAACGATGCTAAATTAACTAGTCATGGCAATTGCGCCGCCAATTAACCTGAATGTGTCTTGTAAGTTACATCTATACTCTTTACAGAGGACTCAGTCACCTCCAGGGCCAGGTCTTCCCAAGAGGACTGGAAATACGCACCGGCATGATTATTATAACCTCAAGGGCAAGGAAATAGATGTACATTTTCTTTTTTTAAGTGTTTACAGGATTTTCTGGTCTTGGTAATTGAATTTACGATATAATTCCTTTACTTAAAAAAATGAAAATGTGTATACTTATGAACAGTATTGCATAATGGATACACATGTTTTTAGTTTATATGAATTAGGTGGTCTCGCGCTTCTTGCAATTACACATGTTCAAGCCGAGCCGAATCACTGGACCAGGCAGCCAGATGCATTGGTCTCTATGTGAACTCAAATGAAACAATGTTCATAAGTTTAGATGAAAATGATGTCATCTCATTAAATGATTAGCCTGTGAAAATATTTGACAGTTCATATGCCTCGGTAGAAATATCTTATCTACTGAAAGCGATGTCCACACATTCATAGGTAAAGTGTGGACTTCTATTGATTGGTTAACTACCATTAAGAAATTTGATATCTGATAAAATGAAATATTTTTCTCTGCAGTAACCGTGTCAGTACAACTGTATGGTTGCACCTCTTGGACTCTAACAAAATGCTGGAAGAAAAGAGCTTGATGGATACTACACAAGGATGCTGCATGATGTTTTAAACAAATCATATAAGAAGCACGCAACAAAACAGCAATTATACAGCCACTTACCTCCCATCTTCTCTATCACCAAGCAGACCATGCCGTTTCTATTTTATACGATAATAACTGTTAAACTAGGTAAAGATTCAGTAAACAGATTTATCATCAACTTATCGATAAATAAAGATTGTTTCTATCAAAAAAGTTCCCTTGGGAAACTGCACACAAGGACAATGCTCCCATTCTTAGGAACAGTGCTGAAAGTCTTTTGTTTCCACTCTCTTCAGTTAATCCCTGACGACTTGCTGCACGTTCTTAACCATTTTAAAATGAGTTTTGATCCGGAAGTAAAGGAGATAATCACAAGGATTCAAATCAAGGTACTGAAAGGATTGTTGTACGACAGGAATGTTCTTTTTTTAGTTTAAAAAAATCCGTTCACAGGATTTGATCTTACAACCACCATTCGATATTTTTAATTGTGACATGTTTAAACGAAACGCACTTGTAATTTGCCGTGATTATTCAATTGAAGGTGAATTCTGTGAAGCAAACACACACTGATTGTTTTCACACGTGTTCTACGTCATTATTGATCAGTCAATTTTTGACCAACGTGAAAAAAGGGAAAGTGTCCCCCCCCGCCAAAGTAATCTCATTACTTTTAAGCAGACCACGTAAAGAGACTGTCTAATATTAGCACTTACTTGATATCTACGTAGGCTCAACAAACAAAGCCCCCGTCAGCATTAGTCAATTGTTGGCTTTTGGGTCATGGAATACTTGAATACAGGTTTAACCATGTAGGACAGGTACTATCACCAAAAACATGGTTACTGCAAACAGCCTAAAAATATTGTTGTCAATAATAAGGTATGTCGCATCATCTCACGGCCAACTTAAAATGCACTGATTGTGTCTCCTGTAGAAAGGTAAGATCCCCCACCCGTAAAAAGGAATATACTGGGCATAATACTAAACATCATCTGATGGTGAGGCAGCCATTCTGTACCTCTGGGGAGAGTGTAGTACCCCTTCATTATCATAACTACAGGGCCCACCTTCACACGGAGTGTTTGCACTTTGTAGATCTCATTTTGAGTCAAATATATCTGTTTGAATATTATTTGTGTTAGATACGAATACTTGATACCATTTAAATGTCTGCAAATTATTTTTATTCGAGGAGAATACATGATACCATTTGTCTGTAAATTATTTGTATTAGATAAGAATATTGGATAGCGTTTAATTGTCTGCAAATTAATTGTATTAGATAAGAATAGTTTATACCATTTAATTATCTGCAAATTATTTGTATTATATGAGAATACTTGATACTATTTAATTGTCTGCAAATTATTTGTATTTGATAAGAATACTTGATACAAATAATTTGTATTAGATAAGAATACTTAATACTATTTAATTATCTGCAAATTATTTGTATTATACGAGAATACTTGATTCTATTTAATTGTCAGCAAATTATTTGTATTTGAAAAGAATACTTGATACGATTTAATTATCCGCAAATTATTTATATTAGATAAGAATACTTAATACCATTTAATTGTATGCAAATTATTTGTATTAGATAAGAATAGTTGATACAATTTAATTGTCTGTAAATCATTTGTATTAGATGAGAATACTTGATACCATTTAATTGTCTGCAAATTATTTGTAGTAGA
Organism: Sepioteuthis lessoniana; assembly: GCA_963585895.1. Lineage (NCBI taxonomy): Eukaryota > Metazoa > Mollusca > Cephalopoda > Myopsida > Loliginidae > Sepioteuthis > Sepioteuthis lessoniana. The sequence continues at coordinate 94,397,228 of OY757918.1, forward strand.
TAAGAATACTTGATACCATTTAATTATCTGGAAATTATTTGTATTAGGTAAGAATACTTAATACCATTTAATTGACAGCAAATTATTTGTATTTGATAAGAATACAAGATACAATTTAATTTTCTGAAAATTATTTGTATTAGATGAGAACACTTCATGACATTTAATTATCCACAAATTATTTGTATTAGATAAGAATACTTGATACCATTGAATTGTCTGCAAATTATTTGTATTAGATAAGAATACTTGATACCATTGAATTGTCTGCAAATTATTTGTATTAGATAAGAATACTTGATACTATCTAATTGTCTTCAAATTATTTGTATTTGATAAGAATACTTGATACCATAGATTATTTGTATCAAGAATAGCTATTGTTTACTTAGTATTACACTGGTCAACAAAAAAATATGAATTGGTGTCGAAGCAACAGACATCTTTTTTTTAGCTAATTTGAGGGCACTGAATCAGAAAATGACCTCTTTTTTCTTAGTTAACTATTGTTTGTACAGTATAGAAATGCTTCATTTTGGTAAAAAAAAAGCTTTTTTTTTTCATTTGTTTTCTGCATATATTATATTGACCGATGGCAACATTCTTCAAAATAAAATCAGAAAAAACCTCTCAATTCGTATTTTCAAGCCAACTAATATTGTTCTGCTTATTGAGAAATATTATTTTTGCAAGAACAATCAGACCCTAAGTTTTTAAAAATAACACGATTGAATATACCAAGACCAACGAGTATTTTTATTCAATCATTTAATAAACTAACAGCTGAAATAAAAACCTTTATGAACATAAGAACTATGGTAAAAATCTTCTCTTTCTTGATTGTCTATCATGTTCCATGTTATCTAAGTCCCTTTTGATACTATAGCAGTAGTCAGCCATCATTTGTTTGTCCCATAGTAGCGCTCTTCTATTGTTTTGACATCTCGATAGAATTGTTATCTTAGCTCATCACTCACATCGCTGCAATTATCCGAAAATTTATCTAGATGGCTATGTAAAAAAACTAACATTAATACTCATATTAGCACCAATGTCCTGGAGACTTTTCTACCAACCCCTTGTTGTTTTCAGCCTGGCGATTTGCTATGAAGTTTTTCACTACGTCAACAAACGATGTCCAAGCGCGTAATTTCAAGTCAATCATTGAATTCACTAAATGATCCTTAATGAGTTTCCTGGTGTTATGGTGAAACCATTTTCATGATGTTCACCATGTACTTAAGAATAAATGCATTCAATTGGGATGTCTTTAGTTGAAGTTTCTTTCTACCTGTGAAAACAAAAGCTTTCAATGTGTCTGGTTTCCATCCGTGAAGGGACAAAAGTGATGGGATAAATTTATGAATATCAAAAAGAAGATTTTAGGGTATCATCTTTTTTATGTCACTTTAATTATCAGGTTTACTAAAGTGTATTACTGATAAAGTCTATCACTTAATATGAATTTTGGCGATAAACTGAAAAAAATCGGTACTTCTATTTAAAATTTTTAGTTTATTTCAGGTGACTGACGTAAATTTTTCGGCCTACCTGAAAATTGATGGGTTTTTACAACCTTTATTAACTAAATTTTATGATCCTCTGAGATTGTAAATTCATTTTTTCCCCAAAAATGAGTAATTACAGTAAAGCAAAAACGGTTGCTAACCACGAAAAACTAAAGTCATTTTTGGAATCAGTACCATCAAAAAAGCTAAAAACAAGATTTGTTTCTTGGCACCAAAAGTTATTATTAAGTTCTGAAAACCATATAATTGTGTTCAAACAAATGACGATTATGAAAGGTTTGGTTTGGTTTGGTTTCTTCGTTTAATGGCATATCAACTCTTTTTAGGTTATTTAATGCCAAACCCATTCTCCTAGAAGAACAGTTGTGGTACTATTTAACCCATAGCTGGGAGGATAAGGGGGTTCATACCTTTCCCAAGGGTATTTACCCGAAAGTGAACGTAATAGCGCGACTGGAGTACGAACTAGCGTACTACGATTCCGCAGTCCATCGCTTTACCATTACACCACGAGGACACCTCCTATTACGAGAGAGAAATAATTACTTTAAACCGTGTAATTATTCGTATAAGATAGGAATACATGAAACCATACTACGGTGTACAAATTATTTGTATTAGATAGGAATACTTGATATCAAATAACTGTGTATAAGTAAAGTAAAAGTAAAGTTGTCTCCCTTTAGTCGAGGGAGACCAGATGGCTCCCTTTTCAATAGCTACTACACCGAGGTGTAGGGGAGGGCACTACTCCTTTCCCTGGATTGCTCCCCTTTACCCTCGATACGTACCTTATATTGCCGAGTGTTAAGCAAGGAAGTATCAAGTACCATTTTTAAAATCTTTGGTATGACTCGATCTGGGATAGAACCCAGGTCTTCCAGACCACTGACGAACACCCTACCACAAAGCCAATGAGCTGCTGACGAAACAATTACATAAACAATGTAAATATAAACGTACAATGAACGCGATTCTATAACTTCTCGGCATAAATTACCCCTTGACGGTTTGACATGCCTTTAAAATCAATAAAATCAAATCAAGCCGTTTAACTCATCCTTTATTCTATTTTCGATGTGTATATTTTCAACAAAATCTTTGCAATTTCTATAGTTTATTTTTTTCCAGCTTCCCTTCTCCATGGAACGTACTTGGCTTTATACAGCCTTGCAGTTAGGCATTATTCCAAGGGCGTTCCCAAGCGGAAGTTACAATTGTGCAATAGCTATCGGCGCCGAAAATGAACACAGCAAGTCGATTTCAAATTCCTGCTGAGATTGCTTGTGGTCTCTTTTTACTATTACCACTGAGAAATGCGTTGTGTCAGCACCCTGGACCCGTAAAAACCTACAAATGCTGCAGTAACAATGAAACATTGCCTGGTATGCTTATCGTATCATCTTTTTATTTCTTACGAGTTTTTTTTACACCAGCATTAATTGGTGGTCTTTCTTCAGGACTCCTCTAAGTATTCTAACCGATCTTAGTAAATACTCTAATCTCTATGGTCTCGATTTTTCTTGATTTTCAATTCCTCCAGTCTTTTATCTAAGCCTTTAGGGACCATTCCTCGTGCACCAACAACAATCAGTATCACCGTCATCCTCATGTTCCACTGCTTCTTTTTCTTTTGAGTTCACTATCAAGGTTCAAATATCATTTCGCTTTCTTTGATTTTCATTCTGTGGTCCGCTGAAACGGTAAAATCTCCTTAACGAAAAGGTTTCTTTTTTTCTGCTTTTTATTTTTTTTATTATTTAATTTGCTCTAGGTCTGGTCTTCTGGCCGACATTGGGTTGTCAGTTTGTATCTCCAAATCCCAGAAAATTTTATGCTTCTCATTTTCTTGGACAGATTCTTGTTAGTGGATTTATCTTTGGTATTCAATTTTTGAGCAATTTCCCAGTGGTTCTTTGGCACCCGGTGATGCCTGGTCTTGTATTCCTTTTTGTATCCGTTTGATACATACGCTTATGTGATAAATCGTTTCATCGCTTTCTCCTCATAACCTACATTTGCTATTCTGCTGTGTATTATCGATTCTCGCTTTAATATTATTGGTCTTATGGCGCCGTTTTGTGCTGTCTATAAAAGAATTTCGTTTTCTCTTGAGATTTCCCATTGGTAGTTATGTCTACATCTTTTTGTGTGCAGTCTCATCAGTCTGTCGCTTGAAATATCCTTACAGTTGATTTTCTTGCCATTTCTGTTTCCTAGGTTTGGTGGGTGTTCTGTTTGTCTCCATGTAAACAATGCTGTTTTTGGCCGCTAATATTAGTCTTTTGGGGGGGGGGGTCTTTTTAATGTATTTCTCAAAATCTTCCTACTGATGCATCCATGCAATCCTCAATGATAATGAGTCCTCTTCCTCCTTTTCTTGACACTTAGAGTTTACCTATGTCATATCTCGAATGTAAAGCCTTGTACATAGTCATCACCTTTCTTGTTTCCGGTCTATTTGTCTGAGTTACTCTTTTGTTCAATTTAAGAATGGTCTCGAGTATCTTACAAGAGGGAACTGCCCAAGTGTTAATCCTTTTGAAGAAATTTCTGCTGCAAAGATTGGTTTTGAGACGTTTTCTTGTTCATCTAAAATTTTCTTTTCAAATATCTTTATTTCATCTCCGCTTGTTTGATAGTGTCCGCCTCCAATATTCTGAAGAATTTGTAATTTTCCTTTTCTCAAAGCGTTCGGATTCTTTCTTGATTTGATAGTTTATATACATTCAGCTGTTTTTCTTTTCGCACTTTTGATTATCAGCATGAAATGTTTTTCAATGCTAAATTCCAATCTTTTATCCAGGCTGCATATTCTTATTGTCTGTATCAGTGTCTCTAGTTCTTTTTCATTTTTTGCTGATAGCTTTATGTCGTCCATGTATATAAAGTGATTAATCTTTTCATGTAGTTTGATAAATTTGTAGCCCCTGTACACTTTGTGGCATTGAATTCTACTCTGACCTCAAGAGATCGTCATCTCGGTCATTGTCCTCTGTAGAAAGCTGTTACGTAGAATGTGTATCGCCGAGAGCAGCCCGGCACTTGACACTCCACAAAATAAATCCCGGTCAAATAATGTCGATGTTAATTCGAGGTTAGACTGGTCTCAGACGTCGGTAAGGGATTGCCGATTCACTTTCACATACACTTCCAAGTCCTTTGTCTCCCCTACGCCCTCAGATCACGGAGGAACGAACTTCTAGGTTAGATAATATTAACTGTAGACAGATTTCCAAATATTATTGTAATGTTTAAGGAGGCAATAAGTCGTTTAGCCAGAATTAATGAAGGCGGTATGAGGCCAAGATATAGGATACATGCAAAAGAAGTCAAATCAACAGAGGACAGAACACAATCAATACATTTCAACACAAGGGTGCATTTAAAAAATAACAAAATTCTAATATGCGACGATTAAACAAATAATGAGATTTAAGAAACAGTTCTTTTTTCTTTTTTTTTCTTTCTTTTTAAAATACCGGCAATATTAAGCCAATAGGAAAACATCAAACAAAAATGTCTCTCAACAGTCCTTTTTCTTCTTTCTCTTTCTTTTCTCTTTCTTTTTCTTTTACTTGAGTAAAAGTGTCTAAGCCACCGGACTGAGGCGTGTAGCAATGTTCATTTAATAAATTTAACTATTAGTGAAATAGAACATTTACAGTTTCTCCTTTTTGAATACATACAACTTTCCAATATTTAAGATTTGGAAAAGGAAAACGGTTTGAGCTGTACTTATCTTTGAGGGATTTTCAATTTTCAGATTTTTTTTCTCTCTTTTTTACGGGTGAGAGTCTTTTCCCGGAGCTGGCTAATCTCAGCGATCTTTTTCTAACGCTGGCTTTGTCCAAACTCAATTTTACTCTTTTTACGGGTGAGCTTTCCGGAGCTGGCTGAATTCAGCATGTTGTTCTAGCGCAGGCATTTGTCCAAACTCAAGATTCTCCTTCAAATTTCTCTAATGCGCGGTGGCCTTTTTGTCACGAAGATTCTGTCGACCAATCATCCGACTTTCCTCTTCTACCACCTCGCCGAATCACACCACTTGATTGACCTTGACTTCTTTCGTTCAACAGACTAAAAGTGCAGATAGCTAAACCTTTCTCTATTCTACCACTTTAACGATTGGTCCCTGTTATACGATCTTTCTTAATGCCTGTTAATTCGAATAAATAGGGGTCAGGGTATTGAAATCCCCTTCACTCTCTCTCTCTATATAAATAGCATACTACGTCACAACTTCTTAAGTGAGTGGCATCATTGTTATCTCGAATAGTAATGGCGAAATCGCATCCTCCTGGAAGATACCTCTCACGATGTTCACCAATGCTGTAGTTTTTCCCCCTACAGTTAATTCTGCTTCCTATTTATTCATGATTTCCGTGATGAAGTTTATGACTTTGAAGGATATTTTGTATATTTTCAAAAACTCTGTTATCCAAGTTTGTGGGACCATACCGTAGGCTTTTTGTTGCCAATCCATGCCTTGGCTACGTTTTCCTCTTCGATTTAGTCTCCTTGAGGTCACAAATTCATCTTGTTCCATTGTAGTATCCTTTCTGTTCTTCTGGAAAGTCCACGGCATACAAGCGAGCAATAGATTTCTTCTTTAATGTGTGCAGTCAGGATTTTCCACATCATTGGTAGACACGTTATTGGTCTATAGATGCTGGGGAGGTTCCTTTATGGGGATTTTTCTGGATCAGGGTAGTTTTCCATTTTCTTATCCACTCAGGTGCATTTGCTCTTGTGCGTTTTTCTCAGTTGTAGAGCCAGTCTGTTATGGATGGCCGTGAATTTTTAAAACCAGAATCCATGTATACCATCATAGCCTTGCGTCTCTACATTAGGCACTTTTTTGAGTGTTGCTCTGGGCGATTCCAGGTTTATGTCCGCTTCAGTGCCTTCTTCGAGTCTTGGTAATTCTTTTTTCATATTATCGATCCATTCAGCATTTTTATTATCTTCTTTCTGTTCCCATATTTCACTCAAAATTTTTTGTTTCCTTTGGATCCTTTTACTGTTTTATCCTTGTGCATTCTCCACTTACATGATTAGAAGAATTTTTTTCCCATTATTTTGGAAGGCCCTATTTTGTTTGTATAGCTTGACCTTGTCCCAGTATCTTTTGAGTTTCCCTTCTTACGCAAACATTTTTTTTTGTTTATCGCTTCAAGAAGTGCTATGGTCTCTTTTCCAGGTTCTTGAGGATTATTTCTGGGGCTCTGACTACCGTCACGTTTATGTTCAGCAATTTTTAACACTCTAGCAAGGTCTAGGTATTTATCTAGTCTTTCACTTTCCTACAATTTCACTCTGTAGTCTGCTGGAACGGAGAAATCAACAAGTTGACGAATTCCTTTCTTGTTGTTAACTGTAATAAAGTCTAGTCTTCTGATTGGGATTGGATGATCCATTTTTGTCTCAAAATCTCCGTGGTCATTCTGTTTACGTAGTAGTGAAGCATTTTGAATATCTTTTGATAGTAATATCCGTTATATCGAAAATTTGGATGATTAAAAATGAAGTTAAACGCGAAGACCCCAACTATCAAAATTGTCATTCAGTTTCAAATTGAACTGAAAATTGCTTTATTCATTAAGTTAAAGCATTTTAAAGGTATTGCTTTAATAAAACTTAACCATGATCCCTTTTTGCGATGATCTTTCGTGTCTTTTGTTTGTTTTGTTTCGTTTTTTTTTTTTTTTCGAGAAATCGCTTTATTTCCTTAGCGCATTTTAAGTGTAATGTTATAAATTGCCATTTTTGCAATCATGTTCCGTGTTTTTTATTCGTTTGTTTTTCTGGAAAACGCTTTATTTCTTTAAAGTATTTTAAATGTATTGCTCTATGTTCTTATAGAATTTCGTTATGATGTGCCGTTTTTGCAATTACGTTTTTTTTTTTTTTGTAGAAATCGTTTTATTTTCTAAGAGCCTTTTTAAGTGCATTACTCTTAATAAATATTATCAACTTCTAAATGTTTCTGTAATGGACGTGGAAGGAACAAAAGTGCAACTAGTTTGAAGAAAAAATATAATTATAGAGAATATGGAGAGTGGGAAGAGAAAATATCAGTCGTTGAGGAGAATTTCATGTATCAGTTATACAAATACTTGTCAGCCCTTATTGACCTTTTCCATTTTGATCTGTGCTCGTGACAAATAAAGAATTAATATAACTAGGTTAACTGCTACAAGTGTTGCACGAACCAGTTTGAAATGAAAACTCATAACGGCACTTTAAATCCCACCCCCTTTTTCTTTTATATGATACCCCTTTCATTTTTGTCAATGAGAATACGAATAATTATTACCACATTTCTGGGGTGTCGTCGTGGTATAATGGTTAAAGCGATGGACTGCGGAATCGTAGTAAACGAGTTCGAACTCCAATCGTGCTATTACGTTCACTTTCGGGCAAATACCCTTGGGAAAGATATGAACCCCCTTATCATCCCAGCTATGGGTTAAATTGTACTACTACTATTCTTCTAGGAGAATAGCTTTGGCATTAAATAAACAACAAAGGTTGATATGCCATTAAACAAAGAAACCAACCCAAACCACATTTCTGTCATGAATACATTTTTCATTTGCTTATTTATATACAAGCGTAGTACTCGTAATAAATTACGGGATTATTTACGTATAAATTAACACAATGATCTGATTGTAGTATTTGTATGCTCTGCCTATGTCCAAAAGTGTCTCTCCTAGGCTCTTCGGTCTACGATCAATGTTGTATCTATACGATAAGCCAAGGATCAAATTTTATTATCTGTGACACACTGCTTACAAACACTTATCTATGGGTGTATTAGAACTAAACTGTGTATTATGCTAAACTGAATTGTTAGAAATAGAACAGTTTATATGTATAAAAAAGGATTTGGCATTAATAACCTACAATAAAACTAAACTAAACCAAACAAAACCGACCAGTTTAAATGTTAAACGGTTCTATTTGATTCCTAGATAGGACCCTATCAGGTGCTACCACTCCGAGCCAGAGTGGACCTGGAAACGATGGCAATGAAAGGATACTCCGCATTCCCAGAGCTCCAGCATTACTGTAGCCTCACCATCAGATTGTTTAATGTCATATCTAGGATACACGTTCGAGAATTTGGATGATTGAAAATGAAGTTAAACGCGAAGACCCCAACTATCAAAATTGTCATTCAGGTTCAAATTGAACTGAAAATTGCTTTATTCATTAGGTTAAAGCATTTTTATGGTATTATCTTCCTATTCCTCTGTAGAGATGCAGTTGGTGTATTTAATAGACCCAGCCGTCTAAGCTGATAAGAATTAGAAGTATTTACCAGGAGGATTCTGTTATTTTCATAAATCAACCATTGTTAACGAGCTGTACTTGCTCAGCACCGAAGATTGAACGATTGGTACTTCATCCTCTTGTCTAGTACTCTACTCTTGAAGCTGTTACGTAAGTCTTGCAGGTGGTAATTTGTCCCAACTTGTGACATAACCGTTCATTATTTACAGACCAGGACGTTCCAGTTGGTTGAATACGGCTGGTCGATGTTTTAACAATGAGCCATGGCTTAATGATACGTCTTTGAATTAAATGTTTCAAAAGGTGTTGAGTATTATGCTTGATATCTTCACTATTCTATTCAATTATAAAATGTTAAAAAATAATTTTCAAGGAGGAAAAATTGTTATATATCTTGCTCGCTTTTTCTATATGTAAAATCATTAATTTCCTAATGAAATGCGTTTTGCATTCAGTTTTATTCTTTCTTTTGTAAGGACTTTTTTTCTTTCCTTCTTTTATAACACATTCTTTGATTTGCTTTCAAAGTTTAATGACATATCAACCTTCGTGGGTTATCTAATGCCCTCTTTTTAGAAAAACAGCAGTGGTACTATTTAGCCCGTTGCTAGGGGCATAAGCAGGTTTATGCCTTTCCTAAGAGTATCAGTCCGAAAGTAAACGTAATATAGCGACTGGAGCTCGAACTAGCGTACTTACAGCCAGCAGTCTAGCACATTAGGGATGCCCTCAACCTTTCTTTCTTTCATTTGCCATGCTTTCTTTCTATGCAGTTTCTTTTGCCATTTTCTTTCTTTCTTTTACAACTTTTACTTTTTTTGCAACCCTTTCTTTCTTTCTTTCTTTCTTTCTTTCTGCAACCGTTTCTCCTTTTTTTTCTGTGTAACTCTTTCTTTCGTTCTTTCTTTCTTTTGGTACTCTTTCTTTCTTTCTTTCTTTCTTTCTTTCTTTCTTTCTTTCTTTCTTTCTTTCTTTCTTTTGCAAACTCTTTCTTTCTTTCTTTGTTTCTTTTGCAACTCATTCTTTCTTTCCTTTTTTTCTTTCTTATTTTGGTACTCTTTCTTTCTTTCTTTCTTTCTTTCTTTCTTTCTTTCTTTTGAAACTCTTTCTTTCTTTCTTTCTTTCTTTTGAAACTCTTTCTTTCTTTCTTTTATGTTTGGTTTTGTTTAACATTTCGAAAAACCATGAGTCGTTGTCTCCACCTAAAATTACCAACTAATTATTATGACTCAGAATAAAAACAACTTGTTTGGGATTGGACGATGCAGAAATAATGAAAGAGTAAAGCTAAAACGAGAGAAGTAAAAAGGAAGAAATACAGTCATAAAAGAGAGAGTAGCAAGATAATAGTTAGAAAGTAACTGAAAAATAAGAGAGTTACTAATAGATGAGATAGATAAATAGATAGATAGATAGATAGATAGATAGATAGATAGATAGAGTCAGACTGGAAGATAGAAAGAAGAGAGATAGCAAAAAAAGTAACAAACCGGAAAAGAAAGAAAGAAAGAAAGAAAGAAAGAAATGGTTGGAAAAGAATAGATAGATAGATAGATAGATAGATAGATTTGAACAGACAGATCGATAGATAGATAGATAGGTAGAGAGATAGATATAGAGTGAGAGAGATAGAGAGAGAGAAAGTGGTGAAGAGAGAGAAAGAGATAGAGAGGGAGAAAGAAAGAGAAATACCAGTAAAGAGGGGGAATCGACGGTGAGACTGGCAAGAGAAGAAAATGAGAAAAAGGGAGAAAAGTGTGAAAGAAAGAAAGAAAGAAAGAAAGAAAGAAAGAAAGAAAGAATCGCCTGATTAGCAAAAGAAAGAAAGAGTATCAAAGAAAGAAAGAAATGATGATAAAAGATAGAAAAAATGAGTGGCAAGGGAAAGAAAGAAAGTGTGACAAAAGACTGGAAAAGTAAGAGAAGATAAAAATGAGAGAGAAAGAGACGGAGAGAGAGAGGGGGGGGGAGGGAGTGAGAAGAAGGAGGAAATGAAAGAAAGAAAGAAAGAAAACGAGACAACTGTTATGTCTAGTTATTATGTTAAGTAAATGATAGTTTGAGAAAATGTGAAAAGGAAAAGAATTAAGTAGAGAAAGTAGAGAACACAAAACAAGAGGCAGGTGGAATGGTAGAGAAGAAAGGAAGGATTTAAAGAGGGTGACAAGAGAGAAGTGGAGAGAGAGAGAGAGATAGAGAGAGAGATAGAGAGAGAGAGAGAGAGTCATTATAGATTAATTTCATTGTTCATCGTCCGATAGAACAATTTACCGGCGATAATTTGGAGCCTTAAACCCAATATGACTTGACTGTCTCTTCCAATGGAGCAGAGTAGGGATTTAGTTTAAGCTTAGTATGGTACATGTCCAAAGGTATGCATGGAGCGCCTAAAGGAAACTGAACTCACTGTTAATGGTCTGCTAGCCTTGGTCGTTAACCATTACACATCGCCAGACGCCTAACTAAACTAGAGTATGTATTTAACCGGATATGACACAGGGTCAGATTTTGAGGGAGTTTAACAGGTTTGAATTCCGAGTTTTCTTTCTCCTGGACTGGTTGCCATACGAAAATGAAAGCGCTCAATCTGCCATCCTCATAGCTGGAGAGTGGATAATTTGATTATTAGCGCTATGTAAAATACGAACAGCCTCTTCCAGGATTTGCACGTGGATCACTGCGTCTATTTCAAATGGCAATAACCATTACGACACGGGCATAAACATGATAGGAGGTGCGCGTGGTGTAATGGTTATCTTTGTAGGAAATGTACACGGCGGCACGAGTTCAAATCCTAGACGAGAGTGATTGCATTTCTCATAGCACTAATACCCTTGGGAAAGGTATGAATCCAATTATTCTCCCTCCAGCTATGGGTAAATAGTAGGACAGACTGAGTTCTTCAGCCTTGAGGCAACTAGTCTAGGAAAAGGAAAACTCTGAATTGAAACCAGTTAAACTCCGCTTAAAAATTGACCTTGTGTCATATCCTGCCCGAGCGGAGGGGTTGGTAAATAGGATAAACATGATAATGTCTTTACAATCCTTCAGCTATAAGGTCAATTCTTCATCGAAGTACAGCTGGTTTCACTTGAGTTTCCCTTCTCATGGACTGGTTACTTTAGCAAGGCTAAAGAACCCAGTCTGTCCGACTATTTACCAATAACTACGGCGAAAACGGATAGATGCATGCCTTCCCCAAGGGAATAAGTCTGAGGGTCGGTAAGTCCATATGAAGACACATAATTGGCGGGGTTTAAAGCTGAGATTAGGTCGGTTAGGTCTGATTTCCATATAATCGATAGCCTATTCTAATATTAAAGGTCTGATTTCCATATAATCGATAGCCTATTCTAATATTAAAGGTCTGATTTCCATATAATCGATAGCTTATTGATAGCTGTCCATGCCTTCGTGTCGATGTCCTTTTCGGTTGATGAGACGCTGCTTCCTAGCTAAGTGAATTTGTCAACTAATTTAAGAGGGGTTCCGTCTTCCAGGCAGCGGTCACATCGATACTGCTATATGGATGCACTACATGGACTTTAACAAAACGGCTGGAGAAGAAGCTAGACGGCAATTACACAAGAATGCTGCGAGAAAATCTTGAACAAGTCCTGGCGGTAACACCCCACAAGACACCAACTGTACGACCACCTGCCTTCTATCACGAAAACTATTCAAGTTAGACGAACCAGACATGCAGGACACTGCTGGAGAAGCAGGGACGAACTCATAAGTGATGTACTCTTATGGACCCCCACACATGGCCGTGCAAAAGCAGGACGGCCAGCACGAACATACATTCAGCAACTATGTGAGGATACAGGATGTTGTCCAGAAGACCTGCCAGAGGCGATGAACGATAGGGAAAAGTGGTCAGGGATATCCGTGCTACCAGCACGACATGAAAATGATGATGATGATGAAAGCTGAGATGTCCACAGTATAATGCTCGATTTGTGTTATACATGGAGAAGTTTAACAATCATAGTCTTAGTTATATTTGGTGCAAATATATATAAGTAGGTGTGGCACATGGTCAATTCTTTCGGTGAAGTACAGCTGGTTTGAATTCAGAATTTTCCTTCTAGACTGGTTGTCTTATCAAAGCTAAAGAATCCATTGTGCCCTTCTGTTTAGTTATAGCTGAAGGGAGAACAGAGGGGTTCATGCTTTCTCCACGGGCATTAGCGCGCCTTCAAAGTAAGAGTATGTGACTCTTTGCGCTATTCGCAATACAATCAAATGACGGATTTATTTATTCATTTATTTATTTTCATTTCTTTTTTTTTTTTAAGTTTTAAGCCTAGTGTTTTTTCTTTCTTAATAAAAGTCTCCAAAATTATATCTATTTCTATACTAGGCCGACAAATCAGGTTATAGGAGTAGCGCCCTCCCCAACACCTCAGTGTAGTAGCTATTAAAAAGGGAGCCTTCTGGTCGCCCTCGACTATGGTCGCCAACCTTACTTTGCTAACTATATGCGCAGATTCTTTCAAACGCCTAATCTTCCAGTATTATTCTCTATTATTTTCCAACCCTTTAAGGGAAGTAGAATTCGCTGATTTTATCCCCTACAGAGGAGTAACCCCCACCTCCAAGAAGGTATCCAGGACACAACGACAAAATACATCTGGGTGGGTGCTCCTGTTCTGAAGAACTACGAAGTATAAAGTACCTCTTCATTGCCATTACTTCAAGGTCGTCTGTCAGCTGGATTAATAGTACTAGTCATATTTACCAACCCCTCCGCTCGGGCAGGAAATGACACAAGGTCAATTTTTAAGCGGAGTTTAACAGGTTTGAATTCAGTGTTTTCCTTCTAGACTAGTTGCCTCACCAAGGCTGAAGAACCTAGTCTGCTCTACTATTTACCCATAGCTGAAGGGAGAATAATTGGATTCATACCTTTCCCAAGGGTATTAGTGCTATGTGAAATGCAATCAGTCTCGTCCAGGATTTGAACTCGTGCCGCCGTGTCCATATCCCGCGACGATAATCACGGGCACCTCCACATTGATAGTACTAGTTAGGTTCCTATCTCGGAGTCAACTAGATCTGTTTAAGAACTATTTGACGTTGCATATGGCGCGAACCCTTAATATTAGCTTGAAATTTAGGTCTCAGAAAGTCGCATGGCAGGCGACTATATATTGCATGTTTGATCCCACTACGCAAGTCGGCTGGAAAAAAAAAGTATACGGTGATGGTGAATCAAAATGGACAAGTGGCAGAGCGGAAAGAAGGAAACAGCTCTGAAGAAAAGAAGGGAAAATATTCGAGAAAAAGAGGTGGGGTAGGGAAGAAAAAGAACGATAGAGAAGAAGAGGGTATAAATGGAAGAGTAATTGAAAAGCGACTAAGCAATTTCGAGTCATGTGAAAAATGAGAGAAATTGAAACGGAAAAAAGAAGTAGAAAGATTAAAATGGGTCAGGATTAATACGAACAAAAATTTAAAAAAAAAAAGAAGAGAAATAATGGAAATAATAGTGATTAAAGGAAGAAACATGTGGTTTTATTGAAGTAAGGAATAGTTGATTGCTTTGATAAAAACGAAACAATCTAGAGTTTTTATTAGGTGTAATTTAGCTATTCAAGTAAGCCTTTAAATACAATTAACAAATTATCGAATAAATTGATAAGCGAAATAACATTCTTATGTGGTTGAACGTCATCGTGCATGTTTGCGCATGTGCATATTCAATTTTCGCCGCTTGCGCATGCATCTAAAAACTGACCTTATCTTCGACTTTTTTTACGCCAGGATTAAAATATATTTTAATCGCTAAGCCAGACTTTAAAATCAACTGAGAAATAACTGTTCTTTTATTTTAACCTTTGTATTCTACTTTTCAAGTAACTTCAAGAATGTCTACAGCCTTTAATTGTTTTTTTTTTTTTTTTTACTCTACCTGTGGGCTTAATTATTATCGTCTGTTAATGTATATTTAAATAAAAGAATCTATTAGACACAAGGCTCGTTTTAAAAATGTCCCCCCCCCCTCTCTCTCTCTCTCTCTCTTTCTCTCTTGTCATTTATAAAGATTTGAAATATAAATGCATTTTGACTGGCAGTTTCCTTGTTCGACAGTTCTAAATTTAAATAATGATCCAGCTGTTTAAATTTACACTCGTGTCAAAGTGAAGATTGAAAACTTTGTCAAGTCTCGTTTGAAGCCGGATGTTTTCATAACGACCTTTCAACAAACGTATATTTCGCAGAGGACTTTTACATGACAAATAACACATTTTCAATATGCACATTTTAATTCTCGAACTCATAACGTTACAATGATATATATATATATATATATATATATATATATATATATATATATATATATATATATATATATATATATATATATATATATATATATATATATCAAGGGATGTATTTATTTATATATGAATAATATACCAATGTTAAACGTTTCGTTTTTCTTTAACCACCTTCAAGGCAATGTTATTATGTGATGTTGTCTCATTCAAAAACTTTTTCAAATGAAAAACTCTCTCTCTCTCTCTCTCTCTCTCTCTCTCTCTCTCTCTCTCTCTCTCTCTTAATTCAAAAATAAATAAATCGTATTTTGACAAATTATCGACGGATAGAGGTAAAACTAAAATTCCTTGCATTGGAGTCTGTATCAACGTGACAAGAGAAATATCTTACATCCAAAAAGAATTTGGAAACTTGCGAATCACTCGGGAAACCAAAGAACGAACGATGATTCGACCTCCTTCCACCTTCGCTGATAGGAGCCGAACTATGCTTTATATGCCACACTCCTCACTCCCCGAAAAACTCTCACGCAACAAAGCAGTTTGAAGTGGCTGTCTGTCACACATTCCTCTAACCATAAGGCACACAGACATTTATCCCCACAATTACTTCAGTACAGAAATAGTACGATGAATACATTACATAATTCGTTTTAGAGCAGCTACGGTACAATGAGGTAGACTGTGATCTTTAACCTTGGTATGGCAACCAGTCTAGGAGAAAGAAAACTCTAGATTCAAACCTATTAAACTCCGTTTAAAAATTGACCTTATATCATGCGTTGTATGTATGTTGTGTTGATATAAACAACAAAAAAAGATGAAGACAAGTGACTGCAAGCCTTAACAACCATCATTGTTTCTTGCGGGAAAAAAACAGTTGCTAGTGGTGAAGAAAGACAGTTACTAACGAAACTTTGAGATATTTTGAGGTGCAAAAGCTTAAATCGATCCACAGAGCAGTAGGGCCCAGGAAAAGAGGGGAAGAAAAAGGCCTGAAAATGAGCGGTATTTATTTCCAACCCCTTTGTTTTATAAAAAAAAAGATGTTCGATGATAATCTGAGCTGTCAGTAGACGTATACAGCAGACGAAATCAACACCTTTCTTAGATTCGGCTCAGGCTGCAGAATACACCGACTGCATCTCTCCAGAGAGGTAAGATTCCAACAAGAGTCCTGTGGCCCAGTCGGCTGGGGCTGCAGAATACACCGACTGCATCTCTCCAGAGAGGTAAGATTCCAACAAGAGTCCTGTGGCCCAGTCGGCTGGAGCTGTAGAATACACCGACTGCATCTCTGCAGATGGGTAAGACCCACACCAAACGATTGTCTGGATATGACACTGAATTACATCTGACGCTAATGCTTGGAGCTTTGGAGAATGTAGAGTACCCCTTCATTACCATTACTCACAAGTCTACTCTGACCGGGAGTGGTAGTACCTGTTACGGTCCCATCTATAGGTCAAATATCTAATCATATACTATACTTGGAACCATTTAACTGTTTGCAAACGAATTAATAATGTTGAATAGAATTATTAGTGTTAAATAGGAAGACCTGAAATCGCCCCATTGGCATAATGGTTAGAGTGTTCACCAATGATCCGGGAAATCGAGGTTCAATCCCAGGTCGAGTCATACCAAAGACTCCGCAATGATATTTGATGTCTCCTTCGTTAACACTCATCATTATAAGGTGCGGATTAAGGGTAAATGGAGCAATCCAAGGAAAGGAGTAGCACTTTCCTCTGCACCTCGGTATAGTAGCGATTGAAAAAAGAGCCTTTGGGTCGCCCTTCACGACGGTCGGCTAATATATATATATATATATATATATATATATATATATATATATATAAAAACACAATCTGGCGTTAAATAACCAACGAGAGTTGAAATGTCATAAAATACAACCAACCAACAGTTTTTTTTGAGACACATACAATGATCTCAGGGGAGAGATTTGTCTCGGACATAACCAATTAATCAATTAAAAGCCCTATACTACCGACTGCAAGATTTAACAATTGTATCGAGTTGGTTAGAAATCCAAAAGGTACTAAAGACGTCTTAATGAGCCTCTGTGCCTCCAAGGAGAGGTTCAAATGATGACACGACAAAGAAATAAATAATAAGAAAAATATTGAAGGTAAATAATACATACACAAACGATAGCTGGGAGAAATCCCTCCAAAGCTTAACAATCAGGAATATTACCGCTCTTGGTAACGACTCGCTGAGACAGAACCGAGACTGAGTTCGAAACTGCGTCTGAGACTGCGACTGTGCAGAAGAGAGCTCAGTTGGTATATGTCACATGAGGACGAGTCCATTTATAGGGGTCATCTCAACACTCTGTTTCGGGATCAAGAGGAATAACTTATGCTGAATCTTCTTCGAAAATTAGGGTCATATCACTGTCATATTACTCTGTCAATAACGAGATAGTGAGAGACTGACAATTAGGTACTAGTCGTGGCTCGCTTCAGATCCCAAGTAGATTTGATTTGGGCGATCAAAACTGTCCGGGTTAATGGTCGTGTACACTCTACTTTACTCAAACACATGCTATGCCAGTTGCCTACCCTCGCTCAGGGTCGAATCTACTCTTACCTCTTATACGAGTGATATACCCTTACAACTCAAATCACACGGCCATTACTTATCCTTAGACGACTCTGGAGGATTTATGGATGATCTAGACGAGGGGTAAAGTTACTGATCCGTGGAGATGTGCTAAGGAGGTGTACATACCAAAAGGAGAGAATTTTAGAGATTGAGCAATTCAGGATAATCTAGCTTTTAAATACTGAAAGTAAGATATTCTTTGCTATCTTGTCCTGGTGATTGACGAAATGCGTAATTGAAAACAAGTACATTGACAAATTAGTACTGGAGGGTGGTATCCCTGGAATATCAGACTGTAGCTGAACATGCTGGAGTTGTGACACAGCTTCTAAGAGAGTTGAAAAAAGGCAAAACTGACTAAGTGGTATTGTGGTTGGATCTTGCCAATGCGTATGGTTCCATACAACACAAGCTAACTACAGAGACACTAGGAAGATATCACATACCAAGCGCAATGAATAACTTAATACTTGATTATTACACTAATTCTTATATCAAGACAACCTCGGGAGTAATTGTTGCATATTGACCTTAAACAGAGCCGGATGTCCTAGCTGTGTAAACAATGTGATTGCAAGACGCACCCGTGTAAATAAGCGGAAGCACGTCAGGTGGGTGACAACTGGAATACGTGGGCATTATGAAATTATATATACACGACCCACAGGAGATACGGGGAGTCTTGCAGGAGTCAATCTTTAATCTGAAGTCTTGTGCGCCCAGTGGGGTAACGGCCAGCAGTGGCTCCTGGCTGGAAAGCAGAAGAAGCAAAATGTAAGGCCTGAAGATAACACAACGTGGTATGGTCAAGAGAAGAAGAAGTTTTGGGTCAATATGGCGGTCTATGTCCGTCTCCCTCAGTCTCTCTGTCTCTTTCTCACATACGCCAGCTATGACCCCTTTCGAGAAATACAGTGTGAGAATTATATTTTCATAAAGAAAAGTGTTATAGTCATTCTTCCTCCACTGATATTCATCCTTCATCTCTTCTTAATGCTTGTATGGTATATACAGCACAATATCATCTGGCTAGCCTCGTCTTGAGAAGTGTTATTATTATTGCACAATTTTTGTTTTCCTATTTATCATTCGCTAATTAAACGTATTGAGAAAAAAATTGACGGCAACAACACAAGAATGCTGTGAGCAATATTGAACAAGTCCTGGATGCAGCACCCCACAAAGCAGCAGCTGTACGATTCCTTACCCCCCATCACGAAAACTATCTATGTTAGACGAACCAGATATGCAGGACATTGCCGGAGAACTAGGGACGAACTCATAAGTGATGTACTCCTGTGGACCCCTTCACATGGACAAGCAAAGGCAGGACAACCAGGTAGAACCTATATACAACAGCTCTGTGCCGATACCAGATGTATTCCTGAAGACCTGCCGGAAGCAATGCACGATAGAGAAGGGTGGCGAGAAAGGGTCAGAGATATCCATGTTGATAGCGCGACATGATGATGATGATTTAGTATTGCATTTAACTGGCCATCAAGTCAGCAAGGGTAGGAGTGTTGGGGTCTTCTGATGAAATCAAGAGTGTATCAGCCCCCATTTAGGTCTTACATTAGGATTTAATAGTGATTAGATGCTCATGGTTATTGGAAGGACTGAAAAGGACTGTTTTATGGACACGAATAAAGTTTAAGCAATCCAAGTATAGGTTTGTCATTGAAAAGAGATGGACAGATTTCACAGGAATCACACTCTCTTCTCTGAGGGAAAAACCTGGGCAACATCTGCGAAAGCTGTTTGACGGTAGCATAAAAGATACTGCTGCCATCTAGGAGACTACTAAAGACTAGGCAATGGCAAATAAAGTTGGATAAATCAGGTTTACCAGGGTGTTTCAAAGCGTTGACTTACCACCAGCCTTTGAGATTCCGCTCGCCTGATCGACTCTGTCGAGTAAAAACTTATTTAGGTAATTAAAGTCATTCTTCTAGTCACTCGACAGTCAATCAAAAATCGAAATAAAACGTGTCTCTTCAAATATAGAAAAAGGAAAATGACACTTTTTACAACCCAAAAATATGCCATTGAAAATTCACAAGTTACTTAGAATGACCTACAATGACATTAGTGAATTCTTTGGTCTTGTGCCTGGCGCCTGACGACTGTCGAAATATCTGGTTAAAAAATCCCCAAAATATACCGCAATCATCAAAAGAAGATCCGACAAATGGAATTTAGAATGACCAGCCCCCACCCTCTCTCAATCTTGGACGTCCGGTCATTGTAAACATTCGTATAATTAGCGCTTCCACAATGGCGTCAAAATGTCTCTGTTATCCAGATTGAAAACGCTCACACATTATTAGAAATTCATTTAGAAAAAAATTATCCTTGAGTCAACAACTATATTCGCTCCCCACATACGAAAAGTAAAAACGAATATTTGAAAGAAAGAAAAAAAAAACGCATACTTCTGTCAACTACGCACCGAAAAACAAATTATACAAGTAATATTCATATTTTCTTCTCTTATTATTTACCTCCTAGAATGTTTGAACTTGTAAAATTATTGACTATTATTGACTGAAAACGGAGTCAGTCAAGTAAAATGATTTTGGGGCAAATAAATTTTCCCTCACTCTCGACCGTTGGTCGAGTGATTTCTTTTTCAAATCTCAAAGGCTGCTTACCACCATACCATTCAGTCAAGGATTTTGAGGCCCTTTTTGGTAAATGAAATTACCACAACGATAGTTACTATCACTTCATATCAGAGTGGACCTAGGAGTAATAGCAATGAATGGATTCCCAAAACTCCGTAGATCTTTAGAACTGGACGCAGTTTAGAGTCATACCCAGGACACCTCCTTTTCTCTGGGTTCTTAATTCTCAACAGAAGATACAATCAGTGTATTCTTAGCCCCGTCAGCTGGGTGGGGAGATATATAAATATGTGTCAATATTTAATTAGGTTTCAATAATAATAATAATAATTTGTTTGCACATAGTTATATGGGAATTAATTTTTATTTATTGCGGACTTTTTTCCTCATGTTGGTAGTTTTTGTGTTGTTTCTTCTTTCACTACGTTTCGGCCAAATTTCACATCTGGCCTTCTTCAGGTAATTTTACCGCGACCTCAGATAGGAATGCTGAGTCTTGTAACCGTATCCCCAGTAATTACGGCCTTCCTTTTTTTACCAAGTAAACCTCTGGCCGGCTTGGGTAGGATTTGAAACCGCTATCTTCTGACAATGCTCACCTGGAACTGCAGAGACTCAATGCCTCTATCTGCTGCGCCACGGGCCCCGAGGTGAAATTTGGCCGAAACGTAGTGAAAGAAGAAACAACACAAAAACTACCAACATGAGGAAAAAGGTCCGCAATAAATAAAAATTAGTTCTCAGATCAAGAAACCTCATCTCAAAGTGATTCCAATTAAAGACAAGTATAGTTATATGGCTTCTTCATTCTGTTCACAAATGACCGAATCCTAGTATGTACTACTGCTCCTGGTCAGAGTACTCATCACAACCCCAGATCTCCAGGAACTGGAGTCTCACCAACAAGATGCCCCGAGCACAAGCTGATGAAGTAAGGATGAACTCAGTTGTGACATTATTTTATGGACACTTACACATGGCTATACTAGTGCTGACCGACCCGCAGAAACTTAAAATCATCTGCTCTGTGGGAACACTGAGTAGCGTTTAAGGACTTACCAAGTGCGATGGCCAATAGTGACGGAACGGATGGCAAGAGAGAGCGAGTCAAAGGAATCCATATTGTCAGCACGCCTTGATAATGATGATAATGAAAAGGTTTCAGATGATGTGACTGTCTAGACTAAGCTTCGATGTAAAGGAATGACCTTCTTGTTTATTTGTCTGAATTTCTGAGACGAAGCTTCATGATTTTATCAAGAAGAAGGCCGGAGGATACATCGGCCGAAACGTTGTGAATATAACAATAAAGACGACAATAGTCCAAAACCCTGACCTTGTGTTTAACAGTATATGAATGTTCGATTATCGTTAACTTTACAACAAATTTCATCCACCCTTTGATAGGTCTTTTTTTTATCCTGAAGAATGTTAAGGAACCTTTCTTATCAGGTAAGCCTGCTGGAAGTGAGTAGGGGTGGTTTAGTCGCTGAAAGCGCAACTCTACAGCAGTACTAAGGGCACTCTTCAAATGACCTGACTAATTTCAAGATAATAATGATAATAATAATAATGAAAAAGTTTGAGATCTCGAGAGAATATTAAAAACGAGATACAGAGAGACACACGAGACGCACCGATACGTACACATACACGCAGGCACCCACACACGCGGATGCATACCCACGCACGCACACATACATACATACGCATTCATGTATACACGAACACACACACATATACACAGACACACACACACACACACACACGCAAACACTTGCCGATACACACACACGCATATACACTCATCTACATACGCACATTCACACAAACGCACACAAGCATATGCGCAAGCAGCCACACACGTGCACATACACAGATAACTGCACACAAACACACACACACATACACACACACACACACACACACACACACACAATCGGGAACCACCACATTCAAATACACATGTTCCTTTATATTTGTGTACACACACATTCACGCCAACACCTCCTCCACAAAGCAAACAAATAAAAACAAAAATAAAGTACAAATCTTAAAAATATATAATTGTTAGCAAAATGAGACGCACAGACAGAGTGCACAAACGCGGTTGGTAAAATGGCGCCAATAGATTTATTCGATGCAACGTTACCACAACCCTTTAATTTGTTCAAGTAAAACAATAATAATAATAAAAATATGTGTGTCTGTACAATAAAACGACCAGCCGCTTAAATTTTCACAGATATCTAAGTTTAGCTGAATCTGGCACAAGGCCGAATAAATAGAAATCGGTAGAAAAGAAAATGAAGAGGCATTACTTTTCCAAGATTGGAAAGGATCACCCGCCTTGAAAAACCTGCATTAAACATCCAAGCTTCTTTTAAATAAGCTCGAACGTTGACCAATGATGCTAATTGGAAAGACACGTTTCCAGTCACAGAATCTGGTTGATAATGTCGTTGAATATCAGCGAACAAAATGTAACCATGGTTATTTGAATGTAAACGGCTACTTGCATCAGACTAAACAAACAGATATAGCGAATTTGTTGCCGATAAAATCAAGTTTATTTCTTTCACTAATTTTTTTAGGATCGTTTCCGCCCGTTTTTGCAAAACGGAAACATCTAGGTCATTTATAAATTTATCGATATGATTTAAAATATTACTGGAAGATGATTTGTTTTTTTTTTAAAGTCTGCTACATACATCTATTAAAAAAAAGCAATTTCAAGCATTTGTTTAAAAGATATTTAAGATAACTTAGTTATTTTAAATATCTTTTAAACAAAAGCTTTTTGGATGGTTTGCGAGATGAGAGGTAAATGGTCGTACAATTGCTGTTTCGTAGGGTGCTATTACTAGAAGCAAATACTGAGTATATATATATTCTGTCTTTCTCTTTTACCAACTCGAGCGAAAACTTAAAGAAAGAAAGATTGGAGAAAGAAAGAGTTGGAAAAGAAAGAAAGAAAGAAAGAAAGGTGAAAAAAGAAAGAAAGAAAAAAGAAAGAAAGTTGGCAGCAGAAAGAAGGAAAGAAAAAAAAAAAGCATTTACCTGTTGTATCAATTTTATGTCTGTTCAAATATTACCCAACATTTTCTTTAACCCTAAACATATACTCGATTTATTTACCGATCTTATCTTAGAAAGTCATGAGGGGAAGAACAAAGAAAAATGGGTGTAGGAAGATTAGGTCACTCCAAACTTTTTAGTTGGGAAATTTTGTTTGCCTTTAAAACCAGCATTCGACATCCTGATTTGTACCTGGGTTCGACAACCTACCTTTAGCCCTAGTGGGAAATGCATTAACCATCTTAGGTACGAGATAAGACACGCCCGTGTACGCTCGCCTTTTATGTAGCAAGAAAATCCCATCTGTTGAGAGAGTGTTTGTAAAAATATTTTTTGTATTAAATTGCTTTAAAAAAAAGGAAGAGAAAGAAAAAAAAAGAAGAAAAAACAGATAGTTTTAATGATCTACACAGCTCCGGTTACGATTTATCTCTAACAAAAAAAAAAAAAATGGAGGTCGGCAAATCAACTTGAGATGAAGGCGTGATAAGATTATATACAGCGTTGCAGTCGGCCATCTTGGAAAGGGAGCAGAAACGAGGCTTCCAAACGGATGCTTAAAAGCGATGAGCTCATTGTCGGCAGCATAAATGTCAGCAGATTATTTGCGTAAAGAATGTCAAAGACTGTGCCTCAGTCGGTCAAATAGTCAGCCTGACAACCATCTTGCAGTCGGGTAAATAGTCACGGCTATGATGAATAAAATCGTAAAAAAATAAAAATAAAAAGCAACACATCAAACTTAGCTCATATATATTTACCGCCAAGGACTTAAGGTCAAGTCAAGTTTAAGGCACCAGTTTTCCTAAATCACCGAAGTTAAGCAACGATGCGCCTACTCACTACTTCAATGGGTGAACATTTAGAAACAGTAGGTTTCATATATATATATATATATATATATATATATATATATATATATATATATATAAAGTCAGATAAATGGTTACTTGTTAGGTACCTAAATTCACATTATACATATATATATATATTTTGACAAGAGAAATTTATGCATTCATATATATATATATATATATATATATATATATGTGTGTGTGTGGCAAAAATTATGAAATTACCACACTAAGAGAATGTTCATTGTGTTCTTGTTTTTTAGAACCATCGGAATCCCTTTGAGAAAGAATGTTGCTTTACATTAGTGAAATCCATTCCTGAAAGAATTTAGGCTGTCACAAAAGCTCGAGGAGGGGAAACTAGTTATTAATTGTTATCCCTATTTACCCAACCCCTCCGCTCGAGTAGGATATGACACAAGGTCAATTTTTAAGCGGAGTTTAACTGGTTTCAATTCAGAGTTTTCCCTAGCCTAGACTAGTTGCCTCACTAAGGCTGAAGAACCCAGTCTGTCCTACTATTTACCCATAGCTTGAGGGAGAATAATTGGATTCATACCTTTCCCATAGGTATTAGTGCTATGAGAAATGCAATCAGTCTCGTCTAGGATTTGAACTCGTATCGCCGTGTCCATTTCCTACGACGATAACCATTACACCACCGGCACATCCTCTAAGTATTAATTGTTAATGAATTCCATAACCTTTTTCTCAATATTAGGTCATTCCAAAATATTTCCCTTTGGATGAATTGGGAAAAATATACCATTAATTCAAATAATCTAATCTATTTTGTTCAAGGCATATTTTATGAAACGAAAATGTTGAGCTATTAAACAAAACACGTTTTGCTGCTAAATAATAAAAAAAAACAACTTTAGTGACTATCCTGTAAGTGTGATAATTTTATAATTTTTTGGCAGGGGAAGTACATACACACACACACACACACACACACACACACACATATATATATATATATATATAATTTTTCCTTACCAAAGTTGACAATAAATCTAATACCTCTAGCGGAGTGAGATAAGGAATGAATGTCTGTTGTATGGTCAGCGGCAGACTGCTATGTCGGTGGGACTACTCGTTAGTTGGGGCATAAAGAACGCAAAATAAAACTCGACTTTTTGTGTTTGGAGTTTCCTACACTTTGTTTTGTTTGTCCATTCGCCGAGACTGTCAAAACGGGGAGAAATAGACAAAGGACAACACGTGATAGGGTCTTGGTTATAAGAGAGACAGAGTCTCGTTCTGCGATTACATCCTGGCTACCCAACGAAAGAGAGAGAGAGAGAGAGAGAGAGAGAGAAGATATCAGGTGATTTATCTATATATTAGGATTCGCAGAACACCGCCATCCCTACTTCCATCTCGGGTGAATGACACTTTCGGTCTCTGTTGCTGACCGGGTTACAGAGTGCTAGCTTAAGTGCAGCATATTAACAGTGGAAGAGATATTGAACTCTGTCCGTTTCGGTTTCTTTGTTTTCAATAGCATATCAACCTTTATGGGTTATTTAATGCCAAAACCACCCTTTCAGAAGAACACCAGAGACACTATTTAACCAATGGTTGGTAAGGTAAGGTATTCATACCTTTTCCTAGAGTTTTGGTCCGAAAGGGAAACTAAATAGTGCAACTGGAGTTCGAACTCGCTTACTTCGAGGTTTGCAGTACAGTACTTTAGCAATTACGCCACGGATACTTCCCCTGAACTCGTCTTTCTTTCGACTGCTGGGTTTTCTTTGATAAACTGTGAATTTAAGCAGCGATGAACTTGTTCAATACTTTGATGGGTGACCACTAAGACAACAGCGAGTGCTGTAAGCAATTGAGGCCTGTGTGCTATGTTTAAGCAAAGATTAGTAAATAACCTCAGGTATTTAAGTAGACTTAGGGTCAAGACACGCTATAAGCACCGTTTCCCGCTAGATCACTGAAGTTAAGCAGTAATGAACCTGTTCAATACTTTGATGGGTAACCACTTAAGCTTAGTCAATCACAAAAGTTGCCCAAGAGCAGTTTTACTACTTCTATTCTCTGTCAACCATCATGTAAAAAGGTATTTTTGTCATTGTGAACGAGCGCAGGGAGCAATTCACTCATGCCTTTCCTAGAGACATTAAAGCCAAGTTAACAGCTTCTTAAGAGTTTCGAACTCAGTTTGCCGTTTCGCTAACACGTACCTCGACTATTCTTATTGATATTTTTTTTTAAATTAATAATGTACTTAGATATAAGCAATTCAAAGCGTTGACTCTAGCCCTGTGTCAGGGGTAATATAGTTTCTGGAGGAACACAAAATGAAGGAGAGGGCTGGATTGAGAAAGGACAACATAGTACCCGGGAGAACAAAATGATGGAGAATGCACAGAGAGAGAGAGGGGGGAGAGAGAGAGAGAGCAGGGGCAACATAGTACCTGGGAGAACAAGATGAAAGAGAATGCTGAGAGAGAGCAGGGGCAACATGATGCCCGGGAGAACAAGATGAAGGAGAATGCAGAGAGATAGCAGGGGCAACATGGTACCCGGGAGAACAAGATGAAGGAGAATACCGAGAGAGATAGCATGGGCAACATGGTACCGGGGAGAACAAGATGAAGGAGAATGCCGAGAGAGAGAACGGGGGCAACCTGGTACCCGGGAGAACAAGATGAAAGAGAATGCCAAGTGAGAGCAGGAGCAACGTGGTACCTTGGTAAACAAAATGGAGAATGCTGAGAGAGAGCAGGGGCAATATGGTACCCGGGAGAACAAGACGAAGAAAAACAAAAGAGGAGAAAAGCAAGGAATAAGGTTTATTTTTATATCTTTGTTTTATGGCATATCAACTTTCAGAGGTTATTTAATGCTAAAGCCTTCCTTGTAGAAGAAAAGTGGTGATACTATTTAATCAATTGCAGAGTGGATATGGAGGCTTATACCTTTCTCAAATGTATTAGTCTGAAAGTGAATGTACTAGCGCCACTGGGATCCGAACTCGAACCCTCCCCTGTTACAGTCCAGCACGTTAGTCACTTTGCCATGAGGGACTCCCCTTTGCACCTATTGAATACAAATATTTAGATTTTGTAAGAGCCTTAGAGACATAAAGCTATAATGGCTAAAAACAGGATGACTAATGGAGAAAGAGAGGGAATAGAAAGAAACTTGGTACTCCTTGATAAAATTTCTTATAGACGCACTGAAGTATGTTTGAAAAAGCGTTACCTTGGGAAATTTATCTGTAGCTGCTGTGTACAATTATCAGTTTAGACATGAATAACAATATTTAATTTAATACATATATATATATATATATATATATATATATATATATATACACACACACACACACACACATATATATATATATATATATATATAAGGCCAGGAAATTTCCGCTAGAAAGCCAGGACGAAAGAGAAAATATAAGCACCTCCCATCCACCGTTTCAAACTGCTCATTAAGTGTTATTAAATAGAAATGATTAATGTATGGGTTGGGCATATATATATATATATATATATATATATATATGTGTGTGTGTGTGTGTGTGTGTATATATATATATATATATATATAAGATAAATGTCTGTATATTTATTTATTACATATATTATCTGAAGAAATTATTTATTCTATCTTTGATAAAATAGTTTTTATCACAGATAAAATATTTTTTATACACTGCCGAACAAAATTTCACCGTTGGGACGTCTCGATAGCATAACGGTTAAAGTGTCTGACTACGCAGATGCAGTAAGCAAGTTCGAACTTAGAAGGACAGATTTGGCATTAAATAATCCTCGAAGGTTGAAATGTCAGAGAACAAAAAAATCTCAATGATTACAAGAGAGAATAAGAGTCAAGAGAATGGAAAATCTCTCTATCTGTGTCCAGATTTATCTCCTTGTAAAATCTTATATCAGAGCCGAGGTATAACAAAAAGCTCTTTTTGATAGATGTTAAATCTTTTTAATAAACAGAGAGAACAAATCTCCAGACTTACGAGAAAGAACGAGAGTCACAAACATGGAAAATCTCTAGAATTTCCCATAGAATGGAAACAGACTCGCTTTTATTAAGCTTCTTAAAAATCTTACAAAATCTTATTGATTACACACAAAGATGAACAACGTAAAGATAAACCATGTAATAATTTAGCACAGTTCAAATTAAGTGGTTTGGATTTATTCAACTTCCTACCAAATGAGATTTGACATGAAGTTTCTCTAGGTGGGTATAGGGGGACACACACAAATCGAAACTCATGCGTGGACAAAAAATGCTTGGTCCCCTTGACATTCTTTTTTAGGAGGCAACAGGCACCAAGCAATAAACTCAGCCCTGCTAAACAGGTACTGCCAAGGAAGAAGGATACCAGGGACAAGACGACAACTAGAACCTCCTTAACATCAACACTAGATGAGCTCTTGATATCCAAATCAAGTCGTATGGTTTGGTTTGGTTTTATGGCATATCAACCTTTGTAGATTATTTAACGCCAAATCCATTTTTATGTAACTAATCAGTTCTATTTCAAACTATTCAGTTTAGCATGAGTACATAGCTTGTCAAAATCATTTCTATTTCAAACAATTCAGTTTATTCAAGCAGTTATATAACAATTCAGTTTAGTATAAGCACAGTTTCAATGTGAAAAACAGTTCAATTTCAAATAATTAAGTTTGGCATAAGCACGCAGTTTAAATGTAAGTACAGTTTAATTGTGAAAAACATTTCTATTTCAAACAATTCAGTTTATTCAAGCAGTTATATATAACAATTCAGTTTAGTGTAAGTACAGTTTCAATGTCAAAAACAGTTCAACTTCAAATAATTCAGTCTTGCATAAGCACGCAGTTTAAATGTAAGTACGGTTTAATTGTCAAAAACATTTCTATTTTAAGCTATTCAGTTTAATCAAACAATGCAGTTTAGCATAAGTATGCCGTTAGTTCTATTTAACCTATAGATAGGGCCCTATCAGGTGCTACCACGCCGTCAAGTCGTATGAAGAAGCCTCTAATCATTATCAAACGAAAATGTTCAAATCAAATCGTATGAGGATTCTAATTATTAACCAATGAAAATGTTCATATCAAGTCTTTTAAGGAGGCCTCTATTTATTAACCAATGAAAATGCTCAAATCAAGCCGTATGAAGAGGCCTCTAATTATCAACCAATGAAAATATTCAAATCAAGTAGTATGAGGAGGCCTATAACACAGGCATCCGTTGAAGTTTTTTTTCCAAAGGTCAAAGGTTTTTCAAGTGTTACATGATCACCATTTTATGCTAAATTCAAAAATACCATTCAGTGTGTTTAGTTAGGTCTGGTTTTTAAGATTTGCTTGAATACTTAAGAACAAGTTGTACACAATAATAACATTTATTCAAAAGCCTGTGGACTCTACTTGCCACAGCTGATCGTGATTGCCTTATGTTTAGTATAGCATATAATGTTGTATGTGTACCTAACTAAAGTGTACCACCCGACTCGCTAACACCCATATACCAAGTGAAGTCGGGCTTATCCCTCAGCTTAAAAGGATTTTAATGAACTGTGTCAAGTGTCAATGACGACTTGAGTGCCGATTTATTTTTTCTCTTTCAAGCTTGACATTTGTATTCCTACAAGAATGGGTCGCAAGTGTAAGAATAGTCCTGACAGGTTCTGTTATATCAGCAGTAATGTGGTTTTTCCTAAGCGTCAAGTAAAAACCACTGATTTTATGAAGAAGACATATGGCGACTATTTTGGAGTCGTACTAGGGGATCATTCGCTCCCCACGTTTGCTGTTGAACATGTGTGAAGAACTTGAGGGATTTGAGGAATGGTAAAAGGAAGAGCCATTCCAATGATTTGGAGGGAAGGAAAAGATCGCATTACGGACTACTATCTCTGCATGATATATCTAAAAGGAATAAATCGCAAGAACAAGCACCATGTCTAATACCCCGATGTTCCTTCTGCCAATCCCTGATGGCCCAGACCTTCTTGTTCCTGAGCCAGATGGTAACATGGAATATAGCTCTGATTCCGAGCATAGTAACATGACTGTTATAGCTAGGGATAACGCATAGTATAGGACAGGGCAGTAGAGGACGATCAGCAAGTACCCTTGACACAAGCAGAACTCAACAACTGGACACGAGAACTGAACCTTTTAAAGGAGTCTGCTCAGTTGCAGGGTTCACGTCTCAAAGAGAAACAACTGTTGGCACCAGGAACAACGTTCCACAATAATCGATATCGTGAAAGAGAATTAAGACAGTTTTTCACGTTCCTGGATAAATCATCATTGGTTTAATGCAATAACATTGCTGGATTGATGAAAATCAATTGGGTTAGAGTATGATGCTACGGAATGGAGACTTTTTATGGACTCATTCAGCAGAAGTCTCAAAGCAGTCCAACATAATGGGAAACGTTTTTCATCTATCCCTATTGGGCATTCGGTACAAATGAACAAACATCAGCATGGATCATTTGCTGTCTGCTGTTAACTACCAGGAGCACAAACGGTTGATCCGGGATCTTAAAGTGGTTGGACTGGTCCTCGTGCTCCAAAGGGGTTACACAAGGTATACTTGTTTTCTGTGTCTCTAGATCAGCCAGGATGACGACCAACATGATATCAGACAAGAGTGACCGTTAAGACGAGGGTTAAAACCTGGTTCTCATTACGTTCAGTTTCACCCGCTTGTTGAACAGAACAAAATACTGCTTCCATTCTTACATATCAAGTTAGGAGTAATGAAGAACTTTGTAAAAGCAATGGACAGGAAAGGCAGCGGGCTTGCTTTCCTCCAGGAGAAGTTCCCAAAGATAAACATGGAGAAACTCAAGACTGGTATACTTGAGGGCCTTCAAATAAGAGAATTCATTAAGAACTCAATGTTTGACAAAGCACTGAATGAAGCTAAGCTGTCCGCCTGGCAGCCACTGAAGTCAGTAGTCACAAAATTCATGGAAAACCATCGGAGTGCGGAATACGAGAAGGAAATTGAAGCGCAACCGAGGAGTTTCTGCCAGCTGCACTTTCTGTCGTCACACTTGGACTATTAACCAAAGAACCGTGGTTATTTGCGTAAAGAGCTGAGTGAGCGTTTTCACCAAGATATTCGCATAATGGGAGAGCGCTACCAAGCCCATTGAGATGGGAAATTTCTCGCTGACTTCTGCTGGTGCTTAAAACTCGATGCGGTAGCTGCCGAGCACAGGAGGAAGTCCCTGAAAAGATCTTTCATCCAAGAACAGCTTATTTTGTGTATTTTTCAGTTTACTGTGACTCAATGTGAGCTTTTTGCGAACATATCTTCCCTAAAGCAACTGGGTAAAACTAAGCAAAAATTAAAAAAAAAAGATTCTTACTTCCATTTTGCGACCTCAAAACCATAAGCTTAACAACTGTTCTATATTTGTGAATATTTGTTTGTGAAAACTATTTTTTCCAATGGTCTTAAAGCTTTTTTTGTCTTTTATTCTGGTTACTTGTAATTACTACTCATAAAGTTTTCAGCTTTGATATATTTGAAACTCGACAAAAGTGCAAATGTCACGTTACAACAAAGTTTAGAAAAAAAATTTAAATTGAAGGCAAGTGAAACTGTTGTCATTTTAATTTTTCGACGAACACAATTTAACTTCTAAATGGCATCCACCCTGTTGACGGGGCTTAGAATATGCTGACTGTATCCTCCCCTTCAGAGGTGTAGGATCACTCCCCACCAAAAAAAGGGGGTATGAAACTAAACTGCATCTGATGGTGAGGCTTCAGTTATGGGGCTCTTTGAAGCGTGAAGTAACCACTTTATGGCCATTACACCCAGATCCACTCTGACCAGGAGTGGTAGTACTTGTTAGGGTGTCATCTATGGGTCAAATACATATGTTTAAAAATTATTTGTATTTGTTAGGAACATGTGAAAAACGAAAAGAAAAGACAATCTAATTATTGGTATTAGATTAGAATACTTAGATGGGTAGTCGACGTTGGTTGGTTGAGTTTTTATGGCATATCAACCTTTGTAGGTTATTGAATGCCAAATCCATTTTATACAAACAATCAGTTCTATTTCAAACAATTCAGTTTAGCATACAAGGACAGTTTCATTTCAAACAATTCAGTTTAGTGTAAGTACGCAGTTTAAATGTTTAATTGTCAAAAACATGTCTATTTCAAGTTATTCAGTTTAGTCAAACAGTTCTAATTCGAGCCATTCAGTTGAGCATTAGTACACAGTTTAGTTCTACTTGAACCGTAGATAGGACCCTATCACGTGCTACCACTCCGGGTCAAAGTGGATCTGGGAGCGATAGCAATGAAAGGATACTCCATATTCCCGAAAGCCCCAGCATCACTGGAACTTCACCATCAGATTGTTTAGTATCATATACAGGACACTTGTTGGGGAGGTCTTAACTCTCTGCAGAGGTGCAGTCAGTGTATTCTACAGCCCCAGCCAACTGGGCAAAGTAGTCGGCGTGGTGTAGTGGCTAACATACTGGACTGCATCATCGTAGTAAGCGTGTTCGAACTCCAGCCATACTATTGCGTTCATTTTCGGATTAATGCCCCTTGGGAAAAGTATGAACTCCTGTTATCCCCCCAACCATGAATTAAATAGAATCATTGCTGTTCTTCTACCAGGATGGCTTTGGCATTAAATAAGCCACAAGTGTTGAGATGCCATTAAAAACCACACAACTATTTTCTTCTTTTTTGTTTTTAATGGCATATCAACACTTGTGGCTTATTTAATTGTAGGACAGACGAGGTTCTTCAGCCTTGGTGAGGCAACTAGTCTAGGAGAAGGAAAAACTCTGAATTCAAACCTGTCAAACACCGCTTAAAAATTGACCTTGTGTCATATCCTGCCCGAGCGGAGGGGTTGGTAAATAGGATCTAATACAAATGATATGTACATTGTCCTACTATTTACCCATAGCTGGAGGGAGAATAATTGGATTCATACCTTTCCCAAGGGTATTAGTGCTATGTGAAATGCTATCAGTCTCGTCCAGGATTGGAACTCGAGTCGCAGTGTCCATTTGCTACGACGATAACAATTACACCACGGGCACCTCCACATCATTTGCATTAGATAAGAATAATTTATTTCATATAACTGTGCAAATTATTTGAATTAGATAGGAATACTTGATATCATATAACCGTGTGCAAATTGCGGATACGACTGATATCAATGTGTAGTAGTATCTGTCTTGATCTATCGTCGTGTTCTCGTTCTCAGCGGATACGACTGATATCAATGTATAGTATCTGTCTTGATCTATCGCCGTGTTCTCGTTCTCAGCGGGATGCGACGCCGCTGTCTTCTTTTATCGAGACATATCGCAGAAAAATAGACTTAGAGAACTTAGACCCGGAGATTTCGACAACAGGGCAGCTCCTTCCACAGCTCAATTCGGCTCAATTCACACGCCGGCCGTGATTTTCGGTGCCCGGACCGGTTCGTGTGGCTGAGTCGCTTGGCTTCGTCACGTCGGTCATGGCCGCCTAATGGGTACCGGGAAGCCGGGTTCATGTCACGTACGCTGAGATTAACAGTCCTCGAGCCTCAGGGGGCCGTCCCCGCAGGATGTAGCCTTTTCGGAGGGGTTAAGTTTATCGTCTGGCGCCTGAGGCGCTTCTTTTTAGAGGAATACCGTCGTAGCCCGAGGCATTTTTTGAGCCACTGGGCATGTCTGGGTTACAGCCCTGCACCCGGACCAACAGTTGGTGGGACGTACGAAAAATACCACTTTTCACAGCTCAAGAGGACAGGAGTAGCCTGACTTCTTTTTAACACTGATTACGACCACTGTACAATTTTTTCTTGTTCTCGCGTTAAATGTATCCTGTGTCACGTGATACTTCTGAAGAGGGTTAGATATCAGATATTATATTTTACTTTCTGATCAAATAAATCATAAAATTAGACTAAATCGACGGTTAGCGGCACTAAGAGTGGAACCACTGAACCCAATTCAAATCCTGACTGATAACACTGGTTTACAAAGAAATTGGGGCAAGCACAAAAATACCCGTTTTTACCTAATTTGAGAATGCTGAATTCAAATTTGAAATCAGTTTTTACACATCACCTCTAGTTTTTAGATATGCATAGTGTGCATTTTGTGCATATACGGTACATAAAGGCGTATATGAATTCAGGGTTAATTCTAATATTGTGAGACTTATGGCTTATTTTTTAGTTATTATGCACTAAATGTAAGTGATAGCATTATATATATATATATATATATATATATATATATATATATATATATATATCAAGACGGATTTTGACGGTTAAGGCAGCAGGTCTCAATCCACACTCTGGCAGTCATTGGAAGAGGTTGTCTCGCAGGCGGCGCAGGAGGTTGGTGTCCCTCAACTATCGTGTTACACATCTTTTGGGTTACTAAATATTAGTGTTACTTTTTCAAATGCACATTTAGTTTTACTTTGTTATATTTTCAGATTCTCCAATGGCTTCAAGCACGTCGAAATGTTGAGGATGCCTCAACAAGGCCAATTCTTTCTGCTACGTGTGTGGGGACTTCACAACAGTTGCACAGCGTCGAACCATCACTTCCCTCCTCAGAACCGCCTACTTTCACTATTTTGACTGTAAAATTGGTGATCAGGACAAGTCTTGGGCTTCACACATCTGTTGTAAACCCTGCTACAATGGACTAACTGCATGGTTTAATGGCAAGAAAGCGGCTTTCAACTTTGCAGTCCCGATGGTTTGGAGAGAGCCGCGAAACCACGCAGATGATTGTTATTTTTGTTTAACTAATATAACTGGTTTCAATGCATCTTCTAGGAAAAAGATCAAATATCCCAACCTTCGATCTGCTATGAGACCCGTTCCCCATTCAGATGATCTTCCTGTACCCACACCTCCAGTAAATAAGGATCTTCTTTCCTCATCAGATGAAGAAATGCCTTCAAGGAAGGATTCTGCCGAGTCAATATCTTTGGAAGATATTGAGTCTACATATTCAGGAACAAGTGGAGCCACACTGGATCACGCAAGAAGACCTGAATGATCTTGCTTGTGATTTGTATCTGTCAAAACAGCAGTCAGAGCTCTTGTCTTCTCGGCTTAAACAGTGGAACCTAGTCCAGGAAGATGTAAGGATCACTAGTTTCAGGAATCGGAAGAAATAAGGTCATTGGTCTTCTTATGGGTGTGCAAGCGGGCGTCACAAAGTACTGTTGTTTTCTCTGTCTCTGGGATAGTCAAGCTGTATCCCAGCATTACAAGCAGAAAGACTGGCGGTCTAGAAGCACTTTTGTTCCTAGCGAACACAGCCTCAAGGAGAATCCTCTGGTGGACATGAATAGGGTGCTTCTTCCTCCTCTTCAAATCAAGCTTGGTTTGATGAAGAATTTCGTGAAGGCGTTGCACAAAAATGGTGCTGCCTTCCAACACTTGTCTACTGTGTTCCCAGGTCTTAATGCTGCTAAGCTCAAAGAAGGCATCTTTGTCGGACCTTAGATCCGAGAAGTGCTGAAAGATACTGATTTTGAGGGGCTTCTTAACTTAAAGGAACTGAGAGCATGGGAAGCATTCAAATGAGTTTGTAGTGGCTTCCTTGGTAACACACACGTACCAAGCCTGTATTGAGAAGTTGCTAAAGTCTTACGGGGATATGGTGTGCCGAATGTCACTCAAGATTCATTTCCTCCATTCCCACCTCAAATTCTTCTCGCCAAACCTTGGAGCAATGAGTGATAAGCATGGAGAAAGATTCCACCAAGACATTGCGAAGATGGAGAGCAACTATCAAGGCAAATGGAAGCCCGGCATGATGGGAGACTTCTGCTGGATGCTCTTGGGTGACATCCCAGAGGCAAAATATACCAGATCTTCTAAGAAAACACACTTTTCACTGTCTGTGGTACTATGAATTGTGTAATTGTGTCATCCAAGTATATTTATTCAATCAGTGTTCTTTATCTATCCTGTTTTATCTGTTATAAGCTGCTGCAACTCTTGAAATATGCACATATATTCTCAGTTTATACTAAAATGAGACTATTTAAAAGCCAGAAAACTAGAGGTGATAGAGCAAAACTATTTATAAATTTGAATTCAGCACACCCAAATTAACAAAAAACACCTATCCCCATTCTTGCCTCAGTCCAAAAATTTATTTTTGTAAACCAGTGTAATTTGTTGGTTTCGTTCGGTTTCTTTGTTTAATGGCATATCAACATTCGTGGGTCATTTCATACTCAAAACTATCCTTATAGAAGATCAGTGCTGGTACTATTTAACCAATAGCGAGGAGGATAAGAGGATTCATGCCTTTATTAAAATGGTATTAGTCCGAAAGTGAATATAATAGCGTGACTAGAGTTCGAACTCACTGACTAGGATGTTGTAATCCAACACGTTAGCCACTTTATCGTTGGATGCCTTCCCTCTTTCCGTGATCATTTGTGTTCACCATACACTAATGCCCTTTGGGAAAAGCACAAATCCACTCTGGTTCTCTTGGAAATTGGGAGTCACTTCTTCATTGTTATCACTCCCAGATCTCTTACGGTTTCTCAATAAGTGTAGGTTAGTTGTAATTAACCGGTCCATTGGCCGAGCGATAAGAGTGTTTGCCAAAGACCCGGGAGACCAGGATTCAATTCCAGATCGAGTCATACGAAAAACTAAAAAATGGTACTTGATGCCTCCTTGCTTAACTCTCGGCATTATAAGGTATGGATCAAGAGTAAAGTGGAGCAATCCAGGGAAAGGAGTTACGCTCTTCCCTACACCTAGGTGTAGTAGTTATTGAAAATGGAGGCTTCGGGTCACCCTCGACTATGGTCGACTACTAGTAATATAGGCCACCAGATATCTGCTTCCAGTCTATGACTCTAATTGCAAGGCTGCCAGGCCTTTACTTGGTATAGCTTTTTTGCTCGTCACCCAGTCACTCCACAGTAAAAGTGAGTCAATTATTGTAAGCTGAGAGGAATTTTGTTTTCCACAATATTACAAACAGCATTCTCTTTAATGTCAACTTTATTTAAAAAAATGACCGATAGTGTAATTAATTAAGAAGAATCTATTTTATCTAGGTTTTGGTTTCTTTGTTTAATGGCATATCAACCTTTGTAGGTTATTTAATGCCAAAGCCATTCCCCTAGTAGAACAGTAGTGGTACTATTTAACCCATAGCTGGGAGGATAAGGGGGTTCATACCTTTCCCAAGGGTATTTTCCCGAAAGTGAACGTAATAGCGCGACTGGAGGTCGAACTCGCTTACTACGATTCCGCAGTCCATCGATTTAACCACTACACTACGAGGACACCCCTCTCTACCTTATTTAATTTGTTAACAAACAAGAAATAAAGAAAAACATCTTGGTAGACAGGCTGAAAGAAATCTCGTATAAAATCTCTTGCTTGTTCGGGATAAAGTCTTTACTGTCAATAAACAATTGTCTCTAGTTGCTTGGAGGTTGAATTAAATTCATTAAAAATTTAAAATAACGACACTTTCACTTGCCTTCAAATGAAGTTTCTTGTTTTATGAGTTCCAATTGCATGACATTTGCGCTATTGTAGTTTCCAAAGCTGAAAACTTTTACGAGTTGAAATGATTAGTAACCGAAATAAAATACGAAAAAAGTTTAATGCATTTAAAAGGAATAAATTTTATCAAATAAATATCAACAAATTTAGCTGAATCGTTGAACTTCAGATCCTGAGTTTCGTACTTAATTGATTTTAACGGCACGTCAACTCGCCAGATGTAACTGACATGCTTTTTTTTTTTAGTTAATTCGTATAATTACAAAACAGATCGGTGAGATAAATTTTTCGATAAGCTAAATTCTTCTTCTTCTTCTTCTTCTTCTTCTTCTTCTTCTTCTTCTTCTTCTTCTTCTAAATTTTTCTTAAATTCTTTCTTTCTTCTTTTAAATTCTTTCTTTCTTCCTTTCTTTCTTCTTCGAAATTTTCTTTTTCTTTCTGTCTTTCTTCTTCTTCTCCTAAATTTTTCCTATATTCTTCTTTCTTTCTTTCTTTCTTTTCTCTTCTTCTTCTTCTTCTTCTTCTTCTTCTTCTTCTTCTTCTTCTTCTTCTTCTAAATTTCTTTCTTTCTTATTTTTAATATGCAGTGTAATATTCAAGTTAAGTCCAAAACTGTTAAACGTGTGAAAACACAACGGTATGATTGACAGCCGTTGAACTCAATATCAATCTAAGACTACGGCTCTCATTGGATCGTTTCTATCAAGTGACCAAAACTGTTCTTGAGTGAGAAATTAGCAAGTCTGTATAATTTTTCTAATATAAAAATTTGATACATATTTATTTACTTTAAAGAAATTCAAAAGCCACTTTAAAAGGTCAATAAAAATTTGCACTCTGCACACCTGAAAGTTGTCAAAATAATCAATGAAAAAAAGCGGTAAGAATGTTATTTGGGGTCTGTTGGTGTATTGATCCATTTAAAATCATAACATCCGAAGTTAGCCTTTATCCACCTGTTGGAATAAAAAGGTTAAATCTGGGCTTCAGATAGATTAATCAGATCTGTGATACAGTATATTTATTTATTTATTCATTTATTGGTTAATATGAAAAGGGATACTTCCTACCACAAGGACTCATAATTAGCCAAGCTTCTTTTTTTTTCTTGATTGGATGACCAATTAAAACCTGATACGTCAGCCCAGTCGACAGGGGCTGTAGAATACACCAACTGCACCTCTGCAACAAGTCTTGGATATGACCTTAAACAATCACCAGTCTTGGAGATTTAGGGAATGCAAATTACCCCTTCATTGTTA
Organism: Sepioteuthis lessoniana; assembly: GCA_963585895.1. Taxonomy (NCBI): domain Eukaryota; kingdom Metazoa; phylum Mollusca; class Cephalopoda; order Myopsida; family Loliginidae; genus Sepioteuthis; species Sepioteuthis lessoniana. The sequence goes on from OY757918.1 coordinate 94,436,352, forward strand.
TTGCTCCAAGGTCCACTTTGATCTGGAGTGGTAGCATCTGATAGGGTCTTATCTATGGTTCAAATAAAACAAATTATGTGTGCAAACAAATGATTGATATTAAATTGTGACTGTTTCTTATTCTTTTTCTTTTTAAATTTTCCCCTTCATCTCTCCTCTTCAAACTCTTCCAAGCACAGTCGGCTGGGACAGCAGAATATGCCCACTGCATCTCTGCAGAGGGGTAAGACAACTCCCCCAAGATTAAATAATCTGATGGTGAGGCTCCAGTAATGCTAGAGCTTTGGAAAATGCAGATCACTCCTTCATTGCCATGGGCGCCTCGCCTAGGGTAATGGTTAGCAAGATTGATTTGCAAACCTGCATGAGTGAGTTCGAGCCTCATTGGGTGCCCTATTCATTCGCCCTTATGTTACATCTAAGCAAAACGCTCAGTAAATTACTACTCCTTCATTGCCATCGTTCCCAAGTCCACTCTGGCCCGGAGAGGTAGCACCTAATAGGGTCCTATCTATGGGTCAAAGAGAACTGTTTGACATTTAAACTGAGTGCAAACAAATGATTTATGCTAAAATGAATTCCTTGAAATAGAACTATTTGATCATTTAACTAAAAGTAAACAAATAACTGATGTTTAATTGAATGATTAGTGATACATAGCAATACTTGGAACAATTTAAATTTGTTGACTTCCGATAGATTGAAATTGTATGAAAATCATTAAACTGTTTGTATCTACAAAATAAGTTTACAAATCATATATTTCATATATATGTAAAAACAGGATTTGTCATTAAATAACCATTACTGGTTTAAATGCCATAAAACCAAATCCAACCATCAGCCTCTTTCTCTTTCTTCATCTACTCATCGAAAAGTCTTCTTTCTTTTTTTTCTTTCTTATAACTAAATTGTTCTTATCATTCTCCTTCTGTATCTCTCCATCCAATTTTTACTTCTCTTCTTTTTTTATCGCCTCATCTTAAATTCTATTTATTTATTCAATTATTGATTTAATTATTTATCCTAAATTGTTTTTCTTCTTCACCTAATTTCTTTCTTTCTTTCTTTCTTTCTTTCTTTCTTTCTTTCTTTCTTTCTTTCTTCAACGTAAATAATTCTTTCTTTCTTTCTTTCTTTCTTTCTTTCTTCACTCTAAATTCTTCTTCTTCGCCAAAATTCTTTCTTTCTTTCTTCAGCATAAATAATTATTTCGTTCTTTAAATTTCTTTCTTTCTTTCTTTCTTTCTTTCTTTCTTTCTTTCTTTCTTTCTTTCTTTATTTTTCTTTCTTTCTTTCTTTCTTTCTTTCTTATACGTAAATAATTCTTTCTTTCTTTCTTTCTTTCTTTCTTTTTTCTGCATAAATTATTCTTTCTTTCCTTCTTTCTTTAAATTTCTTTCTTTCTTTCTTTCTTTCTTTCTTTCTTTCTTTCTTTCTTTCTTCAGCGTAAATGATTCTTTCTTTCTGTCTTTCTTTCTTCTAAATTCTTCTTTTTATAAATGTCCTCTTTCTTTCTTTCTTTCTTTCTTTCTTTCTTTCTTTCTTTCTTTCTTCTAAATTCTTCTTTTAGTAAATTTCCTCTTTCTTTCTTTTATTCTTTCTTTCTTTCTTTGCCCAAAATTCTTCTTCTTCTCCAAAATTCTTTCTTTCTTTCTTCAGCATAAATAATTCTTTCTTTCTTTCTTTCTTCTAAATTCTTCTTTTTGTAAATTTTTTTCTTTCTTTCTTTCTTTCTTTCTCGTAAATAATTCTTTCTTTCTTTCTTTCTTTCTTTCTTTCTTTCTTCAGCGTAAATAATTCTTTCTTTCTTTCTTTCTCCTAAATTCTTCTTCTTGTATACTTCTTTCTTTCTTTCTTTCTTTCTTTAATGAAGATAATTATTTGAATCTCGTTTAGTGCGTTCTAAATATTGTGCGTTTCACATTAGAATTCCCATATATGCTGTGTTAACAGAAAAGTGTCATTAAAACGTTACCCAATGTTTTATTTTTACCAACTGACACGTTTTTCTGAGTAACACACATTTAATATACAGATTACACAACAAAATTTCAATCGCTTTATCACTGTTATCACTATTTGTAATTAATTAAAAATGTGATCATAAGATAACAATATTTCTGTTTATGTGTCTTTAAAAAGGTGATCAGTGTCCTCACTATGATACTAAACGGCATACGATGGTGAGATTCCAAGGGTGGAGTTCTGGAGTGAGTGGAGTCTCCCCTACGTCCCAAATCCACTCTAACAAGGTGTGGTAGTACCTAAGTTACATTTACGGGTCAAATAAACCTATTTGAGATAGCGTTTGAAATGATTATACACTATATTAACACATTGGTGTTAAAACATTGATACAACAAATGGCTATGAAGTATTAACCTGTTTAAAATGATTGGTAAGTTTGTTTCTACATTGGGGAACTCTCCATGGTGTAATGGTTAAAGTTAAGGCTGTGGCTTCGAAGAAAGCGAATTCGAATCCCAGTCGCGCCATAACGTTCACTTTCAGTCTAATAGCCTTATCCTTCCAGCTATTGAGACATTGAATTCTACTCTGACCTCAAGAATTCAACATCTCAGTCATTGTCCTATGTAGAGGGCTGTTACATAGAATGTGTATCGCCGAGAGCAGCCTGGCACTTGACACTCCACAAAATAAATCCCGGTCACAACTCCTATTTCGGACGTATGAGAAACAAACAAATAATGTGGGTGTTAATTCGGGGTCAGACTGGTCTCCGACGTTGGTAAGGGGTTGCTAATTCACTTTCACACACACTACCAAGTCCTTTGTCCCCCTACCCCCACGGATCACGGAGGAACGAACTTCTAGATTAGATAATATTAACTGTAGATAGATTTCCAAATCCTCTTGTAATGTTTAAGGTGGCAATAAGACGTTTAGCAAGAATTAATGAAGGCGGTATGAAGCCGAGATATAGGATACATGCAAAAGAAGTCAACTCAACAGACGAAAGAACACAATCAAAACATTTCAACACAAGGGTGCCTTTAAAATATAACAAAATTTTAAAATGCGACTATCAAACAAATAATGATGAGATTTAAGAAACAGTTCTTTTTTCTTTTTTTCTTTCTTTTTAAAATACCGGCAATATTAAGCCAACAGGAAAACATCAAACAAAATTTCTCTCAACAGTTCTTTTTCTTCTTTCTCTTTTTTCTTTATCTTTTTCTCTTACTTGAGTAAAAGTGTCTAAGCTGCAAGGTTCATAAATTTAACTATTTGTGAAATAGAACATTTACAGTTTCTCTTTTTTGAATACATACAACTGTCTAATATTCAAGATTTGGAAAAAGAAAACGGTTTGAGCTGTATTTATTTTTGATTGGTTTTCAATTTTCAGATTTTCTCTCTTTTTACGGGTGAGTGTCTTTTCCCGGAGCTGGCTGATCTCAGCAATCTTTTTCTAACGCTAGCTTTGTCCAAACCCAATTTTACTCGTTTTTTACGGGTGAGCTTTCTCCCGTAGCTCGCTGATCTCAACGATCTTATTGCAACGCTGGATTTGTCCAAAACTGAAGATTCACCTTCAAATTTCTCTAACGTGTGCCGGCCTTTTTTGGCACGAAGATTCGGTCGACCAACCATTCGACTTTTCCTCTTCCACCACCTCGCCGAATCACGCCACACTGATTAACCTTGACTTCTTTCGTTCAACAGACTAAAGTGCATAGGGTACAGATAGCTTACCCTTTTTCTCCCCTACCGCTTTAATGGTCAGTCCCTATAATCCGATCTTTCTTAATGCCTGTTGATTCAAATAAAGAGGAGGAGGGGTATTGACCTCCCCTTCACTCTCTCTCTCTCTCTATAGCATACCACGTCCCACTATGAATTAAACAGTATCACTGCTTTTTTTTTCCAAGGATGGCTTTGGCATTAAACAACCCATGAAGGTTTTAATGCCATTAAACGTGAAAGCCAAACCAAGCATTGGCTCATAAAACATCGGTATTGCAACAAAGTATGAAGTGTTTACCTGTTTAAAATTCTTGAAGATACATTTTTCATATGCCATAAAGCAAAAGAGCTAAGTATATTTCATGATGAATACATAAATATTCAGTAATTGAATCTATTATCATTAATTTCCAAAGTTAAATGCAGAACCCCAAAGTCGCAAGCAAAGTTAAAAATTTAATAACCCTGAGCTTTCAAATGTCACTTAAATTAGATAACATGGAACTCTGTTTCCTACAAGCTTACTGGTATCTCGCGTGGTGTCGTAGTTAACGAACTGTTCTTGGAGACCAATATTAGTGTGTTCGATTCTATAGAATACACATCTTTTTAGCCTTAAAATAATCAACAAAAACATACATAAGAACATTCAAGGAATTTTGAATCAAAACCACATTAGCATTGAAGTTACATTTTCATATTTTTCAACCAATCAGCTAAAAACATAGAATAAGAACATTCTAGAAAATCTGGATCAGAAACTAATCAACAGAAAATTTTTAGGCTCTAAAACAAATAAGTAAAAATATAAATCTGATTGGTCAAGATATGTCTACGCGCTTGAATTTTAGGACCCGAAATAAAATTATTTTTGATCCACTACTGAAGTATTATAATTATTTACTAATTTTAGCTCAGTTTATCATAAAGTCAGCAATATGTGATACTCAGTAAGAATTGTAGCGTAATTGTTTGTTTCTTAATGTTCGTTGCTGTCATATTCCATGTGCTTTACGTGCTTGTAAAATTTGTGTTGTATTTGTGGTGGAACTAAACGTGAATGTAATACCCGTAAAATACAGATGAGAACTCACCCACACTCGCTACAAATTGGAGAGTAACATATTCATTAAACAATAACACGCACCCAATACAATTCTTACTGACTATCACATACTGCTGACTTTGTGATAAACTGAGCTAAAATATGTAAATAATTATAATCTCAAAGGATCATTTACCCAACCCCTCTGCACCTGCTAGAGGCGACAAAAGGTTATTTTTAAGCGTTGTTCAACAAGTTTTAATTGATAGTTTTCCTTCTCATTGACCAGTTGCCATATCGAGGTTAAAGAGAACAGTTTGACCTACTATTTAGAATATTTAGAATGGGGGCGGAGAACAGTTGGATTCATACCTTTCCCAAGGGTATTAGCGCTATACGAAACGTAAACGGCCTCATCTAGGATTTAAACTCGGTTTACCATTTCCATTTCCGGTAGCGATAACCATTGCACTGCAAGCACCACCAAAGAGTCATAGTATGATGCTAATTCTCAGTTTTCAATGTTAGCTCTCCTCACTTTGAAGAATGGCTACTTATGTCTCATAACAGTTGTTATATTTACTATAAAAACAACTATTATATGACAGAGGACTTACAGGTAAGTAAAGTTGGAAAGACCAGAAGTTAAGTTTGGTTTGATTGTTTTATGGCATATCAACCCTAGTAGATTATTTGATGCTAAATCTCGTTCATACATACATATATGTTGTATTGTATTAATTTAGAGGGCTATTGCAATGCAAAATAATTATTATTTGAGTCTAATTAATTTCGAGGTAAAAACAACATCGTCAGAGACTTTTTTAAATGAACACTTTGCTGGATGTTCAACTTTTTTTGGACGTTGTAAACATGGTGTCAAGTGGGGTATTAGAACGCCATGTTGGTTGTTGTAACCATGGTGCCCCGAGGGGTGATTAAACGCGATGCGGAATTGACGTGATTTCAGTTGTCCTAATCAATTTCATTTTATTTTATTTTATTTTCATTTCATTTTTTAAACTTAAATATTTATTCAAAATGTGCATGTTAATTAATGATATATTCAGTATTTAATTCTAACTTACTGTTAATCTGAGTATGTAGCTTAGCTATTAATAAAGCCTCCTTACTTCTGAGGTTACTAACATTACGTACTATTACTTCTGTTTTAATGGAAAAAATTATCATTATTTTTGCAATTAATTAAATGTTTATGGAATGAGGATGTACGTGTGTTGGGGTGTTCTTTAATTCTGATGTGGAGGGGTCTGATTGTACTTCTTATATAAAAATAATGACATTTTAAGCAAATTAAACGATAAATAGTGTAAGTTTTTTGGCATATATTTGGATCTCTTATTGGGCAGTTGGCTAGAGTGCATGTTGTGACTTATAAAAACAAATTCAACTAGACAAGAATCATTTATACTGGAAACAGGAGTGAGTTCAAGTCTCATTGAGTACCCCATTTAAAAGGCCTTGTGCCACACATGTTCTCTGACGAAAGCAGCAAGCTGGAAACATACATATATATAACACGTATGTAAGTAAAAGTAAATTTGGCGACCATAGTCGAGGGTAACCCGAAGGCTCCTTTTCGATAACTACTACACCAATGTGTAGGGGAGGGCGCTACTCCTTTCCTGGATTGCTCTACTTTACCCTTGATCCGTACCTTATAATGGTGAGTGCTAAGCAAGGAAGCATCAAGTACCATTTTTTGAGTCTTTGGTATGACTCGACCTGGGATTGAACCCAGGTCTCCCGGGCCATTGGCGAACACTCTAACCCCTAGGCCAATACGTGTATATAACACGTATGTAAGAACAAAATAAATAAATTCAAAAAATACAAATCTCTCCGTGGACCATCTTATTTTAAATATATCCTTATTCTTTCTTTGGACCTACAACAACCATCTTTAAATATATATATATATATATATATATATATATATATATATATATATATATATATATATATATATACCCATACTTATACCCATTGTGATTCTGGTCTACCATAATATAACCGTTTAAATACGCTTAGAAATCAAATTTTTATTCATTCCCCTCGACATGCAAATTTTTATTCATTCCCTCGATATTTTGTTCCTTAGCTATAGTCACCTACACATACAGAAATAAAATAATGTAACGAAAAATTAAGATACACCTACGAAATTACTTCTGGTTATACAACGCGCTGCATTTGTAGCTTAACTTAAACACATACAAACATACATTAATACGCAAATATAAACCACACACACACACACATGTAAAGAATCATACAAAATTCCAATGGGTTTTTTTTACTGTATTTGTTCGATTTTCGATTCATTTCATTTCCTTAACTGGCTGATGATTGTTGTTTTGCAAAAAAACTTCATGAAACCCAGGGTTCGCGGTCTAAATTCTATGAATTAAATATATATATATAATATTTATTTATTTATTTATTTATTATTATTATTATTATTATTATTATTATTATTATTATTATTATTATTATTATTATTATTATATAATAGCTCTATCCTAAATATTAGCACTCTCCATATTATATTGCACTTGGTTCGACACAAACCCACAAAGTGATTTAGTGACAACCAACACTGTTATTATATATATATATATATATATATATATATATATATATATATATATATATATATATATATTATTTTATTTCAATTTTTATAACTATTTTTCTAACTCTGGTGGTTTAAAAAAAAACAGATAATGCAATTTGTAAATAAAAAATATATTTCAATCCGTTATCTGGGAAAAAAAAGAAAAGAATAAAAACATCCGTACTGCTAAAAAATAATCCAGCAGTATCGCAACGCCTAGCCAAAAGCAAAAATACCGACAGAGTTACCAATGCTAACACTATTCACTTGCAAATTATACATACATTGTATTCGCTTACAAATCATATATATATATATATATATATATGTGTGTGTGTGTTTGTGTGTGCGTGTGATTTGTAAGCGAATAATTTCTTGTTAACATTGTTTTTAAACAAACCAAGCTCGTGTTTTCACACATTTAATTGGTTTTAATACTTATGAATTCTATTCAACATTATTCATTCGTTTGCTCAGAGTCAAATGGTTCCAAGTATTCTTAACAAATATAATACTAAATGCTTTCAAGTATTGCTATCTATCACTAATAATTATATCCTGCATTATTCGTTCCCTTGCACACAGTTAAATGCTTCCAAGTATTCCTATCAAATACTAATAATCATATTTAATATTAATCAATTGTTTGAAGTTACGTAAATGGTTTTAAGTATTGTAAATGGTAAAATACTTCTATCTGAATCATAGATAAGACCGTAACAAGTACTATCCCTCCGGGTCACAGTGGACTTGGAAGTAATGGCAATGATAAGGTTCTTCACATTACCCGAAGCTCCAGAATTGGAGCTTCACTATCATATGGTTTTATTTCATACCCAAAGATCTCGTTTGTGAAATCGAACCCCTCTGCAGAGGTTCAGTAGGCGTATTCAACAGCCACATCCCCGGCCAACTAGGCGGTCCAATGAATAAATTTTCTTTTGAAGTTGTAATATTTACGAGATTTTTATCTCCTTATTTAAAAAAAAAAAAGAAAGAAACGGAAATACTTTATTAATGAAAGTCTTCCATTGCCTATAACACAGGAGAGTGCAACTATAAAGTTGCATTTGTGAGGCAGAGAGGGAAAGAATGAAGGATTGATAAGGATGTATATATAACCCAAGGTTATTTGCTGGGAAAACTATCGATCGAGACAAAGTAACTCTAACCAGCCGAATTGGTTACCAAGGTTTCCGAGCCGAGACGGCCTTTCGTAACGAAGCAACGTGCCCTAATAATATGCCAAACAGATTTGTGCCAAATATTATTATTATTACTTGGCGTGTATTTATTTTCAACAAGCTTCTCTCACTGAAATTCCAGACGAAAATTACTTATGCAAACACACACACACACACACACACACACACGATATATATATATATATATACCGGTCTCACAACTTGGTTTCACTACTGTATAATGAAGAATTTTTTACAGATGAACTTGATATTTTTTCTCTCCCCCACCCCCTCTCTCTCTTCCTTCTTTGTATTTTTTCCTACCCCAGTCTTTTCCTTCTACAGATTCGTGTTCTTTCTCTTTATCAATTTCCCTTTTTTCCTCCTCTCTTTTACTATTCTTCTTCCTTTCTTTCTTTCTTTCTTTCTTTCTTTTGCCGTATTTTTCATTCTTTCTGTCCTTTTTTTATTTCTTGCTTTCTATCTTTTCTCAGTTTCTTTCTTTTGCAACTCTTTCTTTCTCTCAGTTACCATAATTTCTTTATTTATTTAGTTATTCTTTCTTTCTTTCTTTCTTTCTTTCGCCATATTTCCCTTCTCTAACTATTCTTTCTTTCTTTCTATACTCTTTCTATTACCAGTCTTTCTTTCTTTCTTTAACCCATTCGCTTTAGTGTATTGTTTTACTATGGAGGATCCACTATATATATATATATATATATATATATATATATATATATATATATATATATATATATATATGTATATATATATATATATATATATATATATATATATATATATATATATATATATATAATCCCTTTCACAGTTTCTATCGATCAGATACATTGTATCAATATGGTGTGATATATATGTATTATTATATCAGTTTAAACAAGAAAGTATATTTTAATGGAAATTTGAATAATATAATTAGTCTGAAAATCAATTTAATAAGATGTTAATAATTCGGTATCAAATGTATGATATTGTGTTCACAGAGCATAAAATAGGAAAAGAAATTTTACAAATGCTTCGAATTTCATTTTGCATACTACATAATTCAAGATCTCAGGATAAAGGATATCTAATATAGAAAGCAATGTCGCATAAACTATTACATTCGTTCTTAAAAACAAAAACAAAATCCTGGAATTAAAAAAGAACCCCCCCCCCAAAAAAAACAAAAAAAACTAGCCTAATATTTAGGGTGCCGCTATGGTACTAAACATCAGTTTCCAAGGTTTAAATTATGCGATGTAAATCACTTCCTGGGAAAGCAAACCTGAGACGAAAGCTAAATTTCTGTTTAAGAAGGTATTTATCAGTTGTGTGTGTGTGTGTGTGTGTGTGTGTGCGCGTGTGTTATCGGCAATATTAGTAGGAACGGAACACATCTCCAATTTTTATTCCTATAAATTCATCTGAACTACTTTCGAGGAAAATTTACTTCTTATTTTATCTTCGATTTATTTATTTTACTACGATTAGAAAAGATCGACTTTCTTTGATTCTTCTCAGTGGTGGCGATAGGCAGAAACTACACCGGAAGAGTAGCAGTATGAGATATGGAGATTAGGAAGGATCATTCACCGTTAGAAACACTTTTATTCAGAGGGGGGTTTGCGTAGAGTTCTTTCTCCATAGATGTTAATTTAGAGGAATGCTACGTTTTAGTCTGGTTGAGAGGAGTCAGAAGAACTGAAGGCTTTTTATTAAAGAAACTACTACCTCTTTACTACTTCAGGTTGTAGTGTTAACGGCTAACAGTAGATATAAAATCCTTATCTGAAATAATTATACTTGTCTCGTATTTTTCCCTGTTATTTCTCTAGTCTTATCGGAGGGCAAAAAATACACTAGTTTCGTCCCTACCGACGAAGAAAGGGTATAATATACTCCCAAAAAGGATGCGCTGCGTATGACATTAAATTGCATCCGGTGGTGAGGTTGTTATTCCCAATCTCTGGGAAAGTTGAATCACCCTTTCGTTGACATTACATCCGGGTCCGGTCTGATTTGAAGTGGTAGTACATGTTAGGGCCCTATCTTTGGGTCAAATAAATCTGTTTGAAAATTAATTGTGCAATAAACGAAAACTTGAAATAATATAAATGCATGTAAACTTATTATTATTATTATTATTATTATTATTATTATTATTATTATTTACTCATTAGAGTTGTTCACATCAGCGTTAGCTGATGGTCTTTCACTGGAGTTTGAGTGACAGCAAGTCTCCTCCAATCTCCAGGACCCTTCTCAGAATTCTGGCCGTTCTCAATAATGTTGTAGTTGGGATGGTCTAGAACATCGATCGATAAAATCAGAGTAAACGGCTTCGAGCTGACCAAGAAAAGAAGCAGAAGATACAAAAACAATTACCGACGCCGACTACGCCGATGACATAGCGATACTGGCTAATACGCCCCACCAAGCCGAAACACTTCTGCATAGTTTGGAACGAGCCGCTGCAGGCATTGGCCTCCATGTCAATGCACACAAAACTGAATATATGCGCTTTAATCCAGCAGGCGACATCTCCACACTAGACGGAACTTCTCTGAAACTGGTAGACACATTCACCTACCTAGGAAGAAGTGTCTCATCAACCGAAAAAGACATCGACATGCGGCTAACGAAGACATAGACTGCTATCGATAAGCTATCGATCATATGGAAATCAGACTTGATCGATAAAATGAAACACAATTTCTCCCAGGCAGTAGTCGTGTCGATACTGCTGTATAGATGCACCACTTGGACGCTAACAAAACGGCTCGAGAAGAAGCTAGACGGCAATTACACAATAATGCTGTAAGCAATATTGAACAAGTCCTGGTGGCAACACACCCAAAGCACCAAGTATACGGCCACCTGCCTCCCATCACGAAAACTATTCAAGTTAGATGAACCAGACACTGCTGGAGAAGCAGAGACGTGCTCATAAGTGATGTACTCCTATGGACCCCTACATATGGCCGAGCAAAAGCTGGACGACCAGCTCGAACATACATACAGCAGCTATGTGAGGATACGGGATGTAGCCCTGAAGACCTGTAGGAGACGATGAATGATAGGGAGAAGTGGCAAGAGAGGGTCGGGGATATCCGTGCAAGCGGCATGACATGATGATGATGATGACTGGATGGTCTCCACTCGTCCTCCTACCTCCAAGTCCTAATCACGATTGGTATAATTGTCACCTTTATTTTCCATAGTTTTTTCATTTCCCAACAAGGTCCATGTACTTATCCTTCGTTACCCTTTCTTTTAATTTTACATCAATGGTCAGCCGGAACAGCAAAGTCCACCCGTTTTTTTTTTGTTGATTATCATATGGTCTGGTCTTCTGGCCGAGATTAGGTGATCCGTTTGTATGTCAAAGTCCCATTGGAGTTTATGTGTGTCATTCTCTAGGACAGATGCTGGGTTGTACATGTACCATTTGTTCGTATGGTCAAATTGAAATTTCTTGCACATCGGATCACCTTGCCCAACCAATCGTATCTAGTCTTATACTCCTTCTGTGCTAATTTGCTGCATTCACTTATTATTATTATTATTATTCATTAGAGTTTTTCACATCAGCGTAAGCTGATGGTTTTTCACTGGAGTTTGAATGACAGCAAGTCTCCTCAAGTCTCCAGGACTCTTCGCAGTATTCTGCTCGTTTTCATTAATGTTGTTGTTTGGATGGTCTCCACTCGGTCGTCAACTTCTAAATCTTCCAGGCCCTTTAATAATCCTTTTGTTACTGTGCCATTATTATTATTATATTATCTCCATTGGAGTTTTTCACTGGTCTTTCACTGGAGTTTGAGTGACCACAAGTCTCCTCAAGTCTCTAGGACTCTTCTCAGTAATAATGTCAATCTCAATAATGTTGTTGTTTGGATAGTCTCCACTCGTCCGCCAACTTCCAAGTCCTCCAGGGAGTGGAGGACTTGGAAGTTGGCATCTTTATTGTTATTTCCACATATATATACATCTTTATTCTTATTTCCACACCGTTTCGGCCGATATGTCCACCGGCCTTCTTCAGGTGTTTGTAGAACTCGGGAACCTTCACGGAACTTTGAACCACGTCCTTTATTGAATCCACGGGGGTCGCCTGTTCTGATTCTGTTAGCCATAACCGGGTGCAAGTGTTAAGTATTCCTGTATTGTTACTCGCCTGTAGTGAGGATTGAACCTATATGGAAGGAAAATAGAAATCATCTGCCCTTATGAGATAAAGTTGAAATAATTGATTGGGCTGAACATTGGAGGATTAGACGCCTTAAGGAATCAGCACATATGTTGGGCTACAATGACCTGCTGAGTAGACCAAGTACAGAGTTGAATAGAATATATATATATAATTAAGAATATATAGAATAGAATATATATATATAATAGAATATATATATAATTAAGAAGGCTAGATGAAAAAAAATCTGAATAAGAGCACAGGTAAAAAATCATATAAATAGTAGTAATTCTAGTCAAGTAAGAACATTAAGTTTATAAGTCCCAAAAATTCACTGGAATTCTCCAGCAGGACACATGGCGTAACGGTTATTGGCGTTTGTTACTTAAGCTTCTAAGGAGACAATCATCTGAAGGTTGCAGGTTCAATCCTGACTTCAGGCGAGTAACATTACAGGAATACTTAACACTTGTACCCACTTATGGCTAACGGAATCAGAATAGGTGGCCCCCGTGAATTCAATAAAGTTCGAAGTTCCGTGAAGGTTCCCGAGTTCGACAAACACCTGAAGAAGGTCGAAGTACATATCGGCCGAAACGTTGTGGAAATAAGAATAAAGATGTATTTTTTTTTTCATATTCGCTTGTTTGATGGTGTCTGCTTCCAATATCCCCAAGCATTAGTAAGTTTCCTTTTCTCCGAGCGTTCTGATTTTTTTTCTTGATTTGATAGTTCTATTCCTTCCGTCATGTGTTGTTTGTCGCTTTTCAAAATTAGCAAGGCTCATTTTTTTAATGCTAAATTCCATCCCTATATCTTCACTATATATCCTCACAACTTGTATTAGGGTTTCTAATTGTTTTTCATTTTTTGGCAAACAGTATGCTGTCGTCCTTGCACTTTAAGTTGTTGATTTTTTCTTGCGATTTTTGAAGTTTGTATCCGCCAGTGCATTTTCTAAGTATGTGATTGAGTGGCAACATCGCTATTAAAAATGGTGAGAGTGCACCTGCTTGGAAGATGAAAAATCAGAGTTTGGGGGATGAATGTCATATTAAGTTTGATACTCTTTCAAATCAGAAGTTCCAGTAATGTTCAGGCTTTTGCACCCGTAGTTTACAACCCCCATCTCAGCTGGCTGGAGCTGTTGAATACACCGATTACATCTCTGCGGAGGGATAAAACCAGCCCCCAACGAGTGTCCTTGATATGACACTAAACAATCTGATGGTGAGGCTCCAGTAATCCTGGGGCTTTGGGTAATGCAGAGTACCCCTTCATTGCCATCGATCCCAGGTCCACTCTGGCCCAAAGTGGTAGCACCTAATAGGATTCTATCTATCAAATAGAATTGTTTAACGTTTAGACTGTGTGCAAACAAACAACTTATGCTGAAATGAATTGTTTGAAATAGATTTGTTTGATCATTTAATTGTGTGTAAATAAATAACTGATATTTAATTGAATTGTTAGTGATATATAGCAATACTTGGAACCATTTAACTGTGCGTAAAAGAATGAGGTTTGGCTTGTTTTAAAATGTTGTCAACAAAATGTGTTCACAAATCATATATATCTAATATATATATCTAATATATATATATATATATATATATATATATATATATATATATATATATAAAGAGGATTTGGCAGTAAGTAACCTAGAATGGTTGATGTGCCATAAAACTCAACCAAACCAAATCACATATATATTTAATATATATGTATAAAGAGGACTAGACATCAAATAACCTTCAGTGGTTGATATGTCATAAAACCAAACCAAGCTAAATCATATATATCTAATATATGTCTATAAAGAGGACTGGGAATTACATAACCAACAATGGTTAATATGCTATTAAGCCAAACCAAACCAATTATATCATCAGTGCTGTAATTAAGTTTTCTTTGCTCTTTTTAATGTAGATTTCAAGTCACTTTATTGATGTATCCACGCTATCTTCAATGCTAGTGAATTATCTTCTTCCTTCTTCTATGTTATCTCTCGGATGTAAAGCCTTAATCATCATTAACTTTCTTGTCTTTTGGTCCATTTGCCTAAGTTCCTTAGAATGGTCCAGAGTATCTCACAAGGGGGACTGGCCTGGTCTTTATCTTTTTTATGAGATTTCTGTTGCAGACTTTGGTTTCGAGAAGTTTTCTCGTTCGTCTGAGGAACGGTTTTTTTTTTATTTTTCTTTCATCTCCGCTTGTTTGATGGTACCCACTTCCAATATTCCTGAGTACTTGTAAATTTGTTTCACTCAAAGCGTTTAGATTTTTTCCTGATTTAGCAGTTCTATTCCTTCCGTTATTTTTCTTTTTCCACTTTCTATTATGAGCATGGCACAGTTTTCTGTGACAAATTCCATTCCCATATCCTGGCTGTATATTCTTATCGTTTGTATCAGAGTCTCCATTTTTTTTTCATTTTTGCAAACAGCTTGATGTCGTCCACGTATATAAGTTGATTAATTTTTTTCTTGTGATTTTGTAAATTTGTTGTCCCAGCCTCCATTGCATTTCCTGTGTATGTAATTTAGTGGCATCATTGCTATTACAAATTATAATTATAAAAACGTTCCTCCCTTTAAGATGGATTTTCTCCCCTGCCAAAGTTTTCTTCTGCTATAAATTCTACTCTCCAGTCTTTAATGGCTTTCGTGATAAATGACTATTATGATTTTATCCCATGTATTTATGTGTTTTGCTTTCTCTTTTGGGTGATATTTTTCAGTCACATTGATAGTAAAGTTGGCGACCGTAGTCGAGGGCGACCAGAAGGCTCCCTTTTCAATAGCTACTACACCGAAGTGTAGGAGAAGGCACTACTCCTTTCCCTGGATTGGTCCACTTTGGCCTTGATACGTACCTTATATTGCTGGGTGTTAAGCAAGGAGGTATCAAGTACCATTTTTAAAGTCTTTGGTATAAACGCGAACCGGGAATTGAACCCAGGTCTCCCGGACCAGTGGCGAACACTCTACCGACAAGAACTCTTCTAATATTAGCAGTTCCATAAAGTGCAATTTTTTTTTATATTTCACATTGGCTGAGACAGCCATGTACCGTGTTGATGTGTTTATCGATACCTTTCTTGGTCATACACTGGGCTCTTCGATTATTGGCACGGTATTAGTTTTAAGGTGCCACAATTTTTAGTAAAGTTATTTTATTATATTATTTAGCTGATATGTGATTATTTGTTGGCACAGACATATCGATAGAAAGCATGTTTTTTTCATAGTCCCTAACCACTATATCTAGTCTATTGCTCTTTATTTTTCTATTAAGAAAAGTCTCAGAAAATAGTTGTTTATTTTGTTTGCTTTATTGGTGCTGGTTGGGGTTTATACCATTTTTCACAATGAAATGTTCCATGTTATTTACATGCTTTCCAATGAATATAATACTCACTTTTATCTTGCCTTTCTTTATATTCAGTCGGTGTAACGATTAAGTAACCAGACGCTAATTAGTCAATTGATTCAGTTTTCTGATCGCCGACCCGGTTTTTTAAAAATAATGTTTACCTGATAGTTTCTAGTTAGTAGGCTTTGATCCAGTACGGCTATTATTAACCCCTCTTTTTCCGCCTTCAGTTCAACACTATTCAGCCATCGATTAGTCGTTACTCTATCCATATCAGGATTTCTAATTCTTTGTGCGTATCGTCTATGTAGTGGTCTTGTTCCCATGCGTTTTTTAAATTGATTTAGTCCTTGGATTTTTTGGCTTTTTAGTTTATATTTTTGCTGCATCAATTGCTTTATCTTTTATGTCTATTTCTTTTGATGTGAGATGGAGTTGATTAGCAAATTGATTACTTTCTTAACTAATTGAATATTTCTTTCTTTTGTTTCTTGTGCGTAGCATCCAATCTGTTTTAATGTCTAAGTATTTCTTTAATACTAGAATAGTTGTTTTTTAAGTCAGTTCTAGTTGGATTAATCCTCTTCTGCCATTTTCTCTCTTAACGTAGAGACGTTCAATATCTGCTCTTGGATGATGCAATCGGTGTCAGCTTATTAGTTTCCTTATTTCAGTATCCATCTTTTTATTTCAGTAGTTTATTATATTAACACTGTACGTCACTACCGATAGAGTCCGGACGTTAATTCTGTTACTCTGCCACCTTTTCATATTGTAGTTTAGGAAGGCTTTTATGACTAGGAACATCTTTAAAATGTTTAGAATTTTTAGAATCTATTCGTAGAGTACGCTTTTTTGTAGTCAATCCAACCCATACTTAGATTTTTCTGTTTGGATCGACAATTCTCCATGATCATCTTGTTTATCCTATTTACCAACCCCTCCGATCGGGCAGGATATGACACAAGGTCAATTTTAAAGGTTTTAATTCAGAGTTTTCCTTCTCCTAGACTAGTTGCCTCACCAAGGCTGAAGAACCTAGTCTGTCCTACTATTCACCCATTGTTGGAGGGAGAATAATTGGATTCATACCTTTCCCAAGGGTATTAGTGCTATGCGAAATGCAATCAGTCTCGTCCAGGATTTGAACTCGTGTCGCTGTGTTCATTTCCTACGACGAAAACAATTACACCACGGGCACCTCCACATCTTGATCATCTTGTTTATAAGGAACTGATCTTTCCAGCCATATGATTCTGTTTTTTGTTTTTTTTTAATCTTCTTTGCTCTAAAAGAAAGATATCCTTGCATTCTTTGAACTTGATTGTTCTCTTTTTTAGAATTGATGTTATCATTTTATATGTCATGGGAAGGCATGTGATTGGTCGTATTTTTTACGTTTGTTGTTTTCGTTTTTAGTAGTAGGTATGTGACTCTGTAACATATTGACCTTCGACCCAGCCGTCAATCGAGAAACATGTGCATCTGGTCGAAGATATCAAGATATAACCTTGACCATGGACGGGTTGAATTCGGTGCAAATGCGACGCACATAGGAAGCAGGTGGATGTCAAATAATTATATAACTCGGTGCCGCGGAGATTTGAGTTAGTTGGAGTTAGTTGCAGTTGAAGTTCGAGTTGCAGTTCGAGGCAGTGAGAACCAGTTCCCAGCAGGGGGCTTGGGCCCTCAGGACCCCCGGTTGAGCAGCCCAGCAGAGTGAGAAAAGAAGTGCTGCTATAGTCAGAGGAACTGGGGTCAATATGTTGTAGTCTGTTCAGTCTCCAACTCACCTCTCACACACAACCCTTTCGCAACCATTTCGAATAAAGTGTGAGAAGTATATTTTTCTAAAGAAGTGTGTTCGTTCGTCATTATTGTTGATTTTGTTTCCGCGCGTATATGTGTATAGTTGTATATGTATTACAGCTATGGAACAACTCTTTCCGTGCGCCAATCAAGTATTTTTCAGGTTCTTTAATGATTTCTGAAATAAATTTCCTCATTAGTTGATGATTGGAGGATGAGTGGTGGAGCCAGAAGTTTGTTATTTCATCTATTTCAGATTTCCATTTATGTGTGTGTTTAAGTGTGTTTATAATCTCTTCCATTGTAATGTCTTTGTTCATTTGTGGTTCATTATTTTTCTAAGCGTCTTTTATATTTTCAATCCATCTCGCTTTTTTATTATATGATTTCTTGCTGGTTTTTATTACAACTCTTTGACTATTATTTTGCGATCAATCGATAAAAATTTACAGAAATAAAATGCAAGAGAGACTCTACAAAAATTAATAATCATAGGCATTGCCTCATTTTCGAAAATCGAATTATATTACCATGAATACTACTAGTGGTAAACTTAGTTTAAATCAAGACCAAAGGTATGAGGTACTCAGTGAGAATCTAACTCGCTAGAATTGATTTTTTATCTAACTAACCGTTACCCCACGCGAAACGCTCTAAAGAATCTAATCACAGTTTAAATTTGGCGGAAAGTAAATGTAGTGTACTAATATTAATGAATGAAAAGACAATATTAACAATACTGCTACAAAAATAAAGAAATTTATTTCTTTGTTGGGAGCTGAAACGTAGACGAGTATACAGCGATTCGTGTATCAGGTCGCGACCGTAAAGACCAGTTGCTCACGCTAACACGGAGTGATACGTACTAACTGCTTTCTCAGCGGCGCCGTGCTCGTTTGATCTTCAAACAACGTTGTCATGTTACAAATTCAAGTTGGATAAAGATCTATATACACGCTGGTCCCAGAACTATCCTTTACGGTCGTGACTTGATACACGAATCGCAGTATACTCTTCAACATTTCTGCTCCAAAGAAATAAATTTCTTTATTCTTGTAGCACTATTGTTAATATTGTCTTTTTTCATTAACATTAGTACTCTACCGTAAATGTACCTAGTGAGAATCAAACTCACTACTAAATAGTAATTAGTCTGCGAGACTAGGTTGCTGACCATTACATCTGTTGGGTATCACCCACCTTTTTCCACACAATGAACTAGTCCATCTGCCATATATTGCAGGAGCTAGAAGGTGAAAAGCAACTTCTGATAGGAATAGTATTAGAGCATTGGAGACTGGAGATCGCACTAGATCACCTTACTTGCTACCGTAATAACGGAAGCCAATACTATCGTTGGACGATATCTTTATTCTGTATTCAGTAATCCTATGTTCTTGTCTACTAATAGTCTATTGTATATACTTTTTCCTGAGAATATATCTCAATTTCCTCTCATATCGTGGTTTGTCCTTTATTTAATATTACAAGCGTTCACTAACCAGAACGCAACAGCATCACACGAAGTACCCTTCGTGATTTTGCCTCTTTGAGATTTCAATACATAGAGTGATTCAAAAGAAATGTTATAACCCTTAGCATTTACATGGAAGTTCTTTTAGCATATTTTGCTTATAAAGTCTCCACCTGTTCACTATTCCTGTCAACTCATTATTGGAATCTTCCCATAGTCTTCTTTGAAACATCAGTTCTGCTTTTCTAATAAAGATACGCTCATAGAAATAATTGCATTTTTTATCACCTGTAGGAGATTCCAAGAATGTGATGACAAATATGGTGAACATGTGGAGATTGTTTGAAATTATATCATAAATGTACACGCATAAGAGTCTGAACATTTTTTAATCAACCCGTATATACGAGGGTCGTTCAAAAACTTTTAAGTCTCACCCAGAAAAAAAATATTTTGTTGTGGCAACACACAAAAACTTACAAAGCTAGAAAAAACTAATTCGGATTTCTGTCTTAGTTTCAGTGCAGATGAGGCCTGTACAGAATCTCGGTGAGACTTAGAACTTTCAAAACATCCCTCGTATATATATATACCTACCTAAATATCTCTCTCTCTATATATATATATATATATAAATATATATTCCCTACATTATCGCATCAAGAACATCCACAAGTATTGACAGTAAATGTAAGTAATATTTGTCTATAATTGGAATCATTTTGAGATGAGGCTTCTTAATCTGAGAATTAATTTTTTATTTATTGCGGACTTTTTGTCCTCATCTTGTTAGTTTTTGTGTTGTTTCTCCTTTCACTACGTTTCGGCCAAATTTCACCTCTGGCCTTCTTCAGGTGATTAACCACGACCTCGGATAGGAATGCCGAGTCTTGTAACCGTATCCCCAGTAATTACTGCCTTCCATAGTTGCTGTCTATCGCACCACGTTATTGACCAAGTAAACCTCTGGCCGGTTTGGGTAGGATTTGAAACCACTCTCTTCTGACAATGCTCACCTGGAACCGTAGAGACTCAACGTCTCTATCCGGGCCCCTACGAACAAAAACTACCAAGATGAGGACAAAAAGTCCCCAATAAAAAAAAATTAATTCTAAGTAATATTTTTAGTACTGTCAATAATAATAAGTACTATTTTTTCATATTATTGCATTATAAACACCCATCAGTGATGTCAAAGACTATTATGACCATAATTGTTTTATTTATTATTATTACTATTGCAAAAGCTACCTTGCCCACTAGGCTGGGGCTGTAGAATACCGTTGTATTTTGGCCTTTGATTTTGGCCTTTGACCCGGCCAAAAATGTCATTTCAAGGGGATGCACCGGAAGGAGGGGACACATTCTAATGACAGTTATGAGGGGAAATCGCGTGAGCGGAAATTGGCTGTTGAAATGGGACGAGCTAAAAAATTCCCATGGTACACTCATAGACTGATACACCGAAAGAGAGTGACATGTGAACTGCATGACAGTTATTTCCGCTTGATGACGATTAAACATTCGATTTCAAAGATCGAGTGGGCGATCGAGTAGGCGTTGAACTATTATATAACGCAGTCAAGACGGAAGTCAAGACAGTTGGCAGTTGCAGTAAAGTTGAAGATCGGACGGAGTTATAGACGAAATGTGGTAGGGAAAGCCACATCAGGCCGAAGGGGCTTTTGGCCCCGATGAGTTGAGGTCCGGAGAAGATGCTGATAAGATGCCGTAAAGAAAGCCATCACCCAGCAGAGTGACCTCTGGACCTCCGGTTGAGCATCAGGAGAATGAGAAAGCTACAACGTTGACGGTCATAACAATGGGGTCAAAATACTACAGTTTCTGTTCGGTCTCCAGCTCCCTCTCACACGCAAACCTTGAGTAACCCTTTTCGAACCCTTGCAATGAAGTGAGAGTTAAATATATTGTTAAAGAAGTCTTCCTGCGTCTTTATCATTGCTTGCGTCTGTTATTCATTGCGTCGGTATGTATCCAGTATATATGTGTATATTTCTGCATGAATCGATATATATGTATATAACAATACACCGACTGCACTTCTGCAGTGGGGTGAGAACCCCCCATCGAGTGTCCTGTATATGACACTAAAT
Organism: Sepioteuthis lessoniana; assembly: GCA_963585895.1. NCBI lineage: Eukaryota > Metazoa > Mollusca > Cephalopoda > Myopsida > Loliginidae > Sepioteuthis > Sepioteuthis lessoniana. The sequence goes on from OY757918.1 coordinate 94,457,900, forward strand.
AATCTGATAATGAGGTTCCAGTAATGCTGGAGCTTTGGGAAATGTGGAGCACCCCTTCATTGCCATCGATCCCAAGTCTACTCTGGCCCGGAGTGGTAGCACCTGATAGGGTTCTAACGATGGGTCAAATAGAACTAAACAGCGTACTTATGCTAAACTGAATTGTTTGAAATAGAACTCTTTTGACATTTAATTGTGTATAAACAAAATCTGTACTTATACTAAACTGAATTGTTTGAATTAGAACTGTTTGACTAAACTGAATAGCTTGAAATAGAACTGTTTTGACAATTGAACAGTGTACTCATGCTATACTGAATTGTTTAAAATAGAACTGATTATTTGTATAAAAATTGGATTTGGCATTAAATAACCTAAAAAGGATGATATGCCATAAAAACCTAACCAGCCAACCAACCAACTAACCAACAACATCATTTTTATTATCTGTTCAGAAATACTATACCACATAACTCTTGACAGCACAGTCATTATATATAAAAGAGAAAAAACATTTCTAAAAAAAAGTAACGTGATGATGATTTTAATTTTAGTCCTCACTCAACAAAATTCACCACAAAACAGACATTTCACATTTACATCAAATAAACCTTCAGCTATTATAAAGTTAGGTAGGAGTAAAGAAAAAGAAATATATCTACTGTAAAAGATACAATGAACATAGATAAATAAATAATAAACAGATTGAATAGATAGATAAAGACCAGACATAGATAGATAGATAGATATGAATAGACTGAGATAGATAGATAGATAGATAGATAGATAGATAGATAGATAGATAGATAGAAACAGACTGAGATAGATAGATAGATAGATAGATAGATAGTAAGCGACTGAGATAGATAGATAGATAGATAGATAGAAACAGACTGAGATAGATAGATAGATAGATAGAAACAGACTGAGATAGATAGATAGATAGATAATGGCCATAGATAAATAGAAAAATGATAAGAAGCGATGGATAGACACATAGACAAGGAATATATATAATAAAGAGGTTTATGTTTCTTACTAAAAAAAGTAACGTGGTGATGATTTTAATTTCATCATCACTCGACACAATTCACCACGAAACACACATTTCACATTTACATTAATTAAACCTTTAGCTATCATAAAGTTAGGTAGGATTAAGGGGAAAAGAAACCATTCTGATTGTAACAATCCATTTCCCACCGCCTCCTTACTCACTCTCCCCTTCTCATCCTCTCTTACTTCGTCTCACCTCTTCCCAACAACAAACATCGAAAATGTGTGTATACATATAAAGATGCATGCCAGTATCTACGCACGCATATGTACAGTGTAACCCGGATATAAGAGAGGTTTTTACTCTGGTCTCAAATTAGAGCCTGTGTTAGCTAAAAAAATAGACCAAAACCGGATATAAGAGACTTATTCTCCGGTCTCGACAACTCTCTTATATGTGGGTTACACTGTATATATGTACGCGCGAGCAACAGCATATACACAAACATACTAACATTCAATAGCACACAAACTTGGGAAAACATACACGCAAATCAACCCCACAGCAAAAATTTAACCATATTAATCGATCCTTTTATGTAAGCCTTCACTCTGTCTGACGAATGCAGAATGCATGAAACCCAGGATCACAGACACTATCACGCAATATAATATAACATACAAAAACTGCCGAATAAATAGCAGTTTTGCTTCCAATAAAGTCTTCAGCAGATGATGGCCCTGGACTCAGGCATAGTTTCGGGGCCGAAGCATCATTACCACAAACCCAGGGTGCCCCAGCAGTATCTCACAATACTACCAAACTTTATTGTATCGTGTTTGCTCTGTACGAATGTCATATCCACTCAGATGCAGTTACAGTCTTGTTTTGGATCTTTTTTAAATATTCCTTCTTCTCTGCTGGTGAAAGTCCGAGTTTGGTTAAAAATGTTGAGGTTGAATTCGAAATAAAACCTCGACATCCAATCTCAAGAGGAAATATGTCTGTTGACCTGCCATTCTTAACACACTGCTCCTGCAGGTCTTCGTACTTTTCCAATTTACGCTGATGCACTCAGTCGATGTTTACCTCGAAAGAGATCGTTAATTAACGATATATATATATATATTTATATATATATATATATATATATATAGCTGTGGCCCAGCAAAAACAGCACACCAGAGCGATTTCTTTATTTGGTCATTAAGGTTGAAATGCTCTAACTTAGAAAATAAAACAATTTACTGACCAATTTTCAAATGAATGATATTTTTGTTGGGTATGCATTCCCACTAAACGCATAAATAAAAAGACATTTCCTTTGCAAATATAAAGACAAGAAACGACCCCTCCAAATGCAGACAGGAAAACAAAAACGATATTGATTAACATCCAACTAAAATCAAGGATGGAACTTCGCTATGGTTGGGCGACCAAGAAGCGATCGATTTATTGATCTGTTCATTTATAGTTTACTTCACTTACTTCAATTCTGTCAGTGAGTCAGACACAAAAGGAAATGATAAGTAATATGTTTCATGAATTAATTATTTATTGACTTTTTAATGAACCCACCCGTTTCAGGGATGATGTTAATTTTCCACACCTTTTAATCAAACGGTCACAATAATATTTTACATTGGACTTAGGCGAGGGCAGTCCCCACGGTTTTGTAACTAACGTCCAGAACTGGGACATCGAAGTAAACGTGTTAAAACTCCAGTCGCACAATTATCTTCCTTTTCTGATAAATACCCCTGGGGAAAGGTATGAACACCCTTATCCCCCCCCCATTTATATGTTAAATAGTATCACTACAGTTCATTCTACGAGGATGGCTTTAGCATTAAATCATTCACGAAGGTTGATATGACATTAAACCAAGAAACCAAATCTTCACTTTGGACCGACAGTTATTTTTTTTGATTTTTTGATTTCACACTTTTTGCTTTCGTGTACGAGGAATTTAACAATCTAGGGTAGGGGGGATAATAAATAGATAAATAAATAAATAACCCACAAAAACACAAAACGAACAACAAAAAATCCCTATCTAAATTAGTAATAAAATGAAATCGAAAATGTTAAACAACAATAAATATTTTATATTTCTTCGGTTTCTTTATTTAATGGTATATCAACCTTTGCGGGTTATTTAATGCCAAAGCCGTCCTTGCAGAAGAACAGTAAGGATACTATTTAATGCATTGCTAGGGTCTAAAGGATTCATAACGTTCTCAAGTGTATTTATATTTATTAACCCCTCCTATCGGGTAGGATATGACACAAGGTCAATTTTTAAGCAGAGTTCAACAGGTTTGAATTCAGAGTTTTCATTCTCCTAGACTAGGTGCCTCACCAAGGCTGTAGAACCTAGTCTGCCCTACCATTTACCCATAGCTGGAGGGATAATAATTGGAATCATGCCTTTACCAAGGATATTAGTGCTATGTGAAATGCAATCGGTCTCGTCCAGGATTTGAACTCTTGTCGCCGTGTCCATTTCCTACGACGATAACCATTATACCACAGGCACCTCAAGTGTATTTATCCAAAAGTGAACGTAGCAGCATTACTGGTGTTCGAACTTACTTACTTCTAGGTCGCAGTCCACTACCTTAGCCATTACACCACGGAAACTCCCTTCCACGTTTTTGTTGTTGTTTTTACCTTATTCTAATTCATTAAGTAGAAACCAGCAGTGATTCGCCGTTTTTACAATGTTACGGATATATATATATATATATATATATATATATATATATATATGGAAATAAATAATGGATTGTAATCCGACAAATTTTTTCTTTACAAATTGTCGGATTACAATCCATTATTTACTTCTATTCTGCCCCATTTACTAACAAGATCCAAACCCATTCTTCCACTCCGATATTTCATATGGATGACGTCAAGATTGTTCGTAGATGCAAAGACCTACTCATCACTGCCCGTTCCTTCAAAAACAGGAGGACTTTTCTAACCAACTGTTTACAAGAAGAAAAAAAAATCATACCTACCACCATGTACAGCATTCTTCGTCCATCCTAACATATTTTCCTGGATTACATACATCTATACCTTGAAACTTCTATTCGTGATTTAAAATTTTCCGAGGCACATATATTTGAAAAAGCTCGACTTATAGGATTAGAACTTCGTCGAAAACACGGAATGATCCGAAATCTCTCTCGATGAACAAACGGAGCATAAATTCTACAAAATATTTCTAATAAGTCAAATGACGTAATTCAAAACAACAAACGCTGATTCATTAATCAAACGACCAAATTTTTCTTGTCACAAACAGCCAACTTTTTTTCTTGTTATACAAATTTTCCCTAGGTTTTAATATTTTACACTTTTTACACATCAATCGTTGATTGAACATTTCTAATATCATCCCTCATAGTCTTGATGATGGTTCATTAGAACCGAAACGCTAAAGTGTCGACTTTGCATCTCAATAAATCTCTTCTTCTCCTTGGATTACCTTGTCATCAATTTTTCTTTACATATATATATATATATATATATATATATATATATATATATATATATGTGTGTGTGTGTGTGTGTGTGTGTGTGTGTGTGTGCGCACACGCGCGTGTGTGTATATGCGTGCAGAGTTAAGGTGTATACAATTTAATTTCACTTATATATATTGATAATTTTAGCTATATATATCTATACAGAGTGCGTCATGATATAGAACAAAGATATTCAATTAAGTAAATCAGTATATCTTTAAAAAAATGATTGTATACATGTTAAAACTTGATTTTTTTTAAATGGCATATCAACCTTTGTGGGCTATGTAATGCCAAAGCCAACGTTGAGGAAGAACAGCAGTCATACTATTTAACGCAATGCTGGGATCTAAGAGGTTTCATACCTTTCGAAAGGGTACAAGTTAGAAAGTGAACATAATAGCGAAACCAGGGTTCAAACTCGTTTACTTTGGGGCCGAAGTCCAGCCATTACACAATAAAGGCTCCTATTTGTTGCGGATACATTTGTTGTGTGCAATACGTGCGAATATTACGATTATCTTCTTTTCAGAACTATTTTCTAACAACACCAAACAGCGTAACGATGACTAAGATTCATAAGTGTTTAATCATATCACAAAAAAAAAAAAAACAACAACATTATACGTACACTCTTTGCTCACTTTGGCACAAGGCTATACGCTACTTCAACGTTTATTGTTGTCGCTTTTTTTTTTTAAGTATTAACTTGATTCGATAGTGCTTAATGATGGTGGCCAATCCAGAATCGATAGTTTCGAGAGGACTTGGCCAGGAGCTACTTGGACCTATACTCTTTACTCAATTTAAAAAAAAAAATCTCACGCTTATACCTGATATTCTTAACCGGTTTTCTTTCTAAATATTCAGTTGATTATGAGCCATTCGTTTCAATGGCAATACGTTCAGACAATTGTGTCTTTGTGTGGGAATGTAAGTATGCATGATAACCAGTTGTTGAATACAACATAACCTGTTTAATAGCCCCAAATTGATTTATACGTTTCCATGGAGACCGATATATATATATATATATATATATATATATATATATATATATATATATATATATATATATATATATGTATAATGAAAATTCCTTTTTTTCTACTCTACACTGATAAGCGGACGTGGGCATTTTAAGATGGTTAGCCTGCCCTGTCAACAAGGTTTCGAATATGCTGTTTATATCTCACCCAGAGAGTTGTTTTCTTTTGTTAAATGGCATATCAACATTCATGGGTTATTCAATGCCGAAAAGTAATCAATGTTGAAGAATAGTCGTGGTAATATATTAAATTCAGAGCAAGGAGAATAAAGAGGGTTCATGCCTTCTCTAATGGTATTTCAGAAATGAACGTATTAGCACTATTGGGGTTCGAACTCGCCTACTACGATGTCACAGTCCAGCATGTTAACCACTACCCCCCTACTGAGGTGTGCCCCCCGCCTAAAAAACGGGATGCAATTAATCAATCGTTGAACCCAGCGTGTTTACGGGTGGTCTAGGTCCAATTTCTATAAAAGAATTCCAATTTCTATAAAAGAATTAAAGAAGAAACACTAACTCAGCAAAATAAAATACGGCACAAGGCCAGGAAAAAGGAAAACCCGTGACGCAGGTAAGAAATATGCAAGCATAGAAGCAAAGAAGCTGGCTTTATTGTTATTCATATTTCATTTAAATGAAAAACACTGACATTTTATCATTTAAACGTTTTGCCCAATTAAAACAAGGACCCAGTAATTTCCTTTTCAGCAGCCTAATCTTCCCCCACTTTTGAAATTAATTAGTATGAGGTGTTTCCAACAACCAATTAAATTGTAAGGGGTACCGTAACGAGTAATTACTGGCATACCTCGGGGTAGTGGGGTTACATAGCCTCGTCCATCTTCTCTCCAACTAATATTCAGCTGGCTGTATTTAACTACATAATACCAGTAACAAGTTAGGGATTCTAATTAGCATTTTGTAGGCATAAAATATATCTCCGCAATATTTGGGTAATATTTAAGATTTGGGTAATTGAAAATCTGAACCCCACAAAATTATTATTCCGTTAAACCCTTCCATGCCACAGGAAAGATGCGGCACAAGTCAATTGTTAAGAGGAGCTAAGCTGGTTTGAATAAGACCAATGGATTCATGCCTTTCCCAAGTACATTAGTGCTTAAAGTCAGATTATTTTAAGTGTATTGCTCTAATAACAATCTTGGTACGATATGCCGTTTTTCTGGGTTACAGTTACATATAAAAATAATTTCAAGAATTTTAATTACAGGTGGCGGAAGTAAAATAAGGAATGATTTTTAAAACGATTTTTTGTCTGATTAGTCACCCCCCACCCCCACCAAAAAAATCACGTTTTTAAATTGTCTTTCGTTAATGTCTTTTGAAAGAACAAAACGCGATAAATCTAAATTTTCATGATTAGCTCTATTATTCAAGCACTATCACATTAAAATTTAGCCCAATATGGGTGTGTAAGAAAAGAAACAACAAAGAATCTATGGTTCGCTTAACGCCGAAACCTAGCCAAAAAATTTCTGACCATAACCCTCTTGATTACACTATATGGGGCATTTTAGAAAACGCAACAAATGCAACTTCCCACCCAAATATTGGTTCACTTAAGACTGCTATTGAGGAGGAATGGAATAAAATGTCTGAAGAATTTATTTTGAAGGCATGCAAATCGTTTCGAAGACATGTTGATAATAATAATTGAAGAAATAGTGGCCATATTGAGTAAATTTATTGTTTTGTGTCTATCTTTTTATTTTGTTGTTTATCTTTTAAAATAAAAATTAATCACGTTTTATAATAGAGTCGTTTATGATTATAATAAGTTGGCGACCATAATCGAGGGTGACTCGAAGGCTCCCTTTCGATAGCTATTAGACCAACGTGTAGGGGAAGGCGCTACCCCTTTCCCTGGATTGCTCCACTTTACCCTTGATCCGTACCTTATAATGCTGAGTGTGAAGCAAGGAGGTATCAAGTACCATTTTTTGAGTCTTTGGTATGACTCAGCCTGGGATTGAACCCAAATCTCCCGGGCCATTGGCGAACACTCTAACCGCTAGGCCAATATCCGGTATAAAATTATTATAATAGAATGTTCCTAATTTCGCTTCTGCACACTGTATATATAGATTGTGAAAATACACTTGGTAAATCGACTCATTTCTTGGCGGCAACACCCCACAAGACACTAACTGTACGGCCACCTGCCTCCTATCACGAAAACTATTCAAGTTAGACGAACCAGACATGCAGGACACTGCTGGAGAAGCAGGGACGAACTCATAAGAGATGTACTCTTATGGACCCCAACACATGGCCGTGCAAAAGCAGGACGACCAGCACAAACATACATTCAGCAACTATGTGATGATGATGATGATGATGATGATTAATTACAGAGGGGGTCCCCGTAACGTTGTGGTTTACGTGCTGGCCTGGGACATAGAAGTTAAAGACTAATGCTCTTGGGAAAGTTATATATCTTATTCCTCACCTATGGATCAAATAGTGTCACTAATTCTCTTTTACACGGACGGATTTGGCATTAGATAACCCACGAATATTGATACGCTATTAAGAATCATTAATGACATGTACTATTTACAGAGCGTCTGGCACAAGTATATAGGGACAGAGAAATTAAGGGTGTATGATCTAAGAGCACCAAGTGCGAATTCTCCTATTCCTTCTTATCAACTAATTTGGTTTATTGTTTTAAGATAGCATTATCCACCAACAGCTATTTTTTCAGGTATGGCACTGGGATAATGAAAGAATAATGAGATCGTGACAAAAATAAGGGTCTAAGGGAGAGAGACATTCCATCAGTACATATTCTACAATCATTTTGTGCTGAGAAATTTTATGTATATATCTACTGAAGGATTTGATTTAGGTTGGTTGGTTATGTTTTTTGGCATATCAACGCTTGTAGGTTATTTAATGCCCAAATTTGTTAATATATATATATATATATATAAAATTTGTAGACGTATAGTTTTCAGGTAACATTAGTTTTAAACAAACAAGAGCTCATTTATTTGTACACAATTAAATGGTTTCAAGTATTGCAATTTATTGATTGCACACTGTTAAATGGTCTCAAGTATTGCTATGTAACCGGGCCATTGGCCTAATGAGTAGATTGTTCACCAATGATCCGGGAGACTATAGTTCAATTCCAGGTCGAGTCATACCAAAACTCAAAAAATGGTACTTAATGCCGCCTTGCTGAACATTCAGCGTTATAAGGAAAAGATCAAGAGTAAAGTGGGACAATCCAGGGAATGGAGTAGCGCCCTCGCCTACACCTTGGTGTAGTAGCTATTGAAAAGGGAGCCTTCAGGTCACCCTCGACTAAGGTCACCAATTTTACATTTTTATTATTGCTATGTAATGCAAATTCAATTTAATTTGGTTTGGTTGTATTTCATGGCATATCAATCTTTGCGGGTTATTTAATACCAAATCCTATATATATAATTTTCTTGTGAGTTGTTTGTAGTTATCAAGTCATGCATCTGCTTGAAAAATATTCGTATTTGATAGGAATCATATAACTGTGTACAAAAATCTCTTTAAAAAATAACTGGACGAAAAATCTAAATATAACCGTACAATGAGCGCGATTCTCTGACCTCATGGCAAAAAATAACACTTGATGGACTGACATGTCATGAAAAATCAATCTATCAAGGAAGCAAATTTTTAAAGTTCCCCTCACTCAGAAATGAACAAAATGTGAATATTTCTTCTTTAGGCTGAGAACTTTTCAATCGTCATTTTAAAACTTTTTTAAAAATCATGACTCATTGTTACAATATCGGAACTCCAAGTTAGGACAAAACGACCTGACAACAGGTGGTAAAATCCATTATATATATATATATGTGTGTGTGTGTGTGTGTGTGTGTGTGTGTGTGTGTGTGTGTGTCGATCATCAAATCTGAGTCACTGATATCACCTGAGAAAGAAACCGATTAATTATCATTGACACATATTCACAACAAGGTCAAAACAACAAGGTCAAAACACTTCAAAACAAGAGTAAGATATAAACTAAGATCACAGAAGTTGTGTGAATTGGCTCCTTACATCTATCAGTCTCGCGAGACTGCGTCCAAGCCTGATTGTATCGGTGACCGGCAGTTGCCCATACTGCAGGTCTTCTCTTTTCTTGACATTGATGTTTTTTTCTGAGGTAAGGGTTATGTGCCATATATTCAGTACCAGTGTCGCTGGAAGAGTTGTCTATGTCAGACTGTGTAAAAGACTCCATCATCAGGTTGGAAATTCAGAGTTTTTCGTTCTTCTTGATCAGTTTATTTACTTACAAGGCTAGAAGAGCTTACTTCGCTCTGGACACCTCAGTCGGCTGGGGCTGTAGAATTCACCCACTGCATCTCTGCCGAGAGGTAAGACCTTCCGAACTAGTGTCTAGAATAGTAGAGTTCAAACCCTGGACGATGTAGTTTGTGTTTCACTTTAAGGTAATGGCCTTAGTAAAAGCATTAATCTATTCCTTTTCCTTTCAGCCATGGATAAATAATAAAGCAGACTGGGTTCTTTAACCTTGGCGAGGCAACCAGTCTTAAAAAAGGAACACACACACAATCACACACACACACACACACACACACACACACATATATATATATATATATATATATATATATATATATATATATATATATATATATATATGTGTGTGTGTGTGTGAAGGAAAGTTATTAACAGAAAGGAAGACTCGAGAATTTCTTTGCCCAGTTTGGTGGGGCTGTAGAATATACCGACTGCTTCACTGCAGAGGGATAAGACCTCCCCCCAATGAGTGTCCTAGTTATGACATTAAACAATCTGATGGTGAGGTTCCAGTAAAGCTGGAGCTTTGGGGAATGCGGAGTACCCCTTCACTGCTATCGCTTCCAGGTCCACTCTGGCCAACAGTTGGAGTACCTGAAGGGGTTGTATCTATGAGTCAAATAAAACTAAGCTGAGCATGTATGTTAAACTGAACTGTTTGAAATAGAACAGTTTTGACATTTAAACTGCATACTTATGCTTAACTGAATTGCTTGAAAGAAACCGTTTTTGTATGCTAAATTGAATTGTTTGAAATAGAACTGTTTTTGACATACAAACTGTACTTAGGCTAAACTGAAATGTTCGAAATAGAACTGTTTTGACATTTAACTGTGTGTAAAAAAACTATACTTATACAAAACTGAATTGTTTGACTAAACTGAAGAGCTTGAAAGAGAAATGTTTTTGACACTGAAACTGAGTACTTATGCTAAACTGAATTGTTTGAAATAGAAAGGGTATTAGTGCTATGTGAAATGCAATCAGTTTCGTCCAGGATTTGAACTCGTGTCGCCCTGTCTATTTCCTACGACGATAACCATTACACCACGAGCACCTCACAAAAGAGTTTATCTTTTATTGTTGCTTCAAATATGAATTTTGCTTAGCCATTACAAAAAGTAAGATCTAAGTGAATGGCGAGAGAAAAATGTAACCAAACTTTTAATTTTGTATATGTATAGACAGGTACTGTCCCGGAAAATAAAATAAAGTTGGCGACCGTAGTCGAGGGTGACCCGAAAGCTCCCTTTTCAATAGCTACAACACCGAGGCGTAGGAGAGGGTGCTACTCCGACCTCTGGATTTTGGGAAACACTCAAATCACCGAATTCCTGTCAGAAAACCGGATTTAGTTTTAATTAACAAGTTGAAATGAATGTGAAAACTAGTGAACTTCTTCATTTCAGTAAAAATAAAAGAAAGCAAAAATCTGGATAAACATGTGGACCTTGCTAGAGGGCAGAAAAAGTTGTGTACCGTGAAAGTGGCACTGATACCAATCATAATAGGAGCTCTTGGAAAAAATCTCCAAGAACCTTGGTAAGACAACTGATTTGGAGAAGAAAAACTCTAAATTGCATTCAGCTATACTGCGCTTAAAAACTGACTTTGTGTCGTATCCTGTTCTTTTAAAAACCAATACTAGTGAGTTCGATTCTCCCTATGTGCTAAACGTAAAAGTTTAGCAAGTAACTACTTTACCAGACCATCTACCGTGCCGTGTGTAATGTTTAACGAGCTAATCTTACAAATCAGTTCTATTCATATGTACCCAATAATTCTGGCATTTTGCCGCTATTAAGTTAAGCTTAGTAAATAACTTGCCTCGCAGATTAATTTCTATAGGGTAGGAAATTCGCTTCTTACAAAATACTCCGTATTTGCTACCTTGTGTTAAATTTAAGCTTTTGCGAAGAAATTGTTTGGTTTGGTTTTATGGCATATTAACCATAGTAGGTTATTTTATGTTGTATCCTGTTTATATATATATATATATATATATATATATATATATATATATATATAATCATACAACGTGTGAAAACACGTGTGATACCCTGCCCTCATCAGCCGCCAACCAGGGGTGATAACACAGTTTCGATAGCTTAAGGCGGCACTGCCACTCCTGGCGCTACCAAGCAGCTTTTGCCACCGGACAAGGTTTATATATATATATATATATATATATATACGCCAGATCAACTAAAAGCAGAGATTAAGTTGGACGTTCGTTCATATATATATATATATATTGTAGAAGTCACTACTCTAACGTGCTGAATAAACATCAAGAACAACACTTACCGGTTCAACAGCTCCAGCTGGTAGACAAAAAGTAAAATGGGCGATAACCCAATACCGAATCTGTAACATATTAAGCAAGCCAGTGTATGCACACACTAATGTACCCATTCACTGGACAAGCAACCAATCACCGTCTAGGGAATGGACTTTGCCACTCGAGAGCAATGGAATGCCTCAATGTCTATATAATCTCGGTTCAAGTCGTAGCATTGATTTTTTTTTTACTCAAATGAGTATTACGAACGAATTCCAACATATATATATATATATATATATATATATATATATATATATATATATATATATATATTACTAATCTAATATCTACCAGCATTCACGGTACCAGAAAAAAAGAAAAAAACCCGCCAGGAACAAGAGATAAAAATATTTCGAATCACCGCCCGGGGGAAAAAGAAAAAATATTATAGGACAAAAAGAAAGAAAAGGCCAACCCCGTCACACCCCTTTAAAAAATCAAGAGATATGCAGTCAGTTGGTCAAAAAAAAAACTAAAACCTTCCGTGAACACTGCAATGCTACAATTACAAGAGTGCACCTGACCTGGTTGATATATATATATATATATATAGTTTGTAAACATTTATGATAACATCTTTAAACGAGCTTGAGCTCTCTTTTTTTTTTTTCTTTTTTTAAATATTTTTGCACGCAGTTAAATCAACATTACTCATTTGCTTGCACACAGTTAAATCGTTTAAAGTTAAATCGTTCCAAATATTGCTACGTATCACGAACACTTCAACTGGACATTTTTCATTTGTTTACACAGAGTCAAATGGTTCTATTTCTAACAATTCGATTAAACGTAAGTCATTTATTTGCATACAGTTGAAAAGTCAAACTCTTCTGTTTAACCCCAAGATAGGACCCAATCAGAATGGACCAGAGAGCATTGGCAATGGAGCCTCACCATCAGATGGTTTAAAGTAATATCAAAAACACTCGTTAGTGAGGGTAGTTACCCTTCTGCAGAGATACTGTTGGTACATTGTATAGCCCCAGTCAACAGGGCTGTTTTGTAAAGAGGCACCTCATATATATATATATATATATATATATATATATATATATATATATACGATGCAGAACCAGAAATTGAGAAAATTCTTAGGAAGAATCAAAATTATTTTCGGGGAAACCGACCCACAACATCACAGATTTTGACAATCTATCGATTCTTAGGAGTTCATACAAAAAAACCTCGTTGTGACACTCTTATTTGTAGATTTCTTCATGGCATTTGACTCAAAACACAGAGGGAAGATGGAGCAAATACTTCTTGCATATGGTCTCTCAAAAAAAACCAAAAAAACTGTCGCAGCTATAATGATGCTCTATAAAAACACGAAAGCAACTGTTCGCTCACCGGTGGGAGACACAAACTTCTTTGACATTGTTACTGGTGTTCTGCAAGGAGATACATTAACCCCTTATCTGTTTATAATCTGCCTAGACAACGCACTTCGAACGTCCATAGATCTAATAAAAGAAAATGGTTTTACACTAAAATTGGCAAGAAGCAGACGATAACCCGCACAAACTATTACAGGCACAGAATACGCAGATGACATAGCGCTTCGGCTAAATACACTTACCCAAGCCAAATCCCTATTGCACAGTTTGGAGCAGGCAGCAGGTGGCATTGGTCTCCATGTGAATGTAGACAAAACGGAGTACATGGGTTTTAATCAAAAAGGAGACATCTCCACACTAAATGGTGGTTCTCTGAAATTAGTGGACATGTTCATCTACCCCGAAAGCAGTGTCTCATCTACTGAAAATGATATCAAAATGCGAATAGCGAAGGCACAGGCAGCTATTGATAAGTTATCAAGCGAATGGAAGTGAAACCTCTCCGATAAGATAAAACGCAATTTTTTTCCAAGCAGTGTCCGTGTCAATTCTACTATAAGGATGCACCACGTGGACGCAGACTAAACGTTCAGAGATAAAGCTAGACGGAAATTTCACAAGAAAGCCACGACCTATATTGAACAATTCCTAGAAGCAGCATTCCACAAAACTGCTGTTGTACGGCCACCTACCTCCCATCTCTAAAACCATCCAAATAAGACAGGCAAGACATGTGAAACTCTACTAGAGAAGTAAAAACAAACTCATAAGCGACGTTCTCCGATAGACCCCTTCACACGAACGTGCAAGTGTTGAATGACCAACGAGAACCTATTTACATCCGTTCTGTACGGACACAGGATGTAGTCTAGAAGACATGCCAGAATCGATGGATGATAGAGACAAATAGCGAGAGTCAGGAAAATACGTGCTAACAGCACGACATAGTGATATATATACTGGATTCTCTCGTCGATGTTGACGTAAAAGGGCACGACAGTTCGATTAAAAATGTGACTACCAACGCGTTTGATTTGTTCCTTTTTGGATGCGCTGATGACAGAAGAATGGTGCATCTGGGTGCCACAAATTTTCTCGAAACACATGCCTCAGGGTTTTTTCCTTCTCTTAGATCGCTTATCTCACAAGGCTAGAGAGCCCAGTGTACCTCTCTAAATTATCCTTTATCCTATTTACCAACCCCTCCGATCGGGTAGGATATGACACAAGGTCAATTTTTAAGCGGAGTTTAACAGGTTTCAATTCAGAGTTTTCCTTCTCCTAGACTAGTTGCCTCACCAAGGCTGAAGAACCTAGTCTACCCTACTATTTACCCATAGTTGGAGGGAGAGTAATTAGATTCATACCTTTCCCAAGGGTATTAGTGCTATGTGAAATGCAATCAGTCTCGTCCAGGATTTGAACTCGTGTCGCCATGTTCATTTCCTACGACGATAACAATTACACCACGGGCACCTAAATTATCCTTTATGGGAAGAGGAGACATTTCCTGAGTTTGAATTGAAGCAAGCCTCTTGTAGGGTACAGTAGGCTAGAGTGACATAATTACAATTATCTCGTAATGAGGCACCCAGCTCGACCTTGATAATGTATTATCTATTAATATACATATAGGGGTCTATAATATGATATGGATACCAGGTTCTTCTGAGGTATAAAGGAGTATAAGTTTCAGTTTACCTGTGTGTTTATCTTTTATCATATTTACCAACCCCTCTGCTCGAGTAGGATAATACACAAGGTCAATTTTTAAGCGGAGTTTAACAGGTTTGAATTCAGAGTTTTTCCTTCTCCTAGACTAGTTGCCACACCAAGGCTGAAGAACACAGTCTGACCTACTCATTTTTATTTACGCATAGCTGGAGGGAGAATAATTGGATTCATCCCTTTCCTAAGGGTATTAGTGCATGTGAAATGTCATCAGTCTCGTCCAGGATTTGAACTCGTGTCGCCGTGTCCATTTCCTACGACGATAACCGTTACACCACGGGCACCATTATCTATTAATATAGAAATTTTGCAATTGTATAGCATTTAGAAAAATCTTTATTTTTGTCACAAGATGGGACGAATATTTTGTTCTTACAATCGAGGGAAACCAGTCAGTAATTCTTTTAAAGGTTCTTGGGTGGCATTCGACAGCGTCCCATTTTCTGTCTGCGTAACTTTTCCGTCGTTTTACCTTGTCCTTCCCTATCTTTTGCTCTTTCCATGTCCACACTGATACCAAACCCGATGACTTGGTCTCGATTTTCAGTTTAAAAGTTCAGTTGAGTCAGAATCTAAAGGGCGATTTTCTGTCCTGTCAAGATCAGCTGATCTTTCTCTGGTCAGTTCTCGACACGAGTTATCATTCCCAATGGCCAGGCACATGTCCCACCACACACACCCTGTCAAGGAGGGAGTCCTCGTAGCGTTGAGTAAGCAAGTTCAAAATCTAGTCTCATAATTACATTCACTTTCAGGCAAATACCCGTGGTATAAATAAGAACCCTCTCATCCCCCAGCTATTAGTTAAATAGTACCACGACTGTTCTTCTACAAGGATGGCTTTGGCTTTAAATAATCCACGAATGTTGACATGTCATTAAATAAAGAAACCAAACCAAACCACACTGAATGATAACAAGTTAAAAAGAAACGAAATAATCCGATGTTTCAAAATCATCATCATCCTTATAAAGGCCTGCTAAATATACGGATTCCCTTGGCTATCTAACGTCATCTGTCCCTATCGACCATCCATCTTGGAAAACCTTCTAGGAGGCATCCAGGGTCCGAAAAGTGCCTTTGCCAGTCGATCAACACTGGTGTGTCTTTTTGTGTAGGAGACCTTGAGAGCCATACCCAACATGTCATGCTTCTCTTTCTTGGATGGTTGGTGAGATGGGAGGTAGGTTGACGTACAACAGCAATTTTGTAGAGTGTTACTTCTAGGATTAGTTCAAAACGGCATATAGCATTCGTGTGTAGTTCCCATTCAGCATATATATATATATATATATATATATATATATGTAAATGATGAATTTGTATAAAAAATGACATATATAAATTATATATGTTTGTATACTTGTGTGAGAGTGTGTATGTGTGTCTATGTCTATATATGTGTGTGTATGTGTGTGTGGGCTATATAAATGATATTTTGGCCCCGAAACCATGTCTGACCCCAGAGTTATTATCTGATGAAAGGTTTGCTGGCCGCATAACTGTTTTTAATTATTCATCTATTTTTGTTTAATTTTTTTTTTCACTGCAGCACGTGCTTGATAATAATAATAATAATAATAATAATATATGAGTAGGCGAAAATAGATTATAAGCTACAGGTTTCTGTAGCTTATAAAAACTTACAGGTGCCCGTGGTGTAATGGTTATCGTCATAGGAAATGGACACGGCGACACGAGTTCAAATCCTGGACGAGATTGGTTGCATTTCACATAGCACTAATACCCTTGGGAAAGGTATGAATCCAATTATTCTTCCTCCAACTTTGGGTAAATAGTAGGACAGACTAGGTTCTTCAGCCTTGCTGAGGCAACTAGTCTAGGTGAAGGAAAACTCTGAATTCAAACCTGTTAAACTCCGCTTAAAAAATTGACCTTGTGTCATATCCTGCCCGAGCGGAGGGGTTGGGTAAATATGATATGATAAACCACAGATTAGTAGATGTAGGATATGTGGAGATAGACATAAAACCAAAAATCGCATAATTAGTGAATGTAGCAGACTAATGCAAAGGGAATATAAGACTAGACACGACTGGGTGGGAAAATAGATTGAATTGGAATAGTGCAAGAAATTGAAATTTGACCATATTACCAAATGGTAGATACACAAACCTGGTAGATACACAAACCTGGGAAATGAGTTCTCTTGGATTTTAAGATACAAACAGATCACTTTATCACGGCCAGACGACCAGACCTAGTGATAATTTAAATAATAATAATAATAATAATAATAATAATAAAATGAAAAAACAGAAACTCCCGAAGTAAGAATCGAGGAAAACAAAAGAGAGAGGACTTACTGGACCTCGACAGGGAACTAAGGAGGCCGAAGACATGAGAGTGACGGCGATGCTAATAGTGATTAGCGCTCTTGAAACGGTCTCCAGAGGGTTGGAAAAGAGGTTGGAAGAGTTAGAAATCGGAGGACGAATCGAGACCAAGTAGGCTGTAGCATTGTTAAGATCGGCCAGAATATTAAGAAGAGTCCTGGAGACGCGAGGAGACTTGCCGTTACTCAGACTCCATTGAAAGAGCAACAACTAACGCCTATGTGAAAAAAAACTTGCAAGAAATGATAATACATCTCTATTCAATAATATGCCAGGGAATTGAAAAAAAAAGTAGAACATGAAAGTGGCGGTGATACAAATCGTAATTGGTGTTCTTGGAGCAGTCACCAAAGGTTTGATAAAGAGACTGGAGGACTAGAAAATGAGAGGATGAGTGGAGACCATCCAAACTACAGCATTACTGAGATCGGCTAGAATACTGAGGAAAGTCCCGGAGATTTGGGGAGACTTTCTATCACTCAAACTCTTGTGAGAAACCAACGGCTAAATGTAAAAAATTAAATATACGAGGACTGCAAAACTAGACGCAAAAATGTAACTATAGCGTGGATTGATCACAAAAAGGCTAATGATATGGTCCCGCAAAGCTGAATTGTTGACAATCTCAAAATGTACAAATGTGGAATTGACCGCAGAAGGAAAAAGTTTAGCAGACGAAAAATCTAGAGAGGTATATGCAAGGGAGATGCAATATCACTATTAGTATTTGTACATCAAACTGCCAAAAATGAAAAAGAATTTGAACCCTTAATACAGGCAGTGATGATATACAGTTAGGATATAGAAATGGAATTTGGCAAGAAAAATGTGCCATGCTAATAATGAAAAGTGGCAAACGAGAAATAACAGAATGAATAGAACTAGCAAATCAGGAGAAATTCAGAACGCTCTGAGAAAAAGAAACTTACAAGTACTTGAGAATATTGGAAGCGGATACCATCAAACAAGGGGAGATGAAATTGTAGTGGATGCATGTAGCGAGTGAGAGTGAGTTCTCGTCCGTATATTACGGGTGTTACTTCACGATTAGTTCCACCACAAATACAACACAAATTTTTACAAGCACGTAAAACAAATGGAATATGACAACAACGAACATTAAGAAACAAACAATTTAATATTCATAACAAAACAGGAATAAAAATAAATGCGAAACATAACGTGCGAGCGGCATTTGTAGAAATACAGTTATGGCCAGTTAAATAAGATTGTTCACACACGTGTGTGTGTGTGTGTGTGTGTGTGTTTAAATGTTGATAAAGTCTATCAAATAAATGGTTCAATGGTTGGCAAAGGTAAGTTGGTTAAAAATAAGTGTCTTTACTTACATATGTGGGTATGTGTGTGTGTGTGTGTGAATGATGGACCGTGAGTGTAGGTCTTTGCGTTCATTAAATCCGCACTATGTTTTTCTTAAGATTTTGGCGACAACGTGTCGCATTGAGGAAAGAAAGTTGCAAGCTTTTCCCTTTGAGTCTATATCGCGGCTATGTGCGGCTCGGTCATGACCTCTAGTGAAAAGTCTTTTTGGGTAGTAGACGGAATGACTTTTTGGCCGTGGAGGAAATGAATTGAATTACCGACATCTGACCTGGTTGATTAAATTCTTCGTTATTTATACTTTAGTACTGGATAAAAAATTAGTTTTATTGCGGGTCCTAAAATTTAAGCGCGTAGATATTTCTTGACCAATCCTATTCGTATTTTTACTTATTTGTTTTAGAGCCTAGAAAATTTTGTGTAAGTTAGTTTCTGATCCGGATTTTCTAGAATGTTCTTATTCTGTTTTTAGCTGATTGGTTGAAAAATATGAAAATGTAACTTCAATGCTAATGCGGTTTTGATCCAAAATTTCTTGAATGTTCTTATGTATGTGTTTGTTGATTATTCTAAGAGTTAAAAAATGTGTATTCTATAAAATAAAAAATAAAAAAAAGAATTCCTCAGAAGAACGAAACAACGACTCGAAACAAAGCTACATCGCAGAGACCTCATCAAAGGGATAAATACCTGGGCTGTCCCCCACGTAAGATACTCAGGACCGTTCTCAAAATAGACAAGGAAAGAACTTCAACAAATGGACCAAAGAACAAGAAAACTCATGACGATGCATAAGACCTTACATCCTAGAGAAGACATAGACAGGCTGTACATGTCAAGAAATGTGCGCGTCTTGTAATATCAAATGCTCGTGTGTGTATCTTATCTGAAAATAACAACTTCAGATTGTAATGATTATCAACGTAGATGTTTTTCAATTCTGATAATTTCAGTAAATTTTACCCGCTACAAACACATTCTACTTGTTGCTTAAATGTAAAAAAACATTTACTAAAAAGAAAATCCATATTAAAATAAATAAATAAACAAATGAAACGAAGATGAGGATGTTAGTCTGAATGATAACCAACGGAGAATTCTTCCGATTTCGGTAAAAATATACACGATGGAAGAATTTCGCGTTATATCTGAAAACAAAATTCAGGAGTGTATTGAAGAATCTAATCCCCAAAACAATCCCACTCACATTTTCTTTTCGACTATTAACTCCAACGACCTTAAAAGTCGGCAGGGTGTGGGTTGAAATTTATCCGTCCGCCAGAGGTCTCTCTCTCTCTCTCTCTCTCTGAGTGTTGCCTGTGGTGATGCCACCGAAATGTCATTCATAATTGGCCTCCTAGAATACATGTGAAATTCATCTTCCCTTGGTATCTACAACACAACACAAAGTTTATGTAATGCTATACGCCGGCCTGAAAATAGAGTAATCAAAAGGATCGGTAACTTTAATGTAAAAAATACCTTTAAACTCATTAAATCAGCTGAATGATTTCATAACTTTCGAAATAGATGACGTGGAATGTTTTCATTAATACTTTTCGTCTTTTAATGAAAGATAAACAATTATTGAATTTTTGTATAGAACAAGACAAAATACACAGAGAGAAATGTAGATAAAATGTTATATGATTCAACAGATTTTACGTTGATCGGCAGAATGTGCCTAGTAATCAAATCACTCTTGTTTGTTTATTTTTTTTTTCTTTCTTTCTTTCATTCTGTTGTGGTATCATCCCTATTTTGGATACACAGTGGACTCTTCCAATAAAGATATAACATTTGACTCTAATCCACTCAGCGAATAAGGGGCAAAAGCGACTTTATCTATCTATCTATCTATCTATCTATCTATCTATCTATCTATCTATCTATCTATCTATCTATCTATCTCGTAGTATTTCTATGTAACTATCTAGTAAGCTAGCTAATTAACTAGCTATTCTAACATCTGTCTATATCCACATCTATCTATCTATCTATCTATTACATCACTTAAAGGGAGATACATGGCTAGTGTCAAAATTGCGGGACTGCGCCCTCGAAGTTAACGAGTTCGAGCCCCAGTCGCGCTACTACATTCACTTTCGGACAAATACGCTTGAAAAATACATGAACATCTGTAGCAGAAAAAACTTCGTATTTTTATTTGACGCATAAATTAATTTAACCGTTAGGGTCGACGCATATTTTCACCCAATGAGCATGACCTATCCTCTTCAGGCCGGACCATTTTTCTGGGCAGCACCAAAATTGTGAAAGCCAGCCAAACTACCTCTTTCTCAGAATATTTCGAACAGGACAGACGTACTTACTGTCCGCTCCCTTCATAGCAGCAGCATCACAACACCATGAGGAAAGCCATCAAATTTATGGCCCTCTTGCGTCTATTCTCTTAGACCAAGGGTTCCCAGTTGAATATGAATTAGATGCATTCAACCTGCTACACACAGGAACACTTTCATATCGCCTCTAACTTTAGTCATATCTACTGCGAAGCGGAATTTCGCTCAGACATCCAGCTATTTCATCCCTGGGCAACATTTTCTGGAGACATGCTTCTCTTCCCAAACAACCAGGACCACACATTCATGGGTGACTACATCATTCCTGTCCTTAACCAGCAAACACGACCTTTGCTACACCTATGGCGACCATATCTCACTCAGACATTCAACAATGCCTTAACGGTAGCGACGCATATTTCGCTCAAGCATTTAGCTGCTAAAATTTCTTCTTAACTCCATAACTATTTCTTTCCTTCCTTCCTAAGAGACTTGCAGCATAGAGGTACCCTTTATTTACGCTGCTATTAAAACTATCATAAAAAACATTTCGACATCTTGGTTCTTCTCTCATTTATTTACCTTAAAACTTAGCGAAGAAACAACGTAACAACACGTAACAATATTTCTTTGCTAAACATCCAGGATAGTCTGGAAACTTAGCGTATGTACCTCGTCATCTTTCTATCTACCTATCTATCTCGTTGTATTTGTATGTATCTATCTAGCAAGCTGGCTAGTTAACTAGCTATTAAAACATCTGTCTATATCCGCATCTATCTATCTATCTATCTATCTATCTATTACATCACTTGAAGAGACACACATGGCTGGTGTCAAAATTGCGGGACTGCGCCCTCGAAGTTAGCAAGTTCGAGCCCCAGTCGCGCTGTTACGTTCACTTTCGGACAAATACGCTTGAAAAATACATGAACATCCTTATACCCCCCCCCTAAATGGGTTAAATATTATCACTGCTGCTCTTCTACAAGGATGACTTTGCAACTAAACCCATGAAAGTTGATATGCCATTAAACCAGGAAAATAAACTAAATTTCACTGACTGGACACCACCACCAACAAAAAAAAACTTGAAGAAAAAGCTAGATGGGGACTATACAAGAATGCTTGTTTGGAACAAATCCTTGTAGCAGTACGAAACGGCAGTTGTACGGCCACTTATCTCTCATCTCGTAAACTATCTAAGAACGCCCAGTAAGAGATGCTGGATACTCCTATGAGTAGCCAGTATCTCTTACTGGGCTTTCTTACTCATGGACATGGCCGTGTTTGTTGACCAGCGAAAACTTATATTCATCAGCTCTTAGCGGACACTGGTTCTAGTGCAATGACCGATGGTGATGGATGGCAAGAGAGACTCAAAGGTATCCGTGTAACCGACATAACTTCTTGATGAATGCTTGATTGTTGATCTATCTATCTATCTATCTATCTAATTTTCGCATCTCTCTATTTTTTCTCTCTCTCTCCCTATCTATCTATCATTATCTAATTCTTCTTATCTATCTATCTATCTATCCTCAAACAAGTTTCTCAGAACCCTGCTTTATAAATTGACAAAGGTAATGATTGTTAGGTTTACTAATCTGTATCATTTGTTTAAAACTACATATAAAAAAAGAAAACAGGTTACAAGAAAAGAATAAGACCGGAAATTAATAGCAGTTGTATTTTCATTTTCACATAAAATTATTCTCAGTTGTAATAGAGTTGTTATCAACCCGGATCTTTTCACTAACCGGCAAATTTATCCTTAATGTAAATTGAATGCTGCATCGAAAAGGTTAACTAGTTTTTTTTCTCAAAAATAAAATTAATGTATTTACCGACTAAAGTGGGCCACTTACTTCATTCAATTTTTATAAGGTTACATTTCATTAATTTATATCTGCAGCGTAATGGCTAAAATGCTGAAGGGTCGAGGGGGTTAGGGCTGCAGAATACACCGACTGCATCTCCGCAGAAGGGTAATACCTCTCCCACCCAGTGAATATGACATTAAACAATCTGATGGTGAGGCTTCAGTAATGCTGCAGCTTTTGGGAATGTGGAATACAACTTCATTGCCATTGCTCCCAGGTCCACTCTGTCCCTGAGTTGTAACACCTGATAGGCTCCTATCTATGGATCGAATAGAACAAACTATGTGTGGAAACAAATGACTGATGTTAAAAGATGATTGTTACAAATCAATACTTGAAACACTTCAACTGTGCGCAAAAAGAGCTCAGGCTTGTTTTAGAATGGTACTGTCACGTGGTCCCCCACTGAGAGAAGAGAAATAAGGAATTTCTACTACCCTCCATGTTCGAATTAGCAGGCCGTCAAAGAATGACCGTTAAAAAGAGAGGGATAGGAATCTAGGTCAATCCCTTTCGGCCGAAGTAACGAATCCTGGTCAGAATGGTAACAAACAGATGTTTGCACTCTGTGACCGGATGGGTAAAGAATGGGGTATAGGGGCATATAGTAGTCCTAACGATTCGCCTGACAGGGGGAGAAGAAGATAGAAGCTAAATGATTGGCTAGAATCCCAAAGCGGAAATAGCCCCCTTCTTCCGTCAGCGGAAATAGGGATAAAGAATATCAGTTTTGAAGATGAGATCGCCGTGAGTGGACGCGGGATCTAAGGCCAAGACTCCGGGTGAAGAAAGCGGAAATAATCTTGGACAAGTGGAAGACCCTATGCCTTCAAGCCAGAGCATTATAGATATATAAAATTCCGTCAACCCGTAAAAGAGAAAATACTCTCCAAAGGAACCCGTCGAAAAGATAAGTAAACATTAAGACTGTTTCTCCCTACACCCAATTATATATTCTCTCCCTCTCTCAATTTAAAGAAAGACGAAAGAAAAGAAAAGGAAGAAAGAAATTTATAGTTATGAATTATCTGCTGATGATATAGCTGACACGTTGAAGGTGTGTGTCTGCGTGTATATTAAAAAGATTGTTATATTTTAATGTCCCCACGTGTTGAAGTTTGCTCATTGTGTCGTTTACTGTCAAGTTGCTATTTCATGTTTCTTTTTCAGCTTCTTTCGCCTCATGTTATTCTCGCCTAAATTGCCCTATTCTTTCCTTTAAAAATATTATACGGGAAACCGGAGTCGTCGACTACTATAATTAATATTATTACATCTAAACCTAGAGGTCCATATCTTCCATTGTTCTAGGGGTAGGAAATGCTAGTGGCCTTGGTGGGTGTGTGTGTAATGTGAAATTTGGAAACCCCTTGCCAGCGGCGGTCAGTCTAGCCTCAAATTAACCCCCACATAATATGCCAGTTCCTATATGCCCGAGAAAGGACTCTGAACAAGGACTTATTCTACGAGGGATCAAGTGCCAGACCGCCCCGTCTTCACACGTGCGAAAAATAAATTCCCGTCTTGGGATTTTCATAATTTTGCCGTCACAGTATCTACAGAATGTGATTATAAATTATATATACATTTAATATATATGTATAAAGAGGATTTGGCAGTAAATAACCAACAATGGTTGATATGCCATAAAACCCAACCCAACCAAATCATATATATTTAATATATATGTATAAAGGGGATTTGGCATTAAATAACCTACAATAGTTGATATGGCATAAGACCCAACCTGACCAAATCATATATATTTAATATATATGTATAAAGAGGATTTAGCATTGAATAACCTACAATGGTTGATATGCCATAAAATCAATCCCAACCAAACCAAAATGCAGTACTGAGACATTGCAGTAAGTGCGTTCGAAAGCCACTTTCACTTTCGGACTAATACCCTTAAGAAATATATGAACCTCCTTTTTTCACTGAGCTATCGGTTAAATAGTATGGCTTTGGTATTAAATAATAAAGAGAGAAAGATGGTCTATTAAAAATGTAAATATTTTTCTTGGACATACATCATAATCAATGTCGAAAATAAAAAAGAAATTGATGTACCCTTTCTTTCTTTGGCCAGTTTACTCTGGTAAGAGATAAAATTACTTCATATTACTGTTTCGAATTCGAGGTACAAAGTTCTATAATTCGCATATCTAAAATTTCTATGGTATACAAAATTAAACATGGTAGAATTGTACTTGCCGAAATGCGAAAGGGCATCGTGGCTAACGAACTGGGTTGCAACATCGTAGTAAGCAAGTTCGAACTCCAGTCGCACTATTTTGTTCACTTTTGGACAAATACGCTTGAGAAAAGTAAGAACCCCATTATCCCCTAGCTATAGGTTACATAGTACTACTAGTGTTCCTCTACAAGGATGGCTTTGGCATTACATAACCCAAGAAGGTTGATATGCCCTTAAAAATAAAGCCAAACCGAATGTTATCATACATGTATTCCGTAATATATACATGGATTCGGTTTTATATATGTAAATAAGTATATTAAATTACGGTAATATATATATATATATATATATATAGAGAGAGAGAGATAAAGAGAGAAAGAAAGAGAGAAAGAAAGAGAGAGAGAGAGAGAGAGAAATAGTAGATTTGAAAGATCCGACTAGATGTGAAAAAATAGATGGAAAAAAGTGGATTAACTTCTTCCGAAGTCTTTGATGAAATAAAGACGAAATATTAATTCGAATCCGTTGTCTGTATTTTGATTTATTCACTTTTTCCACACACAGACAAACAGACACACACACACACACACACACAGAGTAGCGGCCATGAGTTAAGGAACGGAACAATAACAAATATTTAAATGATTTTTAGTTGAAAAAATTTGCCTGTACATTTATGAAATTTTCACAAAATATTGTTGGAACATATATATATTTATTGCATATAAAGTTTTTAAAATTTTCTTTTACTGTAAATTAATAGTCAACTGAAAAAACAAAAATATATATTTTACCCTAGTCAAAAGTTAAGAACACATCATAAATCCTTGTTAGATCAATGTATAAGCTTATAAAAAATTTTGTGAATTTTCCTTTACATTGCATCTTTGACCACATGAGCCAATTAACTTCTTACAAAAGGTGATAGTGGTAATTTCCCATTCTTCTTTTAGCAAACCCCATAAATCATCAATATTTTGAGGATTTCTGTTCTGGGATTTCTTTCCTATGATTTTCCATACATTCTCTTGAAGATTCATATCTGGGCTTTGTGGTGGCCACTTTATAACAGCTATTCCTTCCTCTTCAAGAAAACTTAATACAGTTTTAGCTTTGTGGCAAGGCGAGTTGTCTGGCATAAATATTGTCCCTTTGCGTAAATGAGGAAGAGCTTGCTGGCGAAGACCTTTATAAACACTGGCATTAATGATACCGTAAAAACGAACAATGCGTCCGACTCCCGCTGAAAAAATCATTCCCTACACCATTACGATCCCCCACCAAATTTCACAGTTTTCTCAACGCATTGAGGAGAAAAGCGATCCCCATTTTTACGTCTTACAAACCTCTTACCATCAGATCAAAACAACTTGAATTTAGATTCATCACTAAAGTGAACTATATTCCATTGTTCCTCTGTCTACACGATATGTTTTGTGGCAAAGTCAAGACGAATCATTTGATTTTTCTTTGAAATCAAAGGTTTGCCCCATGGAATCTGAGCGACTAATTTTTTCTTATTTAATCTCCGAGAAATTGTTTTTCTAGAGAGTGACTTTCCAGTTTGCTCACAAAATACTCAAGAAATGGACGTTGCCGTATCAAAACGGTCTTTTAAAGACATTTTAACAATCATCCGATCTTCCGTTTGGTTGACATAGGAAGCCTGCCAATTCTCGATTTTGGTTCAAGTGTCTTGTCAGCCGTAAATCTACTGATTACACGATAAACAACCTTTTGACCTTCGTACGATGCCAACAATTTCAGAATACGATTTGCCTTCTTCATGATTTGCTAAAATGAACTTTTTTTCTTTTCAAGTTAAACAATTACTTACTTTCGCCTCCATTTTGCTTAAAGATAGTTCCAAAGATATATGACAGTTGACAATAAATCAAAATAAGCAATCAAGTTGTTTAAAAATTACCTTGGCCCAGCGGTTAGAGTGTTCGCCAATGGCCCGGGAGACCAGGGTTCAATCCCAGGTCGAGTCATACCTAAGACTTTAAAAATGGAACTTGATACCACCTTGCTTAACACTCAGCATTATAAGGTACGGTTCAAGGGTAAAGTGGAGCAATCCTGGGAATGGAGTAGCGCCCTCCCCTACACCTTGGTGTAGTAGCTATCGAAAAGGGAGCCTTCAGGTCACCCTCGACTATGGTCGCTAACTTTACTTCTTATTATGATTCAACAGCGTTCCTTAACTTTTGAACATGACAAAAAGGAATATTTTATTTTTTTAGTTCACTATTAACTTGTTGTAAAAAATAAATTTACAAAACTTTATATGTAATACCTACATAAATGTTCCAAGTATATTTTGAGAAAATTTCGTAAACGTACATGCAAACTTTCAAGTAAAAATCATTTAAATATTTGTTGTTCCGTTCCTTAACTTATGGCCGCTACTATATATATATATATATATATTTAAAAAAAAAACAACAATCGGTCACATTAAGATAATAAATTTATTTCCATCTCGTTAAAAAGCATTGATTTATATCAATGCTTTTAACAGAATGGAAATAAATTTATTATCTTAATGTGACCGATTTTTGTTTGTTTGTTTTTGAAAAAAATTATTTGCTCTGTGGATTTCATTTATATTGAGCTCTTTACCAGGATTATTTAATTTGATATTCGATTTTTGAATATTTTATTGGTCCTGATTGGCCAGGCGTTTAATCCCAGGTCGAGTCATACCAAAGACTAAAAAAAATGGTACTTTGTACTTCCTTGCTTAACACTCAGCATTATAAGGTAGGGAACCAGGGTAAAGAGAAGCAATCCAGGGAAAGGAGTAGCGCCCTCCCCAACACCTTAGTGTAGTAGTTATCGAAACGGGAGCGTTCGGGTCACCCTCGACTAAGGTCGCCAACTTTACTTTTATATACATATATATATATTGGCATCTCTCTCTCTCTCTCTCTCTCTCTCTCTTTCTTAATATATATATATATATATGTGTATGTATATCATCTTGTTGACTGGGGTTGTAGATAATGCCGACTGCACCTCTGCAAAGGTAGAAGACTCCTCCTCCCAGCGTATGTCCTTGATATGACACTAAACTTCATCTGATATTGAGGTTCCAGTCCTGGAATTTGGGGAATGTGGATTACCGCTTCATTGCCCTGACTCCCAGGTTCACTCTGACCCGGTTTGGTAGTACCAGTTAAGGTCCTATCTATGAATCACATCAAACTGTTCAGTCTTTTACTAGGGATTATTTTGGTTGGTTGGTTGGTTGCTTGCTTGTGTTTTCATGGCATATCAACCTTTGTTGGTTATTTAACACCGAATCCATTTTTATTTATTTTTGTCAAAACAGTTATATATATATATATATATATATATATATATATATATATATATATATAACAATTCAGTTTAGTGTAAGAACAGTTACTGTAAAAACAGTTCCATTTCAAGCAATTCAGTTTAGCATAAGCACGCAGTGACAATGTATGTACAGTTTAATTGGCAAAAAGCTATTCGATTCCGTCAAACAGTTCTAATTCAAACAATTCAGTTTGGCATAAATATGCAGGCAGAATAAATCACTCTATTTACTTTTCCTCATTTGTTTGCACACAGTTAAATTATTATAAGAGTTGCTATGTAACAATTGAAATTTAACAGTCATTTGTTAGCACACATTTAAATAGATACGTATGATATGTAAGAGATTAACAATTTAAATAAGTACACAGTTTTAATGTCAAAACAGTTCTATTTTAAACAATTCAGTTCAGCCTAAATACTCTGTTTAAATGTATAAAAACAATAAATGCCAACCACCATTTAGTTCTATTTAACCCATAGATAGGACCCTTATCAGGTGCTACCACTTCGGGCCAGAGTGGACCGGGGAGCGATGGCAATGAAGGGGTACTCCGCATTCCCCAAAGCTCCAGTATTGCTGGAACCTCACCATCAGATTGTTTAGTATCATATCAAGAACACTCATTACGGTGGGGGGTTACCCCTCTGCAGAGAAGTAGTCGGTGTATTCTACAGCCTTCCCAGTCGACTGGGCAAGATTATTTTGGTTAGTTATTTGAAACCATACAGCGGCGTGCAAATTACTTATCTAAAGTGGAAATACTTGACAAATATAATTATTCATTTTAAATAACAATACTGAGTGCAAACTAGTCATTAATATTAAATAGAATTATTAGTGTTGTAACATATTGACCCTCGACCGAACCGTCAATCAAGAAACAAGTGCATCCAGTCGAAGATATCGGAATATCACCTTGACCTGTGGACGTGGTTGAATTCGGTGCAGATGCGTACGCCTACAGGAAGCTGGTGGATGTCAAACAATTATATAACCAGGTGGCACAGACGGCTTGGGGCAGTTCGAGGCGGGGATCAGTTCGAGGCAGTTGGAGTTTGAGGCAGTGAGTTCCAGTCAGTTGGAGTTCGAGTTGCAGTTCTAGTTGGAGATAAGATGCCGGAGTGAGAATCAGCTCCAGACCTCAGAACCCACAGTTGAGTAGCCCATCAGAATGCAAAAGAAGTGCTGCTATGGTCACAGGAATTTGGGGTCAATATGTGGTAGTCTGTCTCCGTCTCTAACTCACCTCTCACACACAAGAAACATCAACCCTTTCGAGAAGAAAGTGTGAGTGATATATTTTTATAAAGAAGCGTGTTCGTTCGCTCATTGAAGTCATCAGTATGTTGACGATGTTTCCGTGTATAGTTGTACAGTAGCGTCCAAAACTAAGGGACAAAATTTTAAAACCGAATATTTGTTAGAAATAACAACTGTGAAAATCTGAAATTTTGGTAACTGATAGTCGTTATAATCCATAATAACATACTAAAATTTGAATCATTTGCAAAGGATAGAAAAAGAATTATAACAATTATTTATTTATTTTCAAAATAGGATCGTCCAAAAGTAAGGGACAAAACTGAGAAAAATTAAAGTAGTTCACGATATATATAAATAGTGTTCAATATTGCTTATAAACTAGACTTGGCTGCATCATTACTATTAGTTTCACGCAGTTTTTTGATGGAGAAGGAAACTGCGTTCCTCAGATGTAGTAATAAAAAATCGTGTATATACACTTAGAGTAATCAAAATTGTTTGTTCTGGACCTTGATTTTTTCTTTAATTCCAAAACGTGAAATATATCTACCAAACCTCCCCCACCTGCTTGGGCAGGATGTGACACAAGGTCAATTTTAACAGGATTGAATTCATAGTTTTCCTTCTCCTAGACTGGTTGCCTAACCAAGGCTAAATAACCCAGTCTGTTCTACTGTTTACCGATCGCTGGAGGGAGAATAATTGGATTCACACTTTTCCCAAGGGTATTAGTGCTATGTGAAATGCAAACAGCCTCGTCCAGGTTTTGAAATCGTGTCGCCGTGTCCATTTCCTACGACGATAACCATTACACCACAGGCACCACCTCAAAACGGAATATATAAGTAATGACCTATTTACAGCTGAGCCATTTATAAAACTAAACTTTGAAAATAGAGGGTAATATTATAAAGTGTACAAAGAAGAGTGACAAAAATAATAAAAAAGTGAAAGATTACAGTTATTTTGAGAGATAGAAGAAATTAGGATTAACTACTGTACAATAAAGAAGAATGAGAGAATGTAATTTCTAATCAATAGAGACATTTTTCAAGATTTTTTCCTCGAACAGGAAATTTGCAGAGACTTCAAAAACTTACTAAAGCTCAACACCTGTACCCGTTTATGGTTAAGAGAATTAGAGCGATCTACCCCGTGAATTAAATAAAGGATTTGGTTTGAAGTTCCATGTGGGCTCCAGAGTTCAACAAGAAACACTTGAAGAAGGCCGAAAGACGCATAGACCGAAACGTTGTGGATATAACACCAAAGACAATATTCGGAATACTCTAAATGATAAAAATAAACTTCAGTATACTGTATCGTTATTTATTAAGCTTAGCTAAGTTTAGTTATGGTACCAGATTCGAAGTATCCGTTACCCAGTGACTATCTAATTTACTAATGATTATCCACTAATCCAACCTGTTAATCTTTCATCATGTATACAAACAAATGATAAATATTAAATAGAATATTTAGTGGTAAATAGCAAAACTTGAAACCATCTAACTGTATTCAAACAAATGATTAATAAATAGTATATGCACTAATAATTCTATTTAATATAAATCATTTCTTTACAAACAGGTGGTTTCAAATATTGCTATTTACCACTAATAATACAATTAATCACTTTTTTGTTAAATGGTTTCAAATATTACTATATATATATATATATATTACAGGATTTGGGTTTAGATAACCTACAACGGTTGAAATGTCATTAAACCAAATAAGCAAACTAAATACATTTCATTACAGTTACACGAATGAGTGCTATATGATTTTTTATATAAAACAATTAAGTTCCACTTATCATTGGGCCGTGGTA
This sequence comes from Sepioteuthis lessoniana, assembly GCA_963585895.1. Lineage (NCBI taxonomy): Eukaryota > Metazoa > Mollusca > Cephalopoda > Myopsida > Loliginidae > Sepioteuthis > Sepioteuthis lessoniana. The sequence goes on from OY757918.1 coordinate 94,489,770, forward strand.
TGACGTACATGCCACATCTAGTCTGTTCACTCAGCCGTAGAGAATCTGGCATCTACAATTCATGATACAAGTCATAGAAGGGGTGGAGGCGGAGGTGGCTTCATGTGGTTTACCAAAGTGGGCCCCACCATGACAACAACATATGGCTGATCATTAAGATTGAATGAATCAGTCCAAACATGCACACACACACACACACGCGCACACGCACGCATACACATTATATATATATATATATATATATATAATGATTTTAAATACAGAACCATGAAAAGAACGAAGATAAAATAAAAATCACAATTCCCTGTAGATATACCCGCATAGGATACTGCTATATCCCCACCGACATATATATATATATATATATATATGTGTGTGTGTGTGTGTGTGTGTGTGTGTGTGGTGACTACCACATTTTAGTAGGTGATAGCTGTCTTTACCTCCTAAATTACAACTCGAACATCCTGATTAATAACTAATTCAACTCAAGAAAATATGCATAATGAGGAAGATGATACGGTTGTATGACATCTGTAAGTCATAGGATTATATTGAAATATGCTTGTACGACACTTATGCCTAGCGAAGTGCCCGTAGCATAGCGGATAACATGCTGGACATCACAGTTCGTGAGTTCGGATTCCAATTTCACTATTACGTTCACTTTGAGACTACTACCATGGGAAGCACCTTATCCCTCAAACAATGGGTTAAATAGTATCTGTTGCGTTCTGGTTAGTGAACGCTTGTAATATTAAATAAAGGACAAACCATGATATGAGAGGAAATAGAGATATATTCTCTGGAAAAAGTATATACAATAGAGAGACTATTAGTAGACAAAAACATAGGATCAGTGAACGCTTGGAATATTAAATAAAGGACAAACCACGATATGAGAGGAAATAGAGATATATTCTCAGGAAAAAGTATATACAATAGAGAGACTATTAGTAGACAAGAACATAGGATTAGTGAATAATGATTAGTGATTAGTGAATAGTGAATAGTGATTAGTGATTAGTGAATACAGAATAAAGATATAGTCCAACGATAGTATTGGCTTCCGTTATTACGGTCGCAAGTAAGGTGATCTAGTGCGAACTCCAGTTTCCAACGCTCTAATACTATTACTATAAGAAGCTGCTCTTCACCTTCTCGTCTGCCCTGGTATTAGTAGCTACTGCTATATATGGCAGATGGACTAGTTCATTGTATGGAAAAAGGTGGGTGATATCCAACAATATCACAGCTGTTTTTCTACAAGGAAACATTAGCATTAGATAACCCATGAAAGTTAATATGCCATTAAAAAAAGAAACCAAAATGAAACTAAATACTTACGCTAGTATCTGGGTGCACGTGGCTACAGCCCGTGACAAGCATTGCATGATTCCTGGTTACAGGTTTTTTTCAAAGTACATTCTTTTGGATGGTCCAGTAGACTGGGGCTATAGAATACACACACTACATCTCTGCAGGAAGGTAAGACTTCCCATTAACAACTGTTCTGGACATAACAGTAAACAATCTGATTGTGAAGCTCCAGTAATGCTGGAGCTTTGAGGAATGCAGAGTACCCCTTCATTACAATTGCTCCCAGGTCCACTCTGGCCCGGAGTAGTAGCACCTGATAGTATCCTATCTAGGGTTCAAATAGAACTGTTTTACATTTAAACTGTGTACTGCTATATGGATGCATCACCTGGACGCTAACAAAACGAGCACTATTGAACAAGTCCTGGCGGCAACACCCCACAAAGCACCAAGTATACGGCCACCTGCCTCCCACCACGAAAATTATCCAAATTAGACGAACCAGGCACGCAGGACAATGCTGGAGGAGCAGAGACGTATTCATAAGTGGTGTACTCCTATGGACCCCCACTTATGGCCGAGCAAAAGCAGGACGACCAGCTCGGACATACATACAGCAGCTATGTGAAGATACGGGATGTAGTCCAGAAGACCTGCCGGAGGCGATGAACGATAGGGAAAAGTGGTAAGAGAGGGTCAGGGATATCCGTGCGGGCGGTACGACATGATGATGATGATGATGACTTATGTTAAACTGAATTGTTTCAAAAGAACTTCTTTTTTAAATTTAAAGGGAATAAAATTTGCAATAAAAAAAGATTAGAGAGATAAAAAATTGCAATTTAAAGAAACTTTGAAAGGTAAAATTTGCAATATAAAGAAATTTTGAAAGAAATAAAATTTGATATAAAGGAAATAAAGTGAATGTTCATACGAAGAAGATGACACTAAAGCCAAGTTTAGTATTTAACTGGGTAATGTTTGGGGGGGGGAACTTTAGTGTGTAATTTTAAACGGTAAGTCCAAACGGTAAGTTCCGCAGCTTTCTAGTTCGGCTATTGATTCGAAAAGATAACACAGACAATAAAGTTTTTAAAAAGGAATGTTATACAAAGAAGCAAGAAAGAAAGGGATAGAAAAGATGAAGTGTTGCAAATTTTCGTGCAATCTGCTGGAACTTATCTGAGAGAGCGTTCGGGAAACAAGGTTCTTTGAATTTGAGTATTTTTCTTTTCTTTTTAGTTTTGTCGAAATATTTCAGTTTTCATTTAATTTCGAGTCTTCTGTAAAATTCTTTTTAGCAGAATTCTCGGTTGAATTTTCTTTCAGTTGTTTAACTTGGTAGAATTTCAGTAGTCGACTTTTGTTTAATTTTACTTTTATTTCTTGGGAAGCTTCTTGCCTGTTGAACTTATCGGCTATTCTGGAAAGCCACATGGAAGTCCTCTTGTGTGAGCGTGTCAATGACCTTCATCACAGCCTCTTTCATCTCAATTGTCTCATAACGACAGCCTCTGAGCTTAGGGAATAAGTAAAAGTCACAGGGAGCAAGGTCTGGACTATAGGGAAGGTGAGGAACTATCTTGATGCCCATCTTGGTCAAATCGTCTGTGACAAGAATGGAGTTGTGGACTGGTGCATTGTCCTGGTCGAAATGCCACAGACCCGATTTGAAGAGTGCTGGCCTCTTCCCTAGGAATCTCTTCCTGAACTCCCTTAAAACCTCAACATAGTAACCCTAACCCTAACCCTTTGGCCAATCAACTCTGGTGTATCGACTTCCTTACTCCTCCCACACCTCACATCATTCCTCACAGACTACCTGCCCTCCTTGAATTTCTTATGCCACTCAAAAACTGATGCTTGATTCATGCAAGATGGTCCAAAAGCAGTTTGAAGCATTCCATACGTTTCTGTGGTATCATTTTTTCCAAGTTTAAAACAGAATTTTATTGCATATCGTTTTTCTAAAGTGTCCAGATTGCATTTTTGAAATTCACAAGCTGTGACAATACGGCTTTAGTAGGGTGTATTCCAATTGCTGATGTAGCTGTTCATTTTAACCTGAAATCCTAAAGACTGGTCAGTCATCTCATAAGATGTATAGCAATAACATAGTGAATTTTCAAGAGTCTACGACAATTTTAAATGCCTGTACAAAAACAGAAAGGAAACTTATTGAAGGCACCACGTATATATATATATAAATATATATATGTGTATATATATATATATATATATATATATTTGGTTCGTTTCCGTTTGATTATTGAATGATATGTCAATCTTTGGAGGTTATTTAATGACAAAGCTGTCCTTGTAGAAGAACAATAGTGGTACTATTCGATCCATTGCTGGTGGGGGTAAGGGGGGTTCCTACCTTTTTTTAAAGAAATCCGAAAACACACACACACACACACACACACACACACACATATATATATAGGTGCCCGTGGTGTAATGGTTGTCGTCGTAGGAATTGGACACGACGACACGAGTTCAAATCCTGGACGAGACTGATTGCATTTCACATAGCACTAATACCCTTGGGAAAGGTATGAATCCAATTATTCTCCCTCCAGCTATGGGTAAATAGTAGGACAGACTAGGTTCTTCAGCCTTGGTGAGGCAACTAGTCTAGAAGAAGGAATACTCTGAATTCAAACCTGATAAACTCCGCTTAAAAATTGACCTTGTGTCATATCCTGCCCAAGCGGAGGGTTTGGTAAATATGATATATATTGGTGGTCCGTGTGGCATATTTACATTTCTCAAATTTCTCATTATTTCTTAGTCTGAAGATGCAACTTAAAAAAGATATAAGGTCTGTTGAAATAAATATCATTACAAAAACTATGAGTAATTTTTAAAGGTTTTTCTTTTATACGATATATATATATATATATATATATATATATATATATATATATATATATATATATATATATATATATATATATCATGTCGTGCCATCAGCACGGATATCCCTGACCCTTTCTCTCTACTCTTCTCTATCGTCCATTGTTTCCGGCAGGTCTTCAGGGCTACATCCCCTATCGGCAAAGAGCTGCTGTATGTAGGTTCTAGCTGGTCGTCCTCCCTTTGCTCGCCCATGTGAAGGAGTACATTAAATATGAGTTCGTCCCTACTTCTTCTGCTGTGTCGCGCATGTCTAGTTCGTCTAACTTTGATAGTTTTCGTGATGGGTGGTCGGCAGCCGTACAGCTGCTGCTTTGTGGAGTGTTACCTCCAGGACTTGTTCAATATTGCTCGCAGCATTCTTGTCTCGTTGCCGTCAAGCTTTTTCTCCATACGTTTTATTAACGTCCATATAGTGCATCCATATAGCAGTATCGACACGACTGCTGCTTGGAAAAAACTGCGTTTTATTTTATCGGTAATGTCTGACTTCCATATGATCGATAGCCTATCGATAGCTGTCCATGCCTTTGCTAGTCAAGTGTTGATATCTGTTTCGGTTGATGCGACACTGCTCTCCAGGTAGGTGAACTTGTCTTCTAGCTTCAGAGAGCTACCGTTTAGTGTAGAGATGTCGCCTGTTTGATTAAAGCACATATATTGCGTCTTGTGTGCATTGACAGGGAGGCCTATGCCTGCAGCTGCTCGATCCAGACTATGTAGCATTGTTTCGGCTTGGGCGGGTGCATTTGCCAGAAACACTATGTCATCGGCGGAGTCCGCATTACCTTGCACACACACACACACACACACACACACACACACACACACACACACACACACACACACACTACCTTATAATTCCAGAGCTGACGTGGTACGCTTGTTGGCCGTGCGGTATAATACTAAGTCTAACGTAAAGTTGGGCGGGTTTTGATCCCAGCTTCAAGCGTCCAACGTGTCTAGCCACACTGAAGAGTTGTGATACAACGAAACAGTCTGTCTGTGGATGACAATATATATATATATATATATATTAACTGAGATAACCAGTGTTCCCCGAGAGGAAAATAACGTCAAATATAACAACACAATATAGTTGCGAACCCACATACGTATATATGATATAGTTTTCAATATCTATAGTTTTCAGTATCAGTGACAGAATATATGGAGATCTAAGTTAGTATAGTGTAGTCAACTGTGTTTGGTGACTTTGTGTGTTCGCTTTTCTACCATATATATATATATATGTGTGTGTGTGTGTGTGTGTGTGTGTGTGTGTGTGTGTGTGTGTGTGTGTGTGTAAGTGTGTGTGGATAGAGAGAGAAAGAGGAAGATCTCTGCACCTAATATTCCAGCTCTTATCATGGATAGCAAATTTCTCGCCTCAACCCACATGCACATTGGTTTCAAGCCTGCGTGTTAGGTAGCTCCAGAAGTATTCGTAGCCTTAGTTTTTGGGTACCCATCCTCCAGGAGCATTTTTCGCATTCCACGAAAAGTAAAAAAGATAAAAACATTCCCTGATGTCTGCGTCTCGACTGCGTTGTCTAGGTATATTTTCAAAATCCCACGGTAATAACTGACCTTTTGCTGCAGTGTGTTTAAAGCGAGAATGCAGAATAAATACCATTCTTTTCTACATTAAGCATGTCTGCTGCTTCACTCAAATCCAACCCAATTTCAAAACAACGCTGTTACCGAATGAGTCACAACCTTTACCACAAGCTTTTTGATATAGTTATGCATTTATTTTGGTGAGGAGAGCTACACTTTTCCTGACTCTTAATTTTTGTGTAGGCAGAAAAAAAAAAGTTTTTTCAATCGTCCTGTGAGACATACATGTTAAAGGTAACTAACGTTAAAGTCGAGTTTTATTTTCTCATTTCTGGCTAAAGAATTTCATAGCAATGCAATAATTACGTAGCATTACTTTAAACAAACTATCTTTTATAGGTAGACTGATCTGTCTTTCATAACTTTCTACCATGAAAGATCTTTATCCCTGGAAAGAGAGTAGGTTATAGGCAGAGAGGAAAGATAAAGTGTTGTGAAAGATGTAGGAAGAAAGTTAGAGAGAGAGAGAAAGAGAGAGAGAGAGAGAGAGAGAGAGAGATGGAAGAAGGAAGTGAAAGAGAGAAGGGAGGAAGAGAAAAAGATAACGTTGTGTAGTCTATCTTGGTGATAACTAAGTGAAAAATCACGGATATATTTCAATTCTCAAAATCGCTCGTGTTTCTGGAGTACTCGTAGTGTAATGGTTACTATCTAAAAAAATTGCCACAATGACCTGAGTTCAAATCCTGGACGATGCTCTTTGTATTTCACATAGTGCTAATACTTTTGAGAAAGGTATGAATTCAATTATTCTCTCCCCAACTATGGGTACATAGTAGGGTAGACTTGGCCCTTCAATGTTGGTATGGCAACTTGTCTAGGAGAAGGAAAACTCTGAATCCAAACCTATTATACTCCATTAACAAAAATGATGTGTCTCATCTTGCGAATGCTGAGGATAATATAAGTTTCTTCATAGAGACGCTAATATTATCATAACAAATATATATATATATATATATATACTTCTCCGAGGGTTTACTCGTGGTGTAATGGTTAAAGTGATGGACTGCAGTTTCTTCATAGAGACACTTATCATAACAAATATATATATATATATATATATATATATATATATATATAGTACAATTTAATGGAGACTCAAACTCGGTTAAGTCGTCATAATAAATTTATTTCGGCGGAGAATATTATCCCTATACTCTCCGTCTCGTCACTCTCATTGATTTAAATGATTTTCCTCATATATTCTCTGTAAAGAATAATCCACACGTACTGTCCTTGGACGCTGACTTGATATTTAATATATATATATATATATATATATATATATATATATATATATATATATATATATATATATATATATATATATATATATATATATATATATATATATATATATATATATATATATATATATATATATATATATATATATATATATATATATATATATATATATATATATATATATATATATATATATATATATATATATATATATATATATATATATATATATATATATATATATATATATATATATATATATATATATATATATATATATATATATATATATAAATATATAATTCTCCAAGGGTTTCCTCGTGGTGTAATGGTTAAAGTGATGGACTGCAAGTTCGTACTCCAGTTCCGCTATTATGTTCACTGCCGAGCAAATACCCTTGGAAAAGGTATGAACCCCCTTATCCTCCCAGTTATGGGTTAAATAGTACCACTACTGTTATCGGAAAATGGCTTTTGCATTAAATAGCCTACAAACGTTGATATGTCATTAAACAATGAGACAAACCAACCACACTTCTCCCTCCCTCTCTCTCTCTCTCTATATATATATATATATATATATATATATACATTATTTCAAGAAAAAAAAACAATATTCGGTCACATTAGGATACTAATTTATTACCATCCTATTAAGAGCACTGATATGAATCAAAGGCTCTAAGATAATTTTTTAGAGGACTTAATCAGATCCAACAAGAAAATAAAATAAAATACAACCAGACTGGAGTGATAGTCAAACGAAGGAAGGCGAGGGAGGAAAGAAATCCATTTCAGCTATATATAGCCTTTACGCGTGTAAGGCTGGTATATATATATATATATGTGTGTTAGAAGAGATAACCAGTGCTGACCTAGAAAAACAATTTCAATTATGATAACAAAGTTATAATATGTACTTTAATATATTTTTACTTACATATGTGTGTTATCAATCTATCAATCTAACTCTCTCTCTCACTATATATATATATATATATGCATCTAGATATATACATATATACACATAAGTGTGTGTGTGTGTGTGTGTGTGTGTGTGTGTGTATGTGTGAGCATACATAACCACTGTTGCCGTAAAGGAAAATAACTTGAAATATAAAAGCACAATTAAAATATGATTTTGATATATTTATACTAACAGAACAAATTAAAAAAAGTAAATATATATATATATATATATATATATATATATATATATATATATATATATATATATATATATAATAGATGTTAGAAAAATATTCTGCTGTTAAAACAAACAAAAAAGACCAACCTTATATAAGTCAGGGTTTCTGTCTAAACAATATTACTAATTTTCCTATTAGGTGTCAACGTGAAAGGTATTTTTAAAGATCCAGTCCAAGAAAAAAAAAAGGAAAATTAAACTTTCTAAATACAACGATAAATGACATGACAAAAATGTATGAAAATTAATTTTATAGTAAGAAAACTTTTTTCTATTCGAAGAATAGAACCTTTTTCTATTCTATAAGAAGAATAAACAGAAAAAAAAATTCTAATGTAAAAATTGTATCCAATTTTAAACCAAGGATATTGTAGTTTAACTTCTGGTGACTTAAAGTGACCTTTGGGGACCTCTGGTGAGATTTAGTGACCTCGATTGTTATGTAAAAAGTGGGAAGGTCGTTTAAATTTTCAAGTAAAAAAATGTTTTAGCGTGAAAGTGGCAAGGTTAAACACAGAAACAGGAGACATATTCATTAGTTGGCTCTGTCAACGGGAATTAAAATACTTTAATTGCATTCCCTGCAGTGGGGCAAACCCCTCCCAAAGAAAAAGGGTTGTTCCAGGTATGGCACTAAACTACATTTGGTGGTAAATTTCCAGTTCTGGAGATCTGAACAATGTAAAGTAGCTCTACATTGCCATTAATCCAAGGTCCATTCAGACCCAGAGATGTAGTACCTGTTAAAGTCTTGTTCATTGGACAGATAGATGTTTCCAAATAATTTGTATTGGATTGGAGTACTTGATATAACTATCTTTAGAAACAGCACAAAAATACAAATATTGTGGGATTATAATCTTGGATATATGCCATAAATAACTTCCTGCTTGAAATAAATAACCGTCGACATTGCATTCGGGTTTGGTTTTTGTGGCATATCAACCATTGTAGGTTATTTAATGCCAAATCCAGTTAATACATATACATTGGATATATTTGGTTTGTAAACATAAGTCAACAAAGTTGAATAATTCCAAGTATTGCAATGTATTAGTAACAATTCAATTACACATCAGTCATTTACTTTCACACAGTTAAATGATCAAACAGTTCTATTTCAAACAATTCACTTTAGCATTAGTCAAAAAAGGTAATGGTTCCAAGTATTACAATGTATCACTTACAATTCAATCAAACATCAATCATTTGTTTACACACAGTTAAATGATCAAATAGTTCTATTTCAAACAATTCAATTTAACATTATGAAACAGTTCTATTTGACCTATATATATATAGGACCTTATCAGGTGATACCACTCATGGCCAGAGTGGACCTGGGAGCGATGGCAATGAAGGGGTACTCTGCATTTTCCAAAGCTCCAACATTATCCGAGCTTCACCATCCAAGACGCTCTTTGGTGGACTTATCCTTCTGCAGAGATGCAGTGGGTATATTCTACAGCCCCAGCCGACAGTTTGCAGTCAGCTGAGACTGTAGAACACGCCGACTGCACTTCTATAGAGGGGTAACAAGCCCCGCTAACGAGTCCACCTGTTGGCCGTGGGTAGTTACCTGTGATGTTTAAGAACGGGATCCTGGTGGTTGAGCAATACTTACTGGTCAAGTCACCACTTTGGCCTTTACTGGGCAAGAGGGGCGATCGGATAGGTTCGATACGATCAATTGGCCTTTAGTGTCAAGCCCTAGCACCTATATGCTTTATCCTGACCGTACTTTTTAATTGCAAATTCCCAAGCCTTATCTTTTAGGTCCTAGAAGGAGGTGGCTGAGGGTCAATTACGTTAGAAGAATAGGAATTTTACTACTGCTGAAAACCTGAAATTAGCTACGGCTTAAAAACCTACTCCCAGCTCGAGTATACTGGTTGTGTATCCCCGCCTCAACCAAGGCGATTGGGTTTCCCCCTTGGTATATTTCTTACACAAGTTAGACTCTGTGTTGGGCACAGGTCCTGCAAAAAATGAACATCACTCAAGGCGTCTTCTAACAAAAAGACAAAACGAAATTTATTTGAATCCAACTCGGAGAATGAAGCAGCTGACTTCCCTAGATTCATTGTCATTGAATTTTTAGAGGAGGTCCTCCTGGCTAAGTTCTACCCTTTCTTAATGGAAAAAAGTTATTGCAACAAGAGCTACCCTCTCCTGCCAACGTAAGGAAAACAAGGAATAGAAACTTGCTTGTCGAGGTGGATAGTTGGAGGCAGGCAGAAAACATCCTAAAAATAAAAAGTTTCCATTCTACCAAATGTAAAACATCTTCACGAACGTCAAAACAAATCCAAAAGAGTTATCAGAAGTAGGGATTTGGTTTTAGCTACAGTAGACTAGATGACAGCAGCGCTGGGAAAACAGGGAGTGACAAAGGCGAAGAACAACTACAGACCAACACTTACATCCTGACATTTAATCCGCCCAAGGAAGTGAAGATCGGTTATTGTCCTTAGAGGGTTGAAAAGTATACCTCAGCACCCCTGAGGTGCTTTAAATACCAAAAACATGGACATGACAAGGAAGCTTGCAGAGGACAATTGATATGTTCCAATTGTGATGAAAAGGACCCGGTCCACATGGCGGAAGATTGCTAAAAAGAAATCAGATGTTCAAACTGCTGACAAGACCGTACGGCTTACTCAAAATCGTTGACATCGATTTAAAAAAAAATACTTGAAGAAAAACACAAGAGAAATGTGTCCTTCCTGGAAGCAAGGAAAATAAAAGGGAAAAAAATCACTTACGCTTCTGTTGCACGGAGGGCGGATACGATCAATTAAGAGAACAAATATAGAGCTCTCCCAGTGAAACTGATCCAGTTGGAACCGAATGATTGGCCAATGTTTTGGTAGTACCTGAAAAAACTATACTCGGCCGAATTTCGGCAAGCACAAACTTAACAACAAGTTAAAAATAGAGGGAAATCTAATAAGATAGACCAAGCAAAAACACACATATGATCTACCACTCCAACACAAACTACTCCTTCTAAAAGTAGAAAATATCCTTCAACAAAACAGCTCTTATATAAGTCACCAATGCATCCATCTAAAACCGTCAAAAACAGACTAAAAAACTTGTCTCCCCCCAAAAAAACGGAACAACTTAAACAAAACCACAAGATCCCATTGGCCAAACACTTAAAATACAGATGAACACCAAAGTGAATAATGAAAGACAAAGAAATGCATTCAAACTGCCCTCTACCAAATGCAATACAGTCCAATCAGCATCAAGAACAAAGTTACCAATAACAATGAATAAACAGTGCAATGCTCTGTGGCACAATAATATGTACTCATGTATATATATATATATATGTGTGTGTGTGTGTGTGTGTGTGTGTGAGTGTGTGTTCATGGATGTATGCGCGTGAGTCTCTGTGTGAGTTCGCGGATGGGTGGCTAAAGAAAGGATCTTATCTTCAGCATCTTTGACCAGCGTCAGAGTGTCTGGAGGATCTTCATTTATCTATTTTGGCACGAAGACCACAAAGAGCTTAGCCCCCGTAAACCTGCTAGACCGGAAGTAAGGACGAAGGACGTTGGTGAGTTAGGAGTGAGACTCCGGCAGAGAGAGTCAAGCCCAGGACACAGGAAAGTCAGAAACGGTATGTCTAGTGGTTACGATGATGTCCAGATGAGTCAGCATTTTTGGTAGTTGTTTAGGATTTTCGCTGAGTTCTCGCGATAGCCACACATAAACACACACAGAATGCCAAAAATATCACAAACTTCACCTTCTTACTTTTTGCTGTTCTGAATCTGTGTTTTGTCTTTTCTTCCTTCCATACTCTGTTTGTTATTGTTAATTTTAATTCAACTTGTGAAATACTAACTCAGCCGGTTGTAAAAGAATAAATAACGGGGTTCTCACTAGACAGACAGACAGATCGAACGTCAATCCTGCTGTGTGGGTATTACCACAGTAGATTTTTTTTAATAGTTAATTTTTGTTCAACTTGTGAAAAGCCCCCTCGGCCAGGTGAGAGAAGAAATAACTGGGCCACAGCACTAGACAAACAGCCAACTAAACTAACTCAATTCAATATCTACAAAAATCCTCTTGTATAGAAACTATGGATAGTGACACAGAGAATCTAGAAGAAATAATAAATAGATGGAAAAGAGATAATAAATAGCTAGAAATCTTGAAGAGATAATAAATAGCTAGAAATCTTGAAGAGATAATAAATAGCTAGAAATCTTGAAGAGATAATAAATAGATAGAACGCTTGAAGAGATAATAATAGCTAGAAAAGAGATAATAGCTAGAAATCTTGAAGAGATAATAAATAGCTGGAAAAGAGATAATAAATAGCTAGAAAAGAGATAATAAATTGCTAGAAATCTTGAAGAGATAATAAATAGCTGGAAAAGAGAAAATAAACAGCTAGAAATCTTGAAGAGATAATATATAGCTGAAAAAGAGATGATAAATAGCTAGAAATCTTGAAGAGATAATAAATAGCTAGAAAAGAGATAATAGCTAGAAATCTTGAAGAGATAATAAATAGCTGGAAAAGAGATAATAAATAGCTAGAAATCTCGAAGAGATAATAAATTGCAGGAAAAGAGATAATAAATAGCTAGAAATCTTGAAGAGATAATAAATAGCTGGAAAAGAGATAATAAATAGCTGGAAAAGAGATGATAAATAGCTAGAAATCTTGAAATATTGAAATAACTACCACACCGTATACAAACAGATAAGCCCAATCTCTTTTTTAAATGTTACTTACAATCCAACCACTTAAAAAGTAAAAATGAAATTACCAAGTAACTAATTGTTATGGTCAAGGGGAGGTTCAAATGATAACACGACTTAGAAATAAGTGATAAGAAATATATTGAAGGAAAATAGTACATACATAAACGATAGCTGGGAGAAACCCCTCCTCAGCTTAACAATCAGGAATATTACCGCTCTTGGTAACGGCTCGCTGAGACTGAGATTAAGACTGAGTCTGAGACTGCGCAGAAGGGAGCCAAGTCGGTATACATCACATAAGGACGAGTTCATCTAAAGGGGATACCCCAAGATTAATCTCTAACATATATATATCTATTTAAAAGTGTGCAAACAAATGACAGTTAAATTGTTACAGCTACTAAGCCATGTCGCACTGGTAGCACGGATCTCCTGGACCCTCTCTCGCCACCCGTCACTATCGTTCATCGCTCCCGAGAGGTCTCCAGGCTATATCCTGTATTGGCTCAGAGCTGTTGTAGATACGTTCTAGCTGGTCGTCCGACCTTTGCTCGTCCATGTGAAGGAGCTCTCAGTAGTACATCGCTTATGAGTTCGTCCTTACTTCTCCCGCAGTGACCCGCATGTCTGGTTCGTCTAACTTGGATAGTTTTCATGATGAGTGGTAAGTGGCCATACAGATGCTGCTTTGTGGGGTGTTGCCTCCAGGACTTGTTCAATGTTGCTCTCAGCATTCTTGTGTAATTTGCCGTCAAGCTTTTTCTCCATACGTCTAGTTAGCATCCATGTAGTGCATCCATATAGCAGTATAGACACGCCCACTGCTTGGAAAGTACTGTTTTATTTTATTGGTCATGTCTAACTTCCATATGACCGGTAGTCTACCGATAGCAGTCCACGTCTTTGCTAGTTGCGTGTTGTTGTCTGTCTCAGTTGATGAGACACTGCTTCTGAAGTAGATGAACTTGTCCAGTAATCTCAGAAGACTACCCTTTTTTTTTATTAACGCACAAGTATTCTGTCTTGTCTGCATTGACATGGAGGCCTATGCCTGCAGCTGCTCGTTCCAGTCTATGTAGCAGGGTTTCGGCTTGGGCAGGTATATTTGCCAGAAGCGCAATATCATCGGTGTAGTCCGTGTCCGTAATTGTTTGTGGGGGGGTATCTTCTGCTCCTTTCCTTTGCCAACTTGAAACCGTTTTCTTTCATTAAATCTATAGACGTTCTATGCACGTAGCCTAGATAGATAATAAACAGGTATAGGGGCTAATGTTTTTTGCAGCACACCTACTACAATGTCAAAGTAGTGTGTGTCTCCATCCCGCGAGCAGACTTTTACTTTCGTGTTTTTATATAGCATCATCATGGCTGCGACAGTTTCTTTGGAGAGGTCGTAGGCGACAAGTATTTACTCCATCTTCTCTCTGTGTATGGAGTCAAAGGCCTTGAAGAAGTCAACGAATGATATTGTTGCCTTGAGGTTTTTTTGCACAAACACTTCTAGAATTTTGGTTCTTCCTCAGTATTTTAATTTCCGGTTCTATGCGGTTGTGTAGTAGAGCATTGTAAATCTTGGCCGCAATGGATGTAAGGGAAATACCTCGGTAGTTCTGGCTATTCCGAGGTAACCCTTCATAGTAAAAGGGAGGTTACATCCCTTTGCCCATCTATCTGTTGTGTTTTAACTATATACGGCATTACAGTGTCGGAGCAGTATGTCGTCGAATTCCCTTCTCTTCTATACTTCTGGAGGTATTTCATCAAGCTCTACTGCTTTCCTATTTTTAATTTTTCTTAGTTATGAGTCGCGTTCTTCTTTCATAAACTGTTCTAGTTTAATGTCGAAAAAAAGCGTACAAACAAATGATTAAAAATAAATAGAATGATTCGTATCAAATAGAAACAATTGAAATCATTTAACAGGGTAGAAAAATGAGCCCAAGCTTCTTTAAAAATGTTATTAGCAAAATGTTTACAAACCATATATATTTGATATATACGACGATCATTAAATAGGTTACCAGATTTTTTTCGTATGAGCACTTTTATTAATAGTACACACATGAAACTCTAGTCCCCTTCGAAGTAATCTCCTCCGGCTGCAATACACTTGTACCGTTCCAACAACTTCTGGAAGGCCCCATGGAAGTCCTCTTGTGTGAGCGTGTCAATTGACCTTCGTCACAGCCTCTTTCATCTCCTCAAATGTCTCTGAACGACAGCCTCTGAGCATAGGGAATAACCAAAAGTAACAGGGAGCAAGGTCTGGACTATAGGGAGGGTGAGGAATTATCTTGATGCCCATCTTGGTCAAATAGTCTGTGACAAGAATGGACTTGTAGACTGGTGCATTGTCCCGGCGGAAATGCCACTGACCCGATTTGAAGGGTGCTCGCCTCTTCCGACGGAATCTCTTGCTGTACTCCCTTAAAAGCTCAACATAGTAACCCTAACCCTAACCCTTTGACCAATCAACTCTGGTGTATTAACTTCCTTACTCCTCCCACACCTCTCATTATCCCTCCCAGACTCCCTGCCTTCCTTGAATCTCTTATGCCAATCAAAAACTGATGTTCGATTTATGCAAGATGCTCCAAAAGTAGTCTGAAGCATTCCATACGTTTCTGTGGCAGCATTTTTTCCAAGTTTTAAACAGAATTTTATTGCATATCCTTCTTCTAAAGTGTCAGATTGCAATTTTAAAATTCACCAGCTGTGAAAATCAGGCTTTAGTAGGGTGTATTCTAATTCCAGCTGTAGCTGTTCATTTGAACCTGAAATCCTAAAAATTGGTCAGTCATCTCATAAGATGTATAGCAATAAAATATTGAATTTTCAAGAGTCTACGACAATTTTAAATGCCTGTACGAAAAAAGTCTGTAAACTTATTGAAGGCACCACGTAAGTATAAACAGGTTTTGGTATTTAATAACCTACAATGGTTGATATGACATCAAACCAAACCAATCCTACGAACAATTCACTAATTAATTATATGTATAACCATTTGATTGCGTGCAAACAATTGGCTGATGTTAATTTGAATTGTTAGCGTTAGATGGCAGTACTTGAAAGCATTTAATCGTACGTAAATAAATGACCTTTCGCTTGCTTAAAATGTTATATACTAAGTATTTATTTTGAAATCTTAGGTTTGATATATGTAAAAACAGAATTCAGCATTAAATAACCTACAAAGGTTGATAAGCCATAAATCTCAAGCAACCAAACAACCAGCCCTAACCAACTGGGCTATTGAATTCTGCGGAAAAATGAATCTTTTAATTGCTATAAAAGACTTAAATCATGTAATTCATTTAATGCGACGTCTTTACAAGGAAAAGAACATCTTGCTGATGTTGGATTTATTGTTATATAATTACGGAATGATTTTTTTATATTAATCATTTTTCGTTAATTATATTTTATCATTCAGTTTGGTTGGGCTTTGAACTATTTTGCTCTTAGTTCAGGTGCACAGATATTGGGTACAGTTTACGCTCGCACGCAAAGGATATGACAATCACAATTGTCATAATAAACCCCAGATAGGAAATGAGGCTGGAGTGTGAATGACGTCATGCCCGGAAGCGATGTTCCTGAGAATTTGAAGATTTTGAAAAAGAGTCAGTTGAAGGTTGACATTAGGCCATGTAGGCCGACAGTTGGGTTGTCTGACATTGAGGCAGACAGTTGAAGTTGGGGTCCGACCATGATGGTGAGAAGTTGGGGTCCGACCATGATGGTGAGAAGTTGAGATTGGACCTCGAGATGTACCGAGCGTTGAGGTGTTGTTAACTTAGTACGATTACGAAAGACTTTTAAGAATTGTCTCTCTCCTCGTGTCGAAGAACCGAAGTTAGAATTTAATAAAACGTTTAATAAGTCACATCTTTCAACAAGTATAAATAGACAATGTACAGAATTTCCTAATATCCAAGCATAAAACAACCCTAGATGGAAGGACATTCATTTATTCGTATATATATGTAGAGTGTGGCAAAAGTCTGGATTCATAATCATTTTATTTATTTTTTTTTCAGGGTGATGTTGATGTCTTTGACTACAGAGGAATAAACGGAAGTCCTCCTGCTGGTTGGAGGTCGAAGACAGAAAGAAGTATCTGAAGACATCCAGACAGACGTCGTAGGAAATGGAATCGAGGACCCGAGTTCAAATCCTGGACGAAGCCGTTTGCATTTAATTTTCACTCTTATGTCCTCAGTAAAAACATCAATCCATCTCGCTTGCAACCCACCTTGCTTGCGATGGTTAAATAATACTGGGTTCTTTAACCTTGATATGGCAACCAGTCAAGGAGAAAGAAAACTCTGAATTCAAACAAGCTGTATCCAACTAGATATATTGATCTTGTGTCACATCTTACTCGGGGAAAATAACTGTGAGGTAGTGGCTAATGCGCAGGACTGTAAACGAGTTCAAACTCCAGTCACGATATGCCGTTTATGAAAGATATGAACGTCCTAATCCTTCCAGCTAGGGGTTAAATAGTACCACTGCTGTTCTTCTAGAAGGATGGATTTGGCATTAAATAAACCCCAAAGATTAGTATGCAATTAAAGAGAGAAACCGAAATATGCTTTGAGTAAATACTTATATCCAAGCAAGCATTCCACCAACGTCAAGGCTGTGTGATCAAACTGTTCAAAGAGTCAGGAAGCAAGCACAACAGAACCAGAAGTTGTTGGCCAAAAGGTGTCACTGGTGAGGATACAAGTACAAGGTTCATTGGTTAAAATCCAGAAGAACCTGATTTGTAGCAATCATAACCCAAACAGGAAGTTGCATAGGTGGCATTACTTGAAACTGCAAAATGCAGTTTCAAGTGATACCACCTATGTAACTATGCAATAATTGATATATAGTCTGAAACTTTTAGTTACAAGTTTAGTCGTTAGTGCTTTTGTATTTAATATAGTTTTACTAGCAACTTTGTCGGTAGATATTTAGCACTTAGCTTTAAAGACTGCTGTGTAAGCTTAAGATTTATTGTTGCCATTAATATATATATATATATATATATATATATATATATATATATATATATATTGGCAGCATTTCTTCATTAATACAAATTTCGTTGAACATAATAGACATTTTCTGTCTACTTATTTTCTTCTGGATCCATTCGTATTGCCGTATTGCTTTTGTCGTATTCGGCGGGAATTGATTTATGTATTGTCCATAATTGTATGTATCCCTAGTACTTTCTGCCCGACTTTGGGCCATCATCAGGGGAGGATCTATTACAAAAGTGATGTAACTTTTGTTTTTGTATAACAGTTTATCATATATATATATATATATATATATATATATATATATATATATATATATGAACTGTTATCTAATTGTAGTGCATCTGGTGCAGCGGAAATACGAAACACTGACGACTCTCCGTTGTTCAGGTACGAAACGTTTATTAACTTCTTGACTTTAGTTTTTCGACACGAGGGGAGAGAGACACAATTTTTACTATGCTGACTGTACTATATGACCCAACAAACGCGCTGCGCATCCCGTAGACCCCAAGATCTCTGTCGGTAGGGATCTGCAGAACTCCATGATCTCAACCCCCAGCTGGACTGGCCCGGCCCAGAGTCAAATCTCAACTAACGTCTTTTTCAAAATCACCAAATTCTCAGCCCATCGCTTCCGGGCATTATGTCATTCATACCCCAGTCCTATTTCCTATCTGGGGCTTTTATTATGACATTTGTGATTGTCATATTCTCTGCGAACGAGCGTGAACACCTGCACTAAG
>OY757918.1:94513599-94673599 GCA_963585895.1 Sepioteuthis lessoniana
CAATGATAGCTTCAATGATAGTTTCAAGAAACTAATAATAATCTTTAGTAAGCACTATTTAAAAATTTGGGAGAGCAATTTCTAAGGGCTCTTGAGTAAAAACCTATAATAATTCCATTTTTATTTTGATGTGATGGATATAGTTATTTTGATGTGATGGATACAGTCATTTTTACTAGTGGATTTATGATAAACTTAAAATTCTATTTTGTTGTAAGACCCAACAATATTTCTATGTTGTTTATTATGTATGGGGAGGTATAACATTTACAATCTTTAAAATTACAACTATGTTTGTTTTCTGAATTACCTCTAAGACATTCCTCGCATCTCCATTTCTTGCCTAGTCCGCTGGGGCCGTGGAATACACTGACTGCATTTCTGCAGAGTCGAATTTGTCTCCGAATTTATTTGTCACTAAGCTCAACCACAAATAAACATTTCCAGGTCAGTATTTTTTTATGAATGCATTTTAAAAAATATGTGGTCAATAAGAATCTATTTTAATCTAACAAGCAAATAAATTTTAGTTTTTTTTTTTTAATATAGTATAGAAAAAAAAGTAATCTAAATTTACGAATATATGTATGTAGATACTTGTAAATGTAGATATTCACAATTAGGCGATCTTTCCAGTACATCGTGGACTCTTTATTTGTGAATGTGGTTTGCTTTTAGACATTATAAAATGATATTAGTTGTCTAAATTTCTGAGACGAAGCTTGATGATTTTTATCATTAAGGGATTTCGGACTATTGTCTTCATCTTTATTGTTATTTCCACAACGTTTCGGCCGATATGTCCTCCGGCCTTCTTCAGGTGTTTGTCGAACTCGGGAACCTTCACGGAACTTCGAACTACGTCTTTTTTTATTGAATCCACGGGGGTCCTCTGTTCTGATTCTGTTTGCCATAACCGGGTACAAGTGTTAAGTATTCTTGTATTGTTACTTGCCTGCAGTTAGGGTTGAACCTGCAACCTTCAGATCATTGTCTCCTTAGAAACTTAGGGAACAAACGCCTATAACGGTTCTAATTTAAATCATTATAAAATGATTTTGTAAGGTTCTAATTTAAATCATTATAAAATGATTTTGTAAGGTTAAATTACAAATACAATCATTAAGATTATTTTGCGATTGGAGAAAATCAACAAATCTATGTTAAATTTACCAATATTTATATTCAGTTTGTTTATTTACATCACAGACCAAGATATTGCAGTCCGGTTCATTCGAAAAAGATCAAACAATCGATAAAACTAGGATTCTTATTTTATTCTTATTTATTATACAGTAAAATTGATTTTATTTACTTTTAACGCTTTTCTGGTGATAATACGACTTCAGTATTTGTGGCGGACAAACCTAAGGTCGAATAAAATGACTTAAACTTGATTTTTATATATATATATATATATATATATATATATATTGACAAACGACGTATAATCAAGAACGACTTAACTCGAAACGACGAAACCTGAGATATAACCGTATATCGAATCTTTGGGTATTATATATTTCAAGGGACCCGATTCAAGAAATTAAAGAAACAGACCGGCAAGGACTCTACTGAGAGGCGAACCTATGACTAAACCGAATTCTTGTGAATAAAAAATTTCATCATATTAAATGAAGCAAAATCTAGTCCCTAAATAGCAACGTATTTCTCGTTTCCTTTCCGCAGGGAAAACAAGTGATAACCTCTTCACCTCTACAACCCTTTCGATAACCTTTGTGTTCCTAGCAAGGTAACATGTGCGTATATGAAGTGTGCATGTGGTGGGGGGAGTATTATATTCTTTTCTGGTTTTTACTTGTTGGTCTAGGATCAGTTAGACACGTGTGTTCAAGTACTTGCATCGCGAATGTCATAAAGAAGAGCGTTTTTTTTAGTTGTTTTTTGTTTTTTTTGGGGGGGGGCATGTTTGATGAGACATGACAAGCAAATAATCGTCTCTTGATTGATTGTAAAAAGAAAAAAACACAAAAGATTCGCGCGACTCACTGAAACCAATAACAATGTTTAATATTTTTATTCCATTCAATTAACTAAGTTTTTGTTTGTTTTATAAATTATGAGTGGTAAAATATTTCTGAAAGAAAGAAAGAAAGAAAGAAAGATCCAAAAAAAGAAAGAAAGAAAAAATCACAAAGGAAGAAAGGATTTAAAAGGAATCCAGAATGAAAATAGATAAAGAATAAATGATGGATGAAGAAACAAAGAAACAAAGAAAAAAGGATTGATAATGAACCCAGAATGAAAACAAAATAAAGGATGAATGAGTAATAAGAAAGAAAGAAAGAAAGAAAGAAAGAATGAAAAAACCACAAAGAAAGAAAACTGGATTGATAATTAATCCCGAATGTCCACATGGTGTGATGGTTAAAGCGATGGACTGCGGAATCGTAGTAAGCGAGTTCGTACTCCAGTCGCGATAATACGTTCACTTTCGGGCAAATACCCATGGAAAAGGTATGAAACCCCTCATCCTCCCAGGTATGTGTTAAATAGTACCACTAGTGTTCTTCTAAGAGAATGGATTTGGCATTAAATAACCTACAAAGTTTGATATGCCATTAAACAAAGAAACCAATCAAACCGAATCCAGAATGAAAACAAAATAAAAAATGAATGATTGATAAGAAAGAAAGAAAGAAAGAATCCTAAAGAAGAAAGAAAAAATCACAAAGAAAGAAAGAAAGAAAACAGGATTGATAATGAATCCAGAATGAAACAAAATAAAGAATAAATGATTGATAAGAGATTATTAAAAAAAGAAAAAAAGAAAAAAAAAGAGCCATGAGAGAAGAGATCCTTTTCCTTCCGATTCTAACTGATCTTCTCACTTACAGACCCGTTTCCGGTCTGTCTGACAGGAAAGACAAAAAGACAAGCAATTATCACTAATTTGTTTGGGATAGACACGTATTTCAATGATGTGGCGGGAAAAATTCTGATCAGACAACATTGATTTTTTTCTGCTCTGTGTGTTTGTGTCAAGAACAGTTAATGTAAAATGCGTGATAACAATTGTTTCTTTGCTTCCATTTTTTTTTTGTGGGGGTGCGTGTGCGTGTGTGTTTTCTTTTTCTTTTTCTTTTCGTAATATTCAAGTGCAGAATGGCTAATCAGAGCTCAGTGAGTCAGCTACTATTAATTTACAATGTGACTTCAGTCATGCTGAAAGCACCTGTTTCTTCTAGATTGTTGAAGTTCAGCAACGATGTGCCTGATCTAAGTTTAGTCGGGTGACCACTTGATGGTCCTCCATAAACGGCAGATTACGGTAAGCAAACAGGGGCTCGTGTGCCAGACTAAGCAAAGCTTAATTAATTCTTTTGGGAATCTCTAGTGGTGTTATAATCAACCAGTTACACTGACAGATAATGGCTAATGAGTTTGATTCTCACAGTAAGAATGGCCTTGTGCCAAACTCAGCTTAATAAATAGCTGTTATTAATTTGCCATGGGATGTGGACAGAGGCATGGACTCGTTTATGATGCGAGAAATTGAATATAAAAATGGTGGTTAAATGGTTAAAGAGCTGGACAAACAAACATTCACAAGTGGGTTCGAGTCTCATTGGGTGCCCCTTTCAAACAGCCTTGTGCCACATCTAAGCAAAAAGCTTAGTAAATTACTATGGTTTGTTATTTTTAAACGAGCCCATTTGTTTGCACACAGTTAAATTGTTTCATTTATCATTCAACACTAATAATTCTATTTATCATTTGTTTACACACAGTTAAATGACTTCAAGTATTGCTATCTAGCACTAATGATATGATTCAATATAAATGAAACCCATAACAAAGGACAGTATTTTACCCCATTCATTTAACTAAGTTTTTAACAATTATGGGCGTTAAAATATTTCTGAAAGAAAGAAAGAAAGAAAGAAAGAAAGAAAGAAAGAAAGAAAGAAAGAAAACAAAAGAGACAACTAGAAAGAAAGAAAATTTGGCGAGGAAGCCAAAGAAAGAAAGAGAGAAAGAAGGAAAGAACGATTGGCACAAGAAAGAAAGAAAGAAAGAAAGAAAGAAAGAAAGAAAGAAAACAAACAAAATAGACAGCTATGAAGAAAGAAAGAAAGAAAGAAAGGAAGAAAGAAAATTTGGCAAGGAAGCCAAAGAAAGAAAAGAAGAAAGAAAGAAAGAAAGAAAGAAAGAAAGAAAGAAAGAAAGAACACCTTCGCTTCTTATGACACCAGTCGACAACTCGTTTACGCTTTTTTCTTCCAATTCTGCGTCTTCGATTTCAAGATGAATAGACATCTATCATCAGAGAGTATCAACAATATCTCTACCAATGAGTTCTATTTTCTTTCCTGCATATATCAAAGACGTAACAAATTTAAACGCAGGTCGGTCATGCCCGACTGTAAAAAAACTTCCTATTTCTGTTTATATTTATGATTAAGTTCTATGGATTGTTGTTGGGCTTGGCAACTGCAAATGATTTGACAGATTTATATGCGCACGAAGAACTCTTTATTGTAGCGGCGAAAAACTGAGGTCCAGCAACAATACCATAAAGAAAAAAATAATCATAGGATAAAAGAAGCTAACTGTTTTTCTTACCTAAAACTATTGTTATTGGATCAGATATCTTCCATTATAAAAAAAAGATATGCGTGATGTTACTTAAAAGATCATGGAACGTAAAGTGCTAAATGCCTTCCTTGAAGAAAAAACATTAATTGCAAATGAGGTCCTTTATTTCCTGGTGGAGTGGTTTCGATGGCTAATAAGAAAGAAAGAAAGAAAGAAAGAAAGAAAGAAAGAATTGAGGGAGAAAGATTGGATGATAAGGAGAAAAAAATGAAAAATGAAAATAAGATTAGAAAGAAAGCTATGGCAAATAGATAAATATTGAAAGAAAGAAAGAAAGAAAGAAAGAAAGAAAGAAAGAAAAATCAGAAGGAGGAAGATTGTTTGAAAAGAAAGGAAAGAAAAATGAAAAAGAAAAAGAAAACCTGGAAAAAAAAAGCTATAATAAATAGATTAATAGATAATAAAGGAAGATGGAGAGAATGCTATAAGAAAGAAAGAAAGAAAGAAAGAAAGAAAAGTAGAGCTATGATAAAGAAAGAAAGAAAGAAAGAAAGAAAGAATGCTGTGAGGAATAAAGAAATTAAGAGGCAAGCAAGAAAGAAAGCATAAAAAAAATAATAAAAGATGAGAAGAAAGGAAAGTAGAAAGGAAGCAAGAAAGGAAGGAAGCGAATCATTAAATTAAAAGCAAAACGCAGTAAAATTATGAGTCATCGATGTTTCTGCAAGTTGAAAACTAAAAAGAAATATCGGACATGTTCCTCTTTCTAACAGCTCTGACTTAATCGATAAAGTATTGATAGATCAATACGGAATCAATTAATCAAGGAAGCTTCCCTTAGATTTCATGTATTTTTCATTGATCGACAAAATGTAAATTTTTCAAGCCTTCCAAGTGTTAAATATCACTTGAACTAGAAACATTCCTATTCTCAATTTTCCTATCCTTCTTGAATCACTAAAGGAGTCCAAGTGAATATTAGTTACATTTTTATCTCGGCGGCTTCACTGAGATAGAAAAAAAAAATCGAATATAATTTTATGACCGATAAAAATAGTTATTAGTAAAGTGAATTGCAATATCTTTGAAGAGACGAGCCTTCTTTGTTTTTTGTTAGTGTGTGGATATTAAAAATGGTTGTTTATAGATGAAAGAGTTTTATTGAGTAGAGATTTTTTAAAAATCACTGCAGACAGTTGGCAGACTTACAAATTTATTTTTTTTATCAATTCGTTGATTTTCAGGAGGCATGCTTAGCGCAACAGCCATCATAGTTGGAAATAGAATCGTTGACCCGAGTTCAAATCCCAGACGAGGCTGCTGGTGTTTCACACCGAAATAAGGCTCTTGGGAAAAACATGAACCCGTCTTTTCTCCACCTACCACACACACACACACACACACTAGACCTGTAAACTGGTTTGGTCATAGAGTTGCTATTTATATAGTGTATCTGGGGTAGCCTGGCGGAGCCCATCCCTCTCCTGGTCTACAACTGGTTTGAAATCAGTTTTCCTCCTTCTGGGCCGGTTGCCATTCCTAGGTTAAAGAGATCAGTCTGCCCTACTGTTTATCCATAGCTGGAAGAGAATAGTTATATTCATAACTTTATAAGGGTATAAATGCTATGTGAAATGCCGACTGCTTTATTCAGTATTTGAACTCGAGCAGATGAGTTCATATCCAATGACGGTAACCATTACACAACGAGCAACTCCAGCAATGGGTAAACAGTCGGACAGATTGGGTTGTTTACCCTTGGAAATACAACCAGTGTACAAGAAAAAAAACTCGAAATTCAAACTAGCTTTAGTTCACTTGCAAAACTGATCTTGTTTCACATCTTAGCAGCGGCGGTGGAGTGGGTTTATATGCCATTAAACTAGCTTTACTCCACTTACAAAACTGATCTTGTTTCACATCTTACCAGTAGCAGAGGAGTGGGTTTATATGCCATTAAACTAGCTTTACTCCACTTACAAAACTGATCTTGTTTCACGTTTTACCAGTAGCAGAGGAGTGGGTTTATATGCCATTAAACTAGCTTTACTCCACTTACAAAACTGATCTTGTTTCACATCTTACCAGTAGCAGAGGAGTGGGTTTATATGCCATTAAACTAGCTTTACTCCACTTACAAAACTGATCTTGTTTCACATCTTACCAGTAGCAGAGGAGTGGGTTTATATGCCATTAAACTAGCTTTACTCCACTTACAAAACTGATCTTGTTTCACATCTTACCAGTAGCAGAGGAGTGGGTTTATATGCCATTAAACTAGCTTTACTCCACTTACAAAACTGATCTTGTTTCACGTTTTACCAGTAGCAGAGGAGTGGGTTTATATGCCATTAAACTAGCTTTACTCCACTTACAAAACTGATCTTGTTTCACGTCTTACCAGTAGCAGAGGAGTGGGTTTATATGCCATTAAACTAGCTTTACTCCACTTACAAAACTGATCTTGTTTTACATCTTACCAGTAGCAGAGGAGTGGGTTTATATGCCATTAAACTAGCTTTACTCCACTTACAAAACTGATCTTGTTTCACATCTTACCAGTAGCAGAGGAGTGGGTTTATATGCCATTAAACTAGCTTTACTCCACTTACAAAACTGATCTTGTTTCACATCTTACCAGTAGCAGAGGAGTGGGTTTATATGCCATTAAACTAGCTTTACTCCACTTACAAAACTGATCTTGTTTCACATCTTACCAGTAGCAGAGGAGTGGGTTTATATGCCATTAAACTAGCTTTACTCCACTTACAAAACTGATCTTGTTTCACGTTTTACCAGTAGCAGAGGAGTGGGTTTATATGCCATTAAACTAGCTTTACTCCACTTACAAAACTGATCTTGTTTCACGTCTTACCAGTAGCAGAGGAGTGGGTTTATATGCCATTAAACTAGCTTTACTCCACTTACAAAACTGATCTTGTTTCACATCTTACCAGTAGCAGAGGAGTGGGTTTATATGCCATTAAACTAGCTTTACTCCACTTACAAAACTGATCTTGTTTCACATCTTACCAGTAGCAGAGGAGTGGGTTTATATGCCATTAAACTAGCTTTACTCCACTTACAAAACTGATCTTGTTTCACATCTTACCAGTAGCAGAGGAGTGGGTTTATATGCCATTAAACTAGCTTTACTCCAATTACAAAACTGATCTTGTTTCACGTTTTACCAGTAGCAGAGGAGTGGGTTTATATGCCATTAAACTAGCTTTACTCCACTTACAAAACTGATCTTGTTTCACGTCTTACCAGTAGCAGAGGAGTGGGTTTATATGCCATTAAACTAGCTTTACTCCACTTACAAAACTGATCTTGTTTCACATCTTACCAGTAGCAGAGGAGTGGGTTTATATGCCATTAAACTAGCTTTACTCCACTTACAAAACTGATCTTGTTTCACATCTTACCAGTAGCAGAGGAGTGGGTTTATATGCCATTAAACTAGCTTTACTCCACTTACAAAACTGATCTTGTTTCACATCTTACCAGTAGCAGAGGAGTGGGTTTATATGCCATTAAACTAGCTTTACTCCACTTACAAAACTGATCTTGTTTCACGTTTTACCAGTAGCAGAGGAGTGGGTTTATATGCCATTAAACTAGCTTTACTCCACTTACAAAACTGATCTTGTTTCACGTCTTACCAGTAGCAGAGGAGTGGGTTTATATGCCATTAAACTAGCTTTACTCCACTTACAAAACTGATCTTGTTTCACATCTTACCAGTAGCAGAGGAGTGGGTTTATATGCCATTAAACTAGCTTTACTCCACTTACAAAACTGATCTTGTTTCACGTTTTACCAGTAGCAGAGGAGTGGGTTTATATGCCATTAAACTAGCTTTACTCCACTTACAAAACTGATCTTGTTTCACGTCTTACCAGTAGCAGAGGAGTGGGTTTATATGCCATTAAACTAGCTTTACTCCACTTACAAAACTGATCTTGTTTCACATCTTACCAGTAGCAGAGGAGTGGGTTTATATGCCATTAAACTAGCTTTACTCCACTTACAAAACTGATCTTGTTTCACATCTTACCAGTAGCAGAGGAGTGGGTTTATATGCCATTAAACTAGCTTTACTCCACTTACAAAACTGATCTTGTTTCACATCTTACCAGTAGCAGAGGAGTGGGTTTATATGCCATTAAACTAGCTTTACTCCACTTACAAAACTGATCTTGTTTCACGTTTTACCAGTAGCAGAGGAGTGGGTTTATATGCCATTAAACTAGCTTTACTCCACTTACAAAACTGATCTTGTTTCACGTCTTACCAGTAGCAGAGGAGTGGGTTTATATGCCATTAAACTAGCTTTACTCCACTTACAAAACTGATCTTGTTTTACATCTTACCAGTAGCAGAGGAGTGGGTTTATATGCCATTAAACTAGCTTTACTCCACTTACAAAACTGATCTTGTTTCACATCTTACCAGTAGCAGAGGAGTGGGTTTATATGCCATTAAACTAGCTTTACTCCACTTACAAAACTGATCTTGTTTCACATCTTACCAGTAGCAGAGGAGTGGGTTTATATGCCATTAAACTAGCTTTACTCCACTTACAAAACTGATCTTGTTTCACATCTTACCAGTAGCAGAGGAGTGGGTTTATATGCCATTAAACTAGCTTTACTCCACTTACAAAACTGATCTTGTTTCACGTTTTACCAGTAGCAGAGGAGTGGGTTTATATGCCATTAAACTAGCTTTACTCCACTTACAAAACTGATCTTGTTTCACGTCTTACCAGTAGCAGAGGAGTGGGTTTATATGCCATTAAACTAGCTTTACTCCACTTACAAAACTGATCTTGTTTTACATCTTACCAGTAGCAGAGGAGTGGGTTTATATGCCATTAAACTAGCTTTACTCCACTTACAAAACTGATCTTGTTTTACATCTTACCAGTAGCAGAGGGGTGGGTTTATATGCCAATAAACTAGCTTTACTCCACTTACAAAACTGATCTTGTTTCACGTCTTACCAGTAGCAGAGGGGTGGGTTGATATGCTATCAAACAAGGAATTTTATTTTAGCCATTATGTCGGGGGAATTACTTCTAGAAGAAGTTAGAGAAATGGTATTCTCAGAGGTCCAGATAGTTTCCCAAGGATGAATGAAATTTTGACATGATGAATAAAAGCATCGGGCTCTCCAGTGGGGATGAATTTACGAGACGATCCGTGAATCTGTTGGATTTCCGTTATAACAGACACCCATGATAATATCGATGTTTCTTCTCAGAAAAGAGTGAAGCATTCTTATAAATGTTTCACTCTTAACTCCGTTATATCGAGAATTTTGATGACTAAAAATAAATGACGTTCAGCACAAACACAAACCCGCAAAATTATAATTCATTTACAAGTTGGTCTGGAAATTATTTTATTCTCACTGTCTTTATCACCCTTTCAACTAAAAGAGGGTAGGGATTTTTGTTTGTTTAATGGCATGTCAAACTTTGTGGGTTATTTAATAGCAACTCTATCCTTGTAGAAGAACAGTAATTATTTACTAATCATTAATTATTATTCATTAATTAATTGTAGCAATTATCAATCATGTAATAAGTATTAATCATTAACTATTTAACCTACAACTGGGGAAGGAAATAAGGGATTCCATACCTTTCCCCGAGTATTAGTCTGAAAGTTAAGGTCATAGCATGACTGGAGTCCAGATTCATTAATTTCGAGACCACATTTCAGCCAGTACGCCATGATAACTCTCCTTAGAAGAAGTTAGAATAAAGGACTTCTCAAAGTGGTCCGTATAGACTCCCTGGGGTAAATGAAATTTTGACTGGGTGAATAAAGGCAAAGAAGAGGAATTTACTAATTTGCATTTTTTAATAACAGGAGGACAAAAATATCTGAATGATGCAAACTAGTTACCAGATATTGTACACCTAACAGAATACCTGAGTGGGTGTGATGGCCACTCGTAATGAGTTGTTCGATTGGAATCTGTTCAAAACTTACAGGTCATGTAGGTGACCGAACGATCTGACTTTAACTCTTTTCTACATTATAAGCCTGCAACCAAATATTCGTTTGGTCTGATTTGGCTTTATGGCAAATCAACCATTGTAGGTTATTTAATGCGAAATCCTCTTTATACACATATATCAAATATATAGGATTTGGTTTGGCTATTTTTTATGGCATATCAACCATTGTAGGTTATTTAATGCCAGATCGTCTTTATACATATATATTAAAAATATATGATTTCTTTGGGTTAGGTTTTATAGCATATCAACCATTGTAGGTTATTTAATGCCAAATCCTCTTTATACACATATATTAAAAATATATGATTTGTTTGGGTTAGGTTTTATAGCATATCAACCATTGTAGGTTATTTAATGCCAAATCCTCTTTATACATATATGTTAAATATATATGATTTGGTTTGGTTGGGTTTTATGGCATATCAACCATTGTAGATTATTTAATGCCAAATCCTCTTTATACTTATATATTAAATAATTATTCTATTCAACGTTACTCATTCAAGTGCAACTACTCTGGGTCAAAGTGGACCTGAAGGCGATAGCAATAAAAGTGTACTCCGTATTCCCCAAAACTCCAGCATTACTGGAACCTCACTATTTGGTCATAAACAAGACACTCGTTGGGGGGGTCTTACGCTTCTGCAGAGATGCAGTCAGTATATTTTGCAGCCCCAGCCAACTGGGCCAATTTGAACTTGGATAACCACATCCATTCTCAAAGATGGTAACAATTACACAAGGGGCACTAATGCTAATATTGGTCTTCAGTGAGTAGGGAGCTGACTATTTTATGTTTGCTACTACAAAGCTTTCCTGTTTAACTGTTTATCTCGATGTCCCAAATTGAACACATACCATAAAATCACTCGAAGCTGTCATCATTTTAATCTGTGACTTGTCAGCCTGAAATAAACAAAATAATCAGCGAAAGCAAAACTATTTGTATAAGAACGAAATTTATGCTTTAAAATGATGCATTTGTAAGAAGAATGTTAATTTGGTTTGATTGGTTTTATGGAATATCAACCATTGTAGGTTATTTAATGCAAAATCCTCTTTATGCATATATATTAAATATATATGATTTGGTTTGTTTGGGTTTTATGGCATATCAACCATTGTAGGTTATTTAATGCCAAATCCTCTTTATGCATATATATTAAATATATATGATTTGGTTTGGTTGGATTTTATGGCATATCAACCATTGTGGGTTATTTAATGCAAAATATTCTTTATACATGTATATTAGATATTTAGGATTTGGTTTGGTTGGGTTCTATGGCATATCAACTATTGTTGGTTGTCTTATGCAAAATCCTCTTCACACACACACACACACACACACATATATATATATATATATATATATATATATATATATATAATATGTTTGATTTGGTTTGGTTTGGTTAGTTTTTATTGCATATCAACCCTTGTAGGTTATTTAATACGAATCCTCTTTATACATATATATTAGATATATATGATTTATAGACACATTTTGTTGATAACCTTTTTATGTGAGCCTAGGTTTATTCTTTTGCACATAGTTAAATGGTTTCAAGTATTTCTATCTAATAAGTATAATGTAACAGACACTGAATCCTTTGACACACAGACGCACACACAGACACGCACACACACACACACACACACACTCTCTCTCTCTCTCTCTCTCTCTCTCTCTCTCTCTCTCTCTCTCTCTCTCTCTCTCTCTCTCTCTCTTAACCATTTATTTGCACGAATCAAATGATTTCAAGTCTTTCTACACAACAGTAACAATTTAATGCAATAATCATTTGCACATATTTTAATGGATATACGGATATAATTGTACCATAGCCAGATACGGATATGTGAAACATACATAGAACGTTCATAACATATATACATAGAACATAGGAATCCCGAAACACGAAAAACAGGTAATGATTTCTTAGTTCAGGTACGAAACCTTTTATTACCTTTGAGTTAAAGGTTTCGACATAAGAGAGATGCACAATCTTTCTATGATGACTTTTCCATCTGCCCCCTATCACGTGCGGCACCCGTAGCGCACAAATTCGTCTGGCCTCAGCGAGCCCCGAAAATCGACCCTTCCCGTTCTGAATCTAGTTCTCAACTAACTGACCTTTTTCAAATCTCCAAAAATCCTCCGCGCGCGCTTCCGGTGCATGACGTCATTCACATCCCGAATGGATTTATATTTTGACATTTGTGAACGACTCATCCTCCCCGCGCGCGCGTCAACACCTGTACTCAGGTTTGCATTTAACTAACCCATGTGCTGAGCCGAAGGGTTATCAGCCTAACTAAACCAAAAGGTAAGATATATAAAACGAAATCCCTCGGCCATTATATTACATAATTTGTGAGTGAATAGTGTGTAGGTAATTTTACTTTTAAATGAGTAAGAACTAATTTGTTTGCACACTAGTATTGCTATTGTTTCTCCACAGTTAAATGGTTTCAATTATTGCTAACACTACTAATTCTATTAAATATTAATCATTTGTTTTCACACAGTGAAGTGGTTACAGATATTGCTATCTAACACTAATTATCCTATTTAACATTACCCGTTCGTTTCCACGCAGTTAAAGGGTTGCAAGTATTGTTACATATCGCTAACAATTCAATTAAACATCAGTTATTTGTTTACACAGTTAATGTTCAGAGAGTTCTATTTCTAACAATCTAGTTTAGCAAAAGTCATTTGTTTGCACAGAGTTTAAAGGTCAAACAGTTCTATTTGACCCATAGATCAGGTGCTACCACTCTATTAGACCCCTATCAGGTGCTACCACTCCAGGCCAGAGTGGACATTTGAGCAATGGAAATGAAATATCACATTCCCCAAAACTCCAAGACTGGACTCTCACTATCCAATTGTTTAGTATCATATCAGGACACTCGTTTTCTTAACTTTCGGCAGAGATACTGTCGGTTTTTCCATAGGCTCAGCCGACTAGGCAGAAAGATGGTTAAAGAATAAATGTCGGCTGAAAAATTCAAAAGCTGACCAAGATACTTCTATGGAATGTGACTAAATGAAGTCTATTTTCAATATAGTTCCTCTTGCGGTCCACACACTTCTTCTGTCAGGGTTGAAAAACTTAGATATCATTGTTCAAAAAAGTCATCAACGGCAAATATAACACCATCATATGAACTCTTCAGCCTATGAGGAGCTGTAGAATATAACGACTGCTTCTCTGCAGAGGAGTAACCCCCCAATGAGTGTCCTGGTATATGACACTAAACAATCTGATGATGAGACTCCAGTGATGCCAGAGCTTTGAGGAATGCGGAGTACCCCTTCATTGCCATTGCTCCCAGGTCCACTCTGGCCCGGAGTGGTAGCACCTAATAGGGTCCTATCAATGGGTTAAATAGAACTCCATACTAATCCTAAACTGAACTATTTGAATTAGAACTGTTTGACTAAAATGAATAGCTTGAAATAGAAATGTTTTTGACAATTAAACTGTACTTACATTTTAACAGCGTGTTTATGCTAAACTGAATTGTTTGAAATGAAACTGTTTTGACATTGAAACTATACTTACACTAAACTGAAATGTTTAATATAGAACTGCTAGGATATTTAACTGTGTGTAAACAAAATCTGTACTTATACTAAACTGAATTAGCTGAATTAGAACTGTTTTGATAATTAAACTGTGTACTCATGCTAAACTGAAATGTTTGAAATAGAACTGACTATTTGCATAAAAATGGATTTGGCGTTAAATAACCTACAATATGCCATAAAACCCCAACCAACCAACCAATCTTCAGCCTATGAACCTTTCAGCTTGCTCCTGACTTGTATCTCAGAAAAAGCATCAGCTTTTAAAATGACAAAAAACAAACAAAAGAAAACATAATCATTTTGCACCCGCAAAGCGTTACATGCCCACACAAATGGAGGTGCTCGAGGTGTAATGGTTGTCGTCGTAGAAAATAGACACGAGTTCAAATCCTGGACGAGGCTGACTGCATTTCACATACCCCAAATACCCTTCGGAAAGGTAAGAATCCTATAATTTTTTAGTTCTGGGTAATTGGTAGGGTAGACTGGGTTCTTTAGCCTTGGTTAAGCAACCAGTGTAGGAGAAGGAAAACTCTGAATTCAAACCTGATAAACTCCGTTAAAAAATTGACCTTGAGTCACATCCTGCCAGTGCGAAGAGTTTGGTAAATGCCCACACAAATCTATATAATAGATCTTTAGATACATAAATATAAAAGATTCGGAATCATTTGACACACACACACACACACACTCCCCCCCTCTCTCTCTCTCCATCCGTCCCATTTGGCCATCGCACGTCTATAGCCGTATCAGTACTACTTTATGGTTGCACCACCGGGACTCTTACGAAACGCTAAGAGTAAAAGCTCGATAGGAACGGCCCAAGGATGCTGCATGCTGTTTCAAATGAATCCTGAAAGTAGCAACCCACAAAACAGCTATTGCACAGCCACTTACCACCCATCTCGAAAAGCAGCCAAAGAAAGGAGAGCAAAACATGCTGTGTACGTATACGACTATAGAAGTAAAGATTAACTCATAAGCGACATTCTCCAATGGACTCCTACACATAAACACACCATTGTTGGCCGACTAACAAAGACTTTCATTCATCATCCCAGTTAGGACACTGCATGCCTTTAAGAAAACTTACCAAATGCGATAGAACATGAAAAACTCATACAAAATAAATTTATTTTGTTAGGAAAAAGAAGTTATTTCAAATAAAAAAAATCGATTAAAACTGAACAAAATCTCTTTCCACCGGGCAATTTTCTCACATAACGTATGTATGTCATTCTGAAAAAAATCAAAAACAAAAAACAAACATTTGATTTACAAACACAAAGGTTGCTTGCTATTTTTGTCGATATCACCACCAGAATAATCACTAATAATGTCCTGGGAATAATCTCAATAAACATGAAAAGATCAACGAAATTATCTGCATTTTATGGCCATTAACACTTTAACTGCTTTGTTAAATTTCTAAAACTGTGCCGTCTGCAACTATCAGTGAATTCCTCGAATTGTGTCGTGTGCAAATATCAGCGAAGTCCTAGAACCGTGTCGTGTGCAAATATCAATGAAGTCCTAGAGCAGTACCGTGTGCCAATATCAGTGAATTCCTAGAACCGTGCTGTTCGCAAATATCAATGAATTTCTATGATCGTGCGGCGTGCAATTTTATTTCATTCTAAATTCCATCTGCTGGTCCGTTTATTGATTAACTGATTTTAACGGTATGTAAATTGAATACGAATCTTTTTCAAAAGAGAACTATTTGACTGAAATGGAATTCAAACAGATGCCATCACCCAGGATCAGAGGGACCATGAGAGCATTTTGATTGACTGATTAATTGATTTTAACGGCATATCAGCCTGTCTAGGGTTGTTTTATGCCTAGAAGTTTGGGAATTGTGTTCATTGCACATTCATATTTGCATTTTTTGTGTTGTTGTTTATTAAGAGGGATTCTTTTGCACATGGTCCCATTGAATACGAATAATTTTTCTACAGATCTATTTGATTAATGAAATCCTAACAGGTACTACCTCGGCGGGTCCGAGTGAACCCGGGAGTAATGGCAGTACCTTACGCTTATCAGAACTCCAGACCTAGAGTTTGTTTTCAGATGCAGTTTAGTGTCATATCTAGGATAACCCTTCGTTTTTGCTATTTCTACAAACAAATTCGACTGTTCCACCATATTTTTGTTATTCAGGCTAATACCAAAGTCTTCTTCATAAATATTTCAAACTGCAGTAAACATGAGTGAAGCAGGTGTTAGATATTGGCTAGAGGAGCTTCTTTGACATGTCAATGGGAACAAAAATAACAGGAAATGCATCTGGTACCTAAAGTAAAGAGGAAGCTGGTGTTTCCGGTAGAAATACCGAGTAAATTGCGTGCGTGGCATGCTAGAAAGAAATCGGACACTGGAAAGAAAAATAACAGGAAATGCACCTGGTACCAAAAGTAAATAGGATGCAGGTGTTCCTGGCGGAAATACCGCGTAAAATGCGTGCGTGGCATGCTAGATGCAAGCGTGGTCATATGCATTGTGTAGGTGGCATGCTAGAACGAGGCGTGTCCACGTTTAACGTGTAAGTAGCAGGTTGGAGGGGAGAGGTGACCACGAGAAATTCAATGGACATCAGTAATATTACATGGTCTGGGAGATTTCGAGCCGGAATGCAGAACGAAGAGGAAAGCGGTTCACTGAAGATTCGTGCCTCAGTCCCAGTGTATGCCGCCTTTGACTTTCTCTTAATCGACCCTCTTATCCGTACATTTTGGGTTATAAAAGGAAAAGAAAAGAAACAGATAATATTTTTATTGGTCAGCGTTGTTGTCTTCATCTGCTATACAACACATGCCCCCACTTTTGGTACCATTCAAACTTATACTTAACTCCACCCCTACCCGACGGTGCTGGGATGTGATACAAAGTTGATTTAATGTGTGGTCTCACGTTGGAAACATGACTCCCGAAATGCGGGAGCAAATATTGCTCATATTCCTTCAGCATTCTCCTTCTGGGGTGCCTGGAAATCAACAAAGCCTTTACCCCTTTAAGGTGAAGGAGCAAGTGCTGCTTGCGGGTAACCTCCGGAAGTGAGCCATCAGAATAATCAAGAACCACCCGACAAGAGTGCCAACCAGAATCGTTATAATAGTGTTCGGTAGAATGATCTTCTGGATTTAAAATTGCTTCTGCGCAGGAGCGAACAGAGAGGAGTAGGTGTGAAATCTATCATCATCGCATAGGATGGTGAACATCGTGTGTTTGTGATTTGAACCTATTTTTTAATAAATGGTGTTTTTATGATTGCAACTTAGTGTTTATCTCGAGTAAGTCGACGCGGAAGAGTTCATAGCAGGAAAACCATTTTGTTGTGGGTTAGAAATTTCAGCCAGTAATGTTCTGTTTTTAGAAGGATATCACCCAGTTGACCTCACAGAGTTAAAGTACCACAACAGTGATACCGCTGTAGTGAAGGAAGCCGTTACCAGATCTTCACGAAGTTTAGCCCTAAAACAGGCTCTGGTCTTTGTAATATCTGAAAGGCAAAAAAAAAAAAAAAAAAAACTAGTAAAAAATAACAACTTGAATACGTTACAAATATTTTAAATCCACTTCTAGCCAATCTCACTTTGTGCAGTGGTTAGTGAACGGGGCATTAGAGTTCAATTCTCACTTAGTGCCTCATATTTCTAGCCTTGAGCCAAACTAATTAAGTTTAGTTGATGACTACTATTATGAAGCCTTGCAAGGCGTAATGTTTAGCGGGCTAGGCTAGCAGACTATTATTAGTGAGTTCGATTCTCACTGGGTGACCCATGCTTCTGGCATTTTTGCTAAGCTTAGTAAAGGATTGCTATATCTTTCTTTGGTTCGGTTTATTTGCTTAATAGCATATCAAACTTTGAGGGTTATTTAATGCCAAAGTCAACCTTGAAGAAGAACAGTCGTGATGCTATTTAACCAATATCTGGAGGGAGATAAGGAGGTTAATACCTTTCCTAAGAGTATTAGTCCAAAAGTGAACGTAATAGCGAGAGTTGGGTTCGATCTCTCTTACCACAATGTCACAATCTAGCATGTTAGCCACGACACCGAAGTGACTTCCCCAAAGTATAAATGAATATTTTTGATAAACATTAATTCATAAATAATCGTAAAATATCTTTATTCATTTCAAATTCTTTTATGAAAATTCCCCATTATGTAAAACAAATTTTAAAGAATATTAATTGCAATTTTTATTACGACTAAACCTATAAAACAGAATTTAAAAAAAAATCAGACTTACATTTTTTTAAATAGTGGAATTGTATATTATAAATTGCATGACTATGACCAGAAAATTCGGAAAGCACTGCGCACGGCATACGGAACAACATGACAGTTGTTTCGACCTTATCAGGTCTCATCATCATGGTGTAGTCGTTATCGTCGTAGGAATTGGACACAGCGACACGAGTTCAAATCCTGGACGAGACTGATTGCATTTCACATAGCACTAATACCCTTGGGAAAGGTATGAATCCAATTATTCTCCCTCCAGCTATGGGTAAATAGTAGGACAGACTAGGTTCTTCAGCCTTGGTTAGGCAACTAGTCTAGGAGAAGGAAAACTCTGAATTCAAACCTGTTAAACTCCGCTTAAAAACTGACCTTGTGTCATATCCTGCCCGAGCGGAGGGGTTGGTAAATAGTATCAGGTCTCATCATCAGCAGTGTATGCCGTGATCTCACCCACTGGAGATCGAACCAGCGACCGCAAAATGCAGAGTCGAAACTCTATCAATGAATTACTGAACCACATCATGCACAAGTCATGGTAAAAATCTAGCTCTCGTTCTCTAACATTCTATTGGGTTGGTTGATTGTTTGGTTTTTATGGCATATCAACCTTTGTTGTTTATTTAATGCCAAATCAATTTTTAGACAAACGATCAGTTCTATTTCAAACAATTCAGTTTAGCATGAGTACGCATTTTAGTTCTATTTAACCCATAGATCAGGTGCTACCACTCCGGACCAGAGTGGACCTGGGAGCGATGGCAATAAAGGGGAACTTTGCATTCCTCAAAGTTTTAGTATTACTGGAACCTTACCATCAGATTGTTTAGTGTCATATACCAGGACACTCGAGGTGGGGATTCTTACTCTTCTGTAGTTGTGCAGTCGGTGTATTCTACAGCCCCAGCAGACTGGGCAATGTATGCATAAGAACTGATTAATTGTTTTTAACGGCATATCAACTAGTCTGGGGTTATTTCATGCTGAGAGCTTATGGAATCACTTTAATTGTACGTTTATTGTTATATTTTGTGTTGTTGTTTCTAAGTGTTTTTTTTTAATTTTTGCACTCGGACCTATCGAATATGAAAATTTTTTAACTTGTCTACATGACCCATAGATGAGAACCAATCAGATACAACCACTTTGGGGTTGACTGGAACTGGGAGTAATGGCAATGAAGGGATACTTTATACTTCCCAGATTTCCAGAACTCAAGCCTTGCATGTAGATGGAATTTAGTGCCCTACCCAGGACTCACCACACACACTTTTCAGGAGTATCCATATTTACCAACCCCACCGCTCAGGCAGGATATGACACAAGGTCAGCTTTTAAGCGGAGTTTAACAGGTTTGAATTCCTTGACTAGTTGCCTCACGAAGGCTGAAGAGACACAGTCTGTCCTACTATTTACCCATAGCTGGAAGGAGAATAATTGGATTCATACCTTTCCCAAGGGTATTAGTGCAATGTGAAATGCAATCAGTCTCGTCCAGGATTTGAACTCGTGTCGCCGTGTCTATTTCCTACGACGATAACCATTACACCACGGGCACCTCCAGTATAGTCAGCGTATCTTAAAGCCACATTGACAGGGATGCCTAAAGTAGAACATATTGTTATAGAATATTTACGGCAGTTTTTATCTCCAACGAATCTGTAGAATTGGAATTTTTATGAAACAACTATCCTTTTAAGCATTTTAAGTATTCAGAATATTGTCTTCATTGTTATATTCACAACGTTTCGGGCGAAGCGTGTTTCGGCCTTCTTCGAGTATTTCTTGTGAAATCATCTAGAGGTTCCAGATTCAATAATTTTGGCCGATTTGAAAAAATAATTATTTGTTTCTTTCAGTTTGTCTTTGTTTTTTATATTTATTTCTTTTTTCTTTATACCTCTATTTCTACTTTTCTTTTTTAACATTCTTCTTCTTCTTCTTCTTCTTCTTCTTCTTCTTCTTCTTCTTCTTCTTCTTCTTCTTCTTCTTCTTCTTCTTCTTCTTTCCCCATTTCATTCTCACTTCATCAGACTTTTCTTTCTTTCTTCTCCCCTACATTCCTGTCTTTCGTTTTGTCGTTTCTCTTTCTCTCTTCATAATTCTTTCTTTCGTTTTCGCCACCTCTTTCTCTATTTCATTTATTCATTTCTTTCATTCTTTCTTTCTTTCATTCTTTCTTTCTTTCTTTCTTTCCTTCTGTTACCACATTTTTGTCTTTTTTCTTTTTACATTTCTATTTGTCTCTTTTCATTTTCTTTTATCTTTTTACTCCTTCTTTTCCTATGTTTCCTTCTTTCTTCCAAGAATTTTTTCTTTTTACCTTCTCTCACCTAATTTCTTTCTTTCTTTCTTTCTTTCTTTCTTTCTTTCTTTCTTTCTCCTATATTCCTTTCTGCCTTTTACTTTCTTACCTTCTTGCTTTCTTTCTTTCCTCTCCTTCTTTCCCTTTCATTTCTATCTTTCTTTCCCCTTTCACTTCTCCC
Organism: Sepioteuthis lessoniana; assembly: GCA_963585895.1. Lineage (NCBI taxonomy): Eukaryota > Metazoa > Mollusca > Cephalopoda > Myopsida > Loliginidae > Sepioteuthis > Sepioteuthis lessoniana. The sequence goes on from OY757918.1 coordinate 94,534,538, forward strand.
AGTTTTGCTTTCTTTCTTTTTTCTCCCTCCATTTCTTTCTTTCTTTCTTTCTCCCTTTCTTTCTTTTTCCATCATTCTTTAAGATCAAATAACGTGGAGTGAGCCTCACCTCAGAATGGGAGTCACACGTTTACGATTTCTGCTTCAACCTTGTATGAATCATTAATGCATCTGGACCAGCTGCTTATTCTTTCCGTCGTTCTTTCTTTCTATCTGTCTTTCTATCTTTTTTTTCTTGAGCCATTTTATCAATAGCCATTTTCAAAATTATTATTTCACACATTATATTCACTCAATCAATATTGGTTACATGAAATAAATGAATTAATAGATAAAAACCGTTTTGATAAAAGAGCGTTTTAGATCTCTTTCTTTTCATTCATTCACATCCCTATTTTTTATTCCTCCTCCTCTTGTTTCATTTGCAAAAAGAAAAAAAAAAATTCTCCCATTACGCACAATACTTTCCTGTGAACTACATCACAACAGCTTACTAAATAAGGCACCCCTCTAGCACCCGTATATATATGCATATACGTCATTGCTCAGGGCGATAAAAGAGGCTGGGGCAAAGGCACGGGAAGTCAAGGCAGGGGAGAGAAAACATATAAATGGCGTACTACTATAATCGGTTTACATTCAAACATGTCAACCGAAAATACCTATTTCTTATACGCGGGTCATTCAATAAATAAGGGGATCTATCTATCTATGAGGGTCAATCAAAGAATTGTGGGAATCTATCTATCAATCTATCTATGAGGGTCATTCAAAGGAAATCTATCTATCTATCTATGTATTCATACAATTTCATACTTTTCATATCTACCCGCTATGACTCTAAGTCTATTCATATCTATCTAAGGTATATAATCTATCTATCTATCTATCTATCTATGAGGGTCATTAAAAGAATAGTAAGAATCTATCTATCTATCTATCTATAAGGGTCATTCAAAGCAAATCTATCTATCTATCTATTCGAATCCCTATCTATCTATCTATCTATCAGGGTCATTAAAAGAATAGTAGGAATCTATCTATCAATCTATCTATGAGGGTCATTCAAAGGAAATCTATCTATCTATCAGGGTCACATAATAAATAAGGGGATTGTTTAAAAGAAAAATGATTTTTTTTCAGAGTTCTTTTTACTATAAATCTAAATAATCTGCATTGTTTGAAATTGGTTTAGAGCAAAAATTATTTTAATCTCATAAAAATATTTGTTTTAAGGCTACCAAAAATGGCGTCAAATCAAACAGAGTACTCAAGGTTTGGACAGTGGTCAATCATCAACTTTTTTGTTGCTGAGAAGAGCAAGCCATTCGAAATTTACAAAAGAATGTGTGATGGGTACGGGTAAGCATGTTTACTTAAAGAAAATATTTACAAACTGGCTGAACATAGATTTCCCACAACGAACCTGAGTCGAAAAGACAGTCCGGTAAGGAAAAAGTTCTGGGTTTAGCCATCAGTAAAGAAGATCATGCTGACCATGTTCTGTGACATGGAAGGATCCATCACCATTGATTTCTCGGAAAAGGTTGCAACAGTAAACATTGCTTCATACTGCCAATTCCTTATACAAAAATTCACATCAATTTTTGAGTGAATCTCGTGCGCACACATGCACATTCAAGTACACACATATATATATATATAAACACTCACACACACACACACATATATTTACGTATATACACACACATATGCATATATATATACACACATATATACACATGCACACATCTGCAACACATGTGCACACACACATATAGAGAGAGAGAAATGGTAGATTTTGGTGAATCTGACAAGATGATAAAAATAAGTGGAAAAATAGATAAATCAAACACTTTCAACGGTACTAAACTCGTTGTAGTGTTCGATTTATCCACTTTCTCACTTATTCTTATTATATATATATATATATACAAACATACATATGCACACACACACACACACACACATACATATATACATATATATATATGTGTGTGTGTGTGTGCGTGCGTGTGTGCGTATATATGAGTTTCCCCAGCCTTTTTGGCCGGAGTGATGCTAAAAAAAGGAACCAATGGCAGACTTAAGGCGGTAAGGCCTCCAGTTTTGACAGGGCTACCTTCGGGTGGGTGAGCTGAATTATTGACTCCTTTGGCCCCCATGTATAGAACTAGACCTTGTTGTCTAGTTTAAGCTATAAACAGGCATCCGTGCCGGGACCCAGATTTGTGTCCAAGAACCAGCTTGGCTCATTAGACTCATTAGTGGGTCAATGAGCTGCACAGATCAGCAGGGTTCGAGCATCGTTTCGTTACCAACCTACCCATCCCCTTAATCCCCACTTAAATCACTGGCCTTGTGTCAAGCCCTGTCTGGTGGGAGGCAGAGGCAGAGGCAAATATCATCAATTGCAATTTGTTTTACACCTTGCAATACTGAAATGGATGCATTTAACTAAGGTTTGGTTTGGTTTCTTTGTTTAATGGCATATCAACCTTTGTGGGTTATTTAATCCCAAAGCCATTCTCCTAGAATAACAGAAGTGGTACTATTTAACCCATAGATGGGAGGATAAGGGGGCTCATACCTTTCCCAAGGGTATTTGCCCGAAAGTGAACGTAATAGCGCGACAGGAGTACGAACTCGCTTACTACGATTCCCCAGTTCATCGCTTTAACCATTACACCATGAGGACGCCCCCCGCATTTAACTTAACATGGAACTTCAAGATCTCAGCCTAATTAAAAAAACTAAAAGCAAAATGAGTAAAATGTAATTAAAGACGATTATTTCCCAAATTGCTGTTAAGTTAGTTTTTATAGGACAAAAGGTTATTGTCGTTTTTATTCATCTTTTTTTCTTGAGATTCAAATATTCCTTTAAAAAGTTACCAAGGAGCGGAAAATGTCAAAATTATACAATCCCCCAACTCCACCTTTTTTTCGGTCTGATCTAAACTTTCCATGATAGAAAACCCCTTTTCAAGGATCTGTTCCGTCTCTAGTTTTCAAACATTTTTGCATTGCTTTAATAAGTGAATTCAACTTCCGGTTCTATTTTTGCATCTACAAACATTAATCATTTACACATGAAACAAACTCATATCTCTCTCTGTCTCTCTGTCTCTCTCTCCATAGACAGATAGATAGATAATGATGATAATCGTATAGGCAATAGAGCCCTGTTGTTGGGGCATAGAACGAGCTGATTGTATTCCCTGTAGTGAAGTAAGACCCCCACTAAAAAGTGGGTGTCTTGGGTATGACATTAAACTGCATCGGATAATGAGGCCCCAGTTTTGAAACTCTGGGAGTATAGAGTACACCTTCATGATCATTACTCCTTAGTGTACTCTGATTCAAAGTGATAGTTTCTCTGTAGTGAACTAATGTTAATAAAAACAATACGAGTGCTACAAAAATTGAGAAGTTTTATTCTTGGATAGATCTGAATACAAAGAAATAAAATTCTTGTGTTAAGTCACTGTGGGCAGTCGTAAATCTTTTGCCGGCACGTGGAGTCGATATGCTATCATCGATATGTTAACGGTGGCAACTTGGTAATGTTCGTCCGGCGGTCAAGCAAGTAAACTTTGAGATACAGTTGTATTCGTCCTACCTGGGTAACAAGTAAACTGTTCACAAAGGCTTTTGAAGATGTTTTGACTTTATCGCATTTGGGAAGATCACGCACGCGCATGTTAGCTCTGTAAATTCCAAACGAAGAAAGTTATCGCGAATTTTTTTTTTTTTTTTTTTTTTTTTGCATACCCGATAGGTCAAAAAATGTGGTCGAGTGTTTTAATTTTTTAGATAGGGTTTTTCCCAAAATTCTTGAATTTTCTATAACACGTGCGTAGGCGTTTTTAATGTTAAAATTTGCGCCAAAATTGATGCATTTTTTCTAGAGCTTTCTTCGACGAGGAAATTGCATCATTTCCTATAACTCTATGGGTCAAATAGATCTGTTTAAAAATTATTGATATTAGATCGGAATACTTGATACTATGTAACTTGTGTGTAAAATGTTTGTATTAAGAATAGTTACTTGAAGCTACAATTGTTTACTTAGGATAAAAATTACTTATTTACTGGAAATCATATTACTGTATACTTGCAATATATTTAGGAAGCGTTTATGGGCACCGTCGCAGAAAATGGATATGGTGACCCGAGTTCAAATCCGAGACGATACTGTTTGCATCTCAGATGGTGCTAATACCAAATTCTTCTTCTTCCAGCTATGGATAAATAGTAAGGTAAATTAAGCTCTTCAACCTTGGCATGGCAACTGGTTTAGGAGAAAGAAAACTCTGCATGCAGACCTGTTAAACTCAATTTAAAACTGACCTTGTGTCACATCCTGCTTGTGCAGTAAAGTAGATACATACTGTATGCAAAAAAGATCACTATTATCAAATAGAAATAATTACTTGAAAACATATAATTATTAGTATTAGAAAGGAATACTTGAAACTATACAAGTGTGCGCAAATTATTTGGATTAGATAGGAATACTTGGTATCATATAACTGTGCGCCAAAAAACTATTAAGAAGCAACTATGCGATTTATACATTCATTTTACATGATGATAGTAAAAATTAGATAACCCTTGAGGGCAGACTGGGCTCTTTAACCTTGGTATGGCAACCAGTCTACGAGACGTTAGTTTTGAAATCAACCACAGGGGGCGCTTTTGTCGTTACTTAAGCTGCTTTGAGAGCTCGTCCAACCCTCCTATTCCAACTACTGAACTACGCGTCTTCCTCCACTAACCCTCCTCTCCTTATCCTCCTCTTCCCCCGTCTCTTTCTCTCTCTCTCTCTCTCTCTCTCTCTATATATATATATATATATATATATATATAAATATAAAGAAAGTATTAGTCACTTATTATTTTCATCATAAGAAGCAGTTCATCTTTCTCAAACAGTAATCTTTTAAATTTTTGTAATAAAAAAATGCAACGGATTCCTATTCAGAAGGGTTCGACACAGATACTACACCCTGATCTCATCGTGCATACGAAAATACAGATTGATATATAGTATAGACACTATCCTATATATTATTTTGCTTTTTTGTATGTACGGAAGTTGGTTTAATCCCTGTACATTACAGACAAACCGAGAAAGCGACAAATGTACTTCAGATGCTAACAATATACACAGGCGTGCCATGGGTTCGGCACGCCCTGTATTTGAGGGTGGAGTGGAAGATGCCGAAGTTTTGAGGGTGTACAGAAAAATCTTTTTTTTTATCTATAGAATAAAAAACAACAAAGGACCAAATTGAACACACACACACACACACACACACACACACACACACACACACACACATATATATATATATATATATATATATATATATTCAGACAGTTTGGGTTAAATAAAATGGAATCCTTATTATTTTGAAGTTTGTAATTTTCTATTTCAAGCGTCCTAATATTCTTCTGATGTTACGATCTTGAAAGGCATTAATGATTTCTCCAAAAGAGCCATTTATGGTAAGCTGGGCAGTTTCGGTTCGTATCCGACCCAAGGTAGAGTTTATATTTATCTATATTTCATGATTAAAACTGTTTAATATTTAAACTAAACTATTGTTTAGTTTTAATTCTTATCGCTAAAGTGAGGCTTGTTTATATCACCAAAGTGTGGCTAAGCGGTAGTAGTTGTTTATTTTAAATATTTCTATTACGTGAAGTAAACGAAATTTAGAATAAAATTTGTTCTATTTTAAACATTTTAGAATATTATCACTAGTTTCAAGTTAATTCTATAAATAGAGAGTGCTCTAAATTTGATAAACAGAGCTTCAAGGATTTTTAATTTTTTAATAATATTATTGTCTGTTTGAAGTATTTTTTTAATTATCAACTAAAATTTTTCTATATGTTGTCGTAATACAATAATGTTTTTTTTAAATGTTGACATATGGTGCTAGAATCTTATAAGTGTAGAATGGGCCTCTTTGATAATTTTTCTTTTGTGTGGTCAACGTAACACATCGTTTTTTGTTGTTTTTTTCAATTTTTCAATTTTTTTTATTGTCGGAGATGCATTCTTCCAAAAGACATTTAAATTGATAACATTAGTTTTGTCTAACTGCGGATAAGAAAAGTTTCATGTATTCTTTACAATCTTCTGAAAAGGACCCTGAGTATGATACTAAACAACATCTGATGATGAGGCTCCCGTCTTGGAGCTTTGGGGAATGTGGGGTACCCCTTCATTGCCATTACTTCCAGGTCCACTCAGACCCGAACAAAACGGCTGGAGAAGAAGCTAGACGGCAATTACACAAGAATGCTGCGAGCAATCTTGAACAAGTCCTGGCGGCAACACCCCACAAGACACCAACTGTACGGACACCTGCCTCCTATCACGAAAACTATTCAAGTTAGACGAACCAGACATGCAGGACACTGCTGGAGAAGCAGGGACGAACTCATAAGTGATGTACTCTTATGGACCCCCACACATGGCCGTGCAAAACGACCAGCACGAACATACATTCAACAACTATGTGAGGATACAGGATGTTGTCCAGAAGACCTGCCTGAGGCGATGAACGATAGGGAAAAGTATAAAAAACGAGATTCCTTCGAGGTCCAGACAGAGAAGAACGCACAGCAGGACGCTAGAACAGTGCCCGGTGACATCTGCAACATTCAACATCACACAACACTCGTCTTAACCTTTCTACTGCAGCTTTTGGTGGAAGCCACATGACCCAAGAATCACCACCCCATTTACATTCCACCTTTTCAACGCCAATGTTTCTCCTTCCCTTTCGACATGAACTGGTTGATCGCATAAGTCTGTGCCTCACCCCTAACAATACAAATATTGGAACATTTTTATTTCTCCATTTTACTACCATTCAACACACGTCAAATTCCAAAAATCAATTCATTCCTATCAATACGACTACTGAACATTTTACTTCTCAATTTCACGCACATTTTCATATTCACCAACACAATTATTTGAACATTTTGTTTCTTTTGTTTGTTAATACAGTTGTTAAATTTTTCACTTGTCTTCTTGTCGTTTGATTTGCAATTCTGTGTTTTTGTCCTTTCCTTGTAACGATACGCTTGATAAAACAGTCCCATTTATGGGTCAATAGAACTGTTTAATCATTTAACAGTGTGCAAATAAATAATTGATGTTAAATTGAATTGTTATTGTTACATGGCAAAAACTTGAAACCATTTAACTATGTGCAAATAAAATTATTAATGTTCGATTGTAATAATTGAAACCATTCAACTGTCTGCAAACAACTGATTAATCTTAATAGAATTATTGAAGTTAGATAGCTGTACTTGAAACCATTTAACTATGTACAAACAAATGAGCTCTGGCTTGTTTAAAATGCTACCGACAAACAATTCATTTACAAAATATATATATTTGATATATGTATGTATAAGCAAAATTCTGCTTTAACTGACCCATAAGGGTTGATATGCTATAAAATTCATCCGACCAACCCATCAACCATTTGCAAAAATATCTTCTAACTATATACAACACTAATAAATAAATCAATTTACAAATGAACAAGGACTGAAAATTTTATTGAAATTAGAACGATAGCTGATTTTTGGAAGACTCTGAAAATTGAAATGTAATTCGCCAACAAAATTATCTTTATGTAAATTATTGTTCATAGAGTTCAAACAACTTTTTGCATATAAAATTATTGATTTATTTTATTATTTTACTTCTTCTAAATTTTTTACGTCAGCACTCACTGACAATTTTTACTTGAGACTGAGTGACAGCAAGACTCCTCAGGTATCCGGTATTCTTCTAAGTATACCAGCCGATTTTAGTAATGTTGTGGTCTTAAAGATTTCCATTCTCCCTCTGATCTTCCGTTCATCAAGTCTCTTATCCAGTTACTTGGTTACCGTTCCAAGAGCTTCAACTACCATTGGTATTCACTTCTTTGGCAAAGTCAATATATTCATCCAGCTTTTCGCTTAAATTGGCACTCCCTGCCACTCTTCTCACTATTCAAGCCAATTTCAGTCATGCTGTGCTGTCTGGACAGTTTTAATCGTTTCTTAGATCTTCAGCTATCCCAAATTTTTTCCAGGTTTCTTAACTATATCTTCACATTATTATTATTATTTTACTCCTTGGGATTTTTTCACACCAGCCTTAGTTGGCCGTATTTCACAGGAGTCTGAGTGACAGCAAGTCTCCTTAGGTCTCGAGGATTTTTGTGAGTATTGTAACCGATTTTGACAATGCTGTGATCTGGATGGTCTTGATTTTTTTTAATATCCTATTCCTCCAGGATGAGGGGTCAAGTCTTTGAGGAACGTTCTGTAACGTGATTGAGCGAAGGGAGGTAAATTTCTGAAGAAGAAGAAGAAGAAGAAGAAGAAGAAGAAGAAGAAGAAGAGTCCATGGAACGGCCAGCTGACCTCTGGTGAGCCATGCAAAAGCACACCATGTAGGTCATTCAGTCACGGGTAAATGACCACGGTAATTAAAAATGACTAGAAAATCTTCTGCACAGGTGTGGAACAAGCTGAAACGGATATGTTCCTCCCTTCAACACCGGCGAAAGTAAGGAGACAACTTCGAGTTGAAAGTTAGTTGGCTGCGTGACGTGACGAAGTAAAGATGACAGTTGAACACCAACCAGGAAAATGTAAAGAGTGACTAAAATTGCGGCCCTCGTGTAGGGGTGGGTTCCGAAAAGGAGTTTCATACCAGACTCCCGGCTGTGGAGACGAAACCAGGGAATAAGCACGTCAGAACTACAACAGAAATCCAGCAAGAAAATTCAGGGTCTGTGTCTGCCCTCTCTTTCTCTCCTCATGATAATATTGTTTCTCTTTGTCCAGTTAACGCGGGTGACTCAGTTTTCATACTCTGTTTCTATCTCCTGACGACTACTCAAAAAGTGTAGTAGCAAATAAACCTTTGTGTCAGTGAACTAAGACAGAGTTTTGTGTGTTCGTCAACTTTTCTTAGGGCGAGGTTACAACCGTACATTTGGTGCGTAACAGTACATTTCCATGCTTACCAACTACAATTCATATCACTGTCACCTTCACGTTCCACAGTTATTTTTAGTTCTTTGTCAAGGTCCAAGTATTTGTCTATCTTTTCGCTTTCTTTTATTTTTAGTCTGTGGTTCGCTGGAACGGCAAAATTCACTAGAGTTCAAGTTCTTTTTTTTTTTTTCTTGCTTCCGTTTGTATCTTGAAACCCCAGGTTATTTTATGCGTCTCATTCTCGAATATAGATCCTGATTAGTTCATATACCATTTGTTAGTATGGCCAAAAATAGTCTCTTACTCAATTCCCAGTGAATCACCTTCCCTACTTGGTCGTATTTTTGTACTCCTTTTGTGCTAGTTTGCTGCATTTGCTTATCATGTGATTAACCATTTCATCTCAGTCTTCACATAATCTACACTTGCTATTCTGTTACGTATTATGAATTTTCGTCTCAATATGGAGTTGTTTTATGCTGCTATTTGAAGATATTCAGTTTCTCTCTTTAAATTTCCCTGTCTTAATCATATCCACGTCTTCTCGTGTGCAATCTCGGCAGTTAGTCGCTTGAAGTATTCACATAGTTGTTTTTCTACCCATCATTGTTTTCTAGTTATTGTTATCTTTTATTTATTATTATTATTATTATTATTATTATTATTATTATTATTATTATTTTACTCCTTTGAGAGTTTTCACACCAGCATTAGCTGATGGTCTTCCACTGGCGTTTAAGAGGCAGCAAGTCTCCTCAAGTCTCCAGGAGTCTTCTTAGTATTCGAGCCAATCTCAATAATGCTGTAGTTTAAATGGTTTCCCACGTCCTCTTATTTCCAAGCCCTCCGGTCCCTTTATCAATCCTTTTATGACTGTACTACGCAACAGTTGGTATCTTCTTCCTCTCATTTTTAATATTGTTAATATTATCTATTTGTTTGTTTGTTTTTTTTTGTTTATAAAATCCTTGGGGATTCCTATATTCTTTTAGGATGCAAATTTATTAATTTGCATGCGGCGCTGTCAGACCTAACGCTGACCCAGCAATATGCAAAGGTTAAACAAATTTGCATGAGGCGCTGTCAGACCTAACGCTGACCCAGCAATATGCAAAGGTTAAACAAATAGAACTTTTACTTATTTATTTAAAAAAAAATATTTTATCGTAGTTTATTTTAGTAAATACTTGATTGAAAATATAAACTATTTTACAGAATTATCTCGCACTTTCATCTAAAGCGCCGAAAAAAATTTGACATTTGACCCGTCAGAACTATCGTTTCTTCATGTATAAAATCTAGAGGAATTTTTAAATTTTGTTTTTATTTCATAGACGTTAAATTGTTCGCTTAATTTGTTATTTTAGTCGACCTGTGGCGGGGAACAGTTTCGTATTCAAAGGACACATTGAAATTTATTTTCAACTACTTAGACCGCATTCAATGAATTTTCAAGATGTTTAAAACAAGAACAAATGTCTGGTCTATTAATGACTGAATTCAAATTTAGATATATATATAAGTAAGTAAAATTGGCGACAGTAGTCAAGGGTGATCCGAAGGCTGCCTTTTCAATAGCTATTACAACGAGGTGTAGGGGAGGGCGTTACTCCTCTCCCTGGATTGCTCCACTTACCCTTGATAGGTACCTTAATTTTGCTGAGTGTTAAGCAAGGAGGTATCAAGTAACATTTTTAAAGTCTTTGGTATGACTTGACCTGGGATTGAACCCAGGTCTCCAGAACCATTGGCGAACACTCTAACCACTAGGCCAATACTTAAAGAAGTGAAAGACTTAACTTTATAATCTCCATCCATTAAGGTTTCTTCTTGGTTCACTACAGGCTGTTATTAATCTCTCTCCCTCTCTGTCTCACACACACACACACACACACGCATACACACACACCCCAACTGTACGGCCACCTACCTCCCATCACGAAAATTATCAAAGTTAGACGAACCAAACATTCAGGACACTGCTGGAGAAGCAAGGACAAACTCATAAGTGATGTTCTCCTATGGCCAAGTAAAAGCAGGACGACCAGCTCGAACCTACATACAGCAGCTCTGTAAGGATACGGGATATAGCCCTGAGGACCTACCAGAAGCGATGAACGATAGGGAGGAGTGGCGAGAGAGGGTCAGGGATATCCATGCTGGCGGCACGACATCATGATATGACACGCGGCTAACGAAGGCATGGACAGCTATCGATAGCCAATCGATCATATGGAAATCTGACCTGACCGATAAAATGAAACGCAGTTTCTTCCAGGCAGCGGTCGTATCGATACTACTGTATGGATGCACTATTTGGACGCTAACTAAACGGCTAGAGAAGAAGCTAGACGGCAATTACACAAGAATGTTGCGAGCAATATTGAATAAGTCCTGGCGGCAACACCCCACAAAGCACCAACAATACGGCCACCTGCCTCCCACCACGAAAACTATCCAAGTTAGACGAACCAGACATGCAGGACACTACTGGAAAAGCAGGGACGAGCTTATAAGTGATGTACTCCTATGGACTCCCACATATGGCCGAGCAAAAGCAGAACGACTAGTTCGAACATACATACAGCAGCTATGTGAGGATACGGGATGTAGCCCTGAAGACCTGCCAGAGGCGATGAACGATAGGGAGAAGTGGCGAGAGAGGGTCAGGGATATCGTGGCACAACATGATGATATATATATATATATATATATATATATATATATATATATCAGTGTTTCATCAGTTCATTCCACCCTCTTCACAATCATTTGAAAAATGTAAACACTTTCTCATCTCGAACATATCTATTTCATCTATAGGGGGAAACCTAACATGAACTTCCATTCCGGGTCAGAGTGAACCTGAGAGTGTAGCAAATGAAAGGGTGATTCCACAGACTTTTTTGAAATTTCTTTTCTTTTATTTATGTTTGTTTTTAAGGAATTGGTCGGGTTTTCTGGCATATCAATCCTTGAGGATAATTTAATACCAAATCTTCTTTACACATATATTAAATACATATGATTTGTTTAGTTTGGTTTGGTTTGGTTTTATGGCATATCAACCATTGTAGGTTATTTAATGCCAAATCCTCTTTATACATATATATTAAATATATATGATTTGGTTTGGTTGGGTTTTATGGCATATCAACCATTGTACGTTATTTAATATCAAATACTGTTTATACATATATATTAGATATATATGATATTATTTGGTTGGGTTTTATGGCATATCAACCATTGTAGGTCATTTAATGCCAAATCCTCTTTATACATACATATTAAATATATATGATTTGGTTTGGTTGTGTTTTATGGCATATCAACCATTTTCGGCTATTTTATCCCAAATCTTCCTAATAAATATATATTAGATATATATATGATTTTAAACACATTTTGTTGATAATTTTTTTATATAAACCTGAGCTCACTTTTTGCACCCAGTAAAATGGTTCTAAGTATTACTATGTATCACTAACAATTCAATTAAACATCAGTCATTTCTTTACACACAGTTAAATGATCGAACAGTTCTATTTCTAACCATTTGATTTAGCATGAGTCATTTATTTGTACTCAGTTCAAATATCAAACATCTATGTTTGACCCATAGATAGGACCCTGTCAGGTACTACGACTCCAAGCCAGATAGGACCATGGAGTGATAGCAATGAAGAGGCACTCCGCAATCCCCAAAGTTCCAGCATTACTGGCACTTCGCCATCAGATTGTTTAGCATCGTATCCAGGACACTCGTTGGAGGTTTGGATCTGACCCTTCGGAAGAATGTATTCTACACCCCAGCCGACTGGGCTATTTATTTTCATGAAAGCAAGGTGATACCACAATCTAAAGTGAATTTGATTCATTTTAATTGGTCTTTCGAATAAGCAGAGAAAAGTTGCATTTAATGCTTTAGAATACAGCATCGGCTTTAAGGCTGCTGGTTCATCATCATAGAAGTAAACTTAAGAAAGTATAATTAATCTATATACAAGTAGGATTAATTGAGTTGGTTGGTTGGTTGGTTGGGTTTTATGGCATATCAACCTTTGTAGGTTATTTAATGCTAAATCCATTTTATGCATATAGTCAGTTCTATTTCAAACAATTCAGTTCAGCATGAGTACAGTTTAATTGTCAATAAGTACAGTTTATGAAAATAGTTCTATTTTAAACAATTCAGTTTAGGATGAGTCCGCAGTTTAAATGTAAATACAGTTTAATTATGGAAAACATTTCTATTTCAAGCTATTCAGTTTAGTCAAGCAGTTCTAATTCAGCTAATTCAGTTTAGTATAAGTATAGATTTTGTTTACACACAGTTAAATGTCAAAACAGTTCTATATTAGACAAATCAGTTTAGTGTAAGTACAGTTTCAATGACAAAAAACAGTTCCATTTCAAATAATGCAGTTTAGAATAAGCACCCAGTTTTAATGTAAGTACGGTTTAAATATCCAAAACATTTCTATTTCAAACAATTCAGTTTAGTCGAACAATTCGGTTTAGCATAAGTATGCCGTTAGTTCTATTTAAACCATAGATAGGGCCGTATCAGGTGTTACCACGCCGGGCCAGAGTGGACCTGGGAGCAATGGCAATGAAGAGGTGTTCCGCCGACTGGGCAAAGGATGAATTGAGTTTTATTTTTAAGCCGTAAACCTTACATGATAGGATGCACTCCAAAATAGTGAATGTTTTTGATAAATTATTAGATGACATCAGAACTCACAGATTAGTTTAGCAAACTTGGGCCTTTATTGAACATATTAAATGGTCATAAAGTATTTCATCGATTTCCAATAAAGTCGATATATGATACAAGTTCGTTTTTTAGATGGAAGCGGCGCACAAATCTGCACAGCTGATCCAAAAAATGCTCGGACCAGTTAGCATTCGCTTTCTAGGACCCCTCAGGCGCTGAGCAGTAAACTCAACCCTGCAAAGCAGATATAACCTGGAAGAAAAAGACCCACTGGAACCAAGCCATCATTAACCACTCACATACACCGCTGGGTAATAAACAGTAACGAACGTAATAGTAAAACGGTGTACAGTATTTATATAGAAAAAGACGATAGGGGAGATAATTGGTTGTCATACTGCAGACATAAATCTGTTGTGTACCTGATGTAAGAGCGATCAGGATTACATTGATGCTTTTATTTAAACCTTTAACTTTATTTACGCAAGAGTATATATGATTATTTATCCGTAGAATCCTGGAAGGCGTTCGGGCAAAAAACTTACAGGCGACATTACTATTTGTCGACTTTACCAAGGCCTTCGATTCCATACACAGAGGGAAGATGGAGCAAATCCTACTAGCATACGGCCTACCAAAAGAAACCGTAGCAGCGATAATGATTCTCTACAGAAACACCAAAGTGAAAGTACGTTCACCAGATGGAGACACGGAATACTTCGACATTGTTGCAGGAGTACTACAAGGAGACACGCTAGCCCCGTACCTCTTTATCATCTGTCTAGACTATGTGCTTAGGACTTCGATCGACAAAATCAGAGAAAATGGCTTCGAGCTGACTAAGAGAAGAAGCAAAAGGTACCCCGCAAAAACAATCACGGACGCCGACTACGCTGATGACTTGGCGTTACTAGCGAATACGCCTAATCAAGCAGAGACACTACTGCATAGTCTGGAACGAGCCGCAGCTGGCATTGGCCTCCATGTCAATGCAAACAAAACCGAATATATGTGTTACAACCAAACGGGCAACATTGCCACACTAGACGGAGCCTCTCTGAAACTAGTCGACAAATTCACCTACCTAGGAAGCAGCGTCTCATCAACCGAGAAAGACATCGACACACGACTGACGAAGGCATGGACAGCTATCGATAGGCTCTCGATCATATGGAAGTCGGACCTAACTGATAAAATGAAACGCAGTTTCTTCCAGGCAGCGGTTGTGTCGATACTGCTATATGGATGCACCACATGGACGCTTACGAAGCGGCTGGAGAGGAGGCTGGACGGAAATTACACAAGAATGTTGAGAGCAGTATTAAACAAGTCCTGGCGACAACACCCCACGAGACTCCAACTATACGGACACTTGCCCCCCATCACAAAAACTATACAAGTTCGACGAACCAGACACGCAGGACACTGCTGGAGAAGCAAGGACGAGCTCATAAGCGATGTACTCCTGTGGACCCCCACACATGGATGTGCAAGAGTGGGACGACCAGCACGAACTTACATACAGCAGCTATGTGAGGACACGGGATGTAACCCTGAAGACCTGCCGGAAGCGATGAATGATAGGGAGAAATCGCGAGAGACGGTCAGGGATATCCGCGCAGGCGGCGCGACATGATGATGATGATCATCATCTTTTTGACTTTGCTCTTTAAAACCTCGACTTATATACGAGTATATATGGTAACTTTCAATGATCATTTTGGCTTTGTTCTTTAACCTGGGACTTATATATGAGTATACATGTAGTAATTTTCAATTATAATCATCTCTACTTTGCTCTTTTAACCCTGACTTATGTACGTGTATATATATGATTATTTTCAATTATTATCTTGCCCAGTCGGCTGGGGCTGCAGAATATACCGACTGCTTTACTACAGAGAGGTAAGACCCCGCCTCCACCAACGAGTGTCCTGGATATGACACTAAACAATCTGATGGTGAGGTTCCAGCAATGCTGGGGCTTTGGGGAATACGGAGTACCCCATCATTGCCATCGCTCCCAGGTCCACTCTGGCCCAGAGTGGTAGCACCAGATAAGGGTCCTATCTATGGGTTAAATAGAATTAAACTATGCTTCCTTCACTATACTGATTTTTGTATTTAGACTACATATTTATGCTAAACTAAATTGTTTAGAACAGAACTGTTTTGACATTTAAACTGCGTACTTATGCTAAACTGAATTGCTCGAAATAGAAGTGTTTTGACATCTAAACTGTGTACTTATTTTAAACTGAATTATCTGAAATAAAACTCTTTGACATTTAAGTCTATATATTGCCCAGTCGGCTGGGGCTGTAGAATACACTAACTGCACCTCTGCAGAGAGGTAAGACCCCCCCCCCAACCACCCTGAATCAGTTTCCTGGATATAACACTAAACAATCTGATGGTGAGTTTTCAGTAATGCTGGGTCTTTGGGGAATACGGAGCACCCCTTCATTGCCATTGCTCCCAGGTCCACTCTGGTCCGGTGTGGTAGCACCTGATACAGCCCTATCTATGGGTTAAATAGAACTAACGGCATAATTGTGCTAAACTGAATTGTTTTGACTAAACAGAATAGCTTGAAATAGAAATGTTTTTGACAATTAAACCGTACTTACATTTAAACTGCGTGCTTATGCTTGACTGAATTGTTTGAAATAGAACTGTTTTTTGACATCGAAACTGTATTTATACTAAACTGAATTGTTTAATATAGAACTGTTTTGATATTTAACTGTGTGTAAAGAAAATCTGTACTTATGCTAAACTGAATTAGTTGAATTAGAACTGCTTGACTAAACTGAAAAGCTTGAAATAGAAATGTTTTTGACAATTAAACTATGTACTCATACTAAACTGAATTGTTTAAAATAGAACTGGTTATTCACATTAAAATGGATTCGGCGTTAAATAACCTACAAGGGTTAATATGCCATAAAACCCAACCAACCAGCCATCAATTATCATCCTTATGACTTTATTCTTTAAAACCTCTACTTATATACGAGTATATACGGTGATTTTTTAATTATTATTTTGACTTTGCTCTTGCAACTTCGACTTATATACGAGTATATACGATAATTTTCAATTATCATTATGTACGTGTATATATAGTAATTTTTAATTAGCATCATTTTGACTTCGCTCTTTAAAATCCCGACTTATATACGAGTATATATGGTAATTTTCAAGACTCATCATTTTGACTTTACTCTTTAAAACCTCGTCGTATACACGAGTATATATGGTAATTTTTAATTAGCATCATTTTGACTTTATCAGTGTATAAATAAATGAATAAATACTTACATAGAGAAAATGTTAGAAAAAAGTTCCAAAGCGGAAACATTTCTTGATAAACCGGAAGCGGAAGTGTAGATTGCTCGTGAGATTAAGAAATAAGATTCGGAGTCTATTAAAGCCAGGATTGATTTCCTCTTGTAAACAACACCAGCAAAAATATATAACATATTTGCTGATATTTAATTCTGAAACCTAATTGAAATAAAAATAGATTAATTTAAAATGATGAATTAAAAAAAAACGGTCATGATTTCCGCAATCAAGGCGTCGGCGACGAAATAACATAGATAGACGCGAAATAAATCTACTTAACTAGTAAAATAATAAAACTGCTATAAAAATGAAGTATGAGGGTTGACTGATAAATAAGAACCAGTGCCGAAGGTCCAGTTCAGGAGATCTGGACAGTGCAGAATACCCTTTCATTGCCATTAGTCCCAGGCCCACTCTAACCTGAGTAGTAGTACCTATGACGGTATTACACTAAACTCTATTTGATTGTGAGGCTCCAGATTTGAAGATTTGAGTAGTACAGAACACCCTTTCATTGCCATTACTCCCAGGTCCACTCTAACTCGAGTAGTAGTACCTATGAAGGTATTACACGAATCTGTCGGATTTTGAGGCTCCAGATTTAAAGATTTGGGTAGTATAGAATACCCTTTCATTGCCATTACTCCCAGGTCCACTCTAAACCGGATTAGAAGTACCTGTGAAGGTATTATACTAAACTCTGATTGAAGTCTCCAGATATAGAGATCAGGGTAGTGTAGAATTCCCCTTCATTGCCATTACTACTAGGTCCACTCTAAATGGTGGGGTAGTACCCTGCAATGAAATATTGGTCGTTTTTCGAATATTTCAAAACGAATCAAATTTTGAATTTAATTAACCCATTTAAAGTTGAATTGTTTTTAAATAACCAAACCAAACCAATCCTTGTCTTTTTTGCGAAATAAATGACAAGATGACTATACGAGGATCATTAAATAAGTTTCCTGACTTTTTTCGTTTTTATTGATAGTAAACACTTCGAAGTAATCTCCTCCGGCTGCAATACACTTGTTGTACCGTTCCAACAACTTCTGGAAGGCTCCATGGATTCCTCTTGTGTGAGCGTGTCAATGACCTTCGTCACAGCCTCTTTCATCTCCTCAATTGTCTCATAACAACAGCCTGTGAGCTTAGGGAATAAGCAAAAGTCACAGGGAGCAAGGTCTGGACTATAGTGAGAGTGAGGAACTGTATTTGATGCCCATCTTGGTCAAATTGTCTGTGATAAGGATGGAGTTGTGGACTGGTGCATTGTCCATGATGGAAATGCCACTGACCCGATTTGAAGAGTGCTGGCCTCTTCCGACGGAATCTCTTCCTGAACTTCCTTAAAATCTCAACATAGTAACCCTAACCCTAACTCTTTGGCCAATTAACTCTGTTGTATTGACTTCCTTACTCCTCCCACACCTCTCATCATCCCTCACAGACTCCCTGGCTTCCTTGAATCTCTTATGCCACTCAAAAACTGATGCTCGGTTCATGCAAGATGGTCGAAAAGCAGTCTGAAGCATTCCATACATTTCTCTGGCATTTTTCCAAGTTTAAAACAGGATTTTATTGCATATCGTTTTTCTAAAGTGTCCTCATGCATTTTTTAAATTCACCAGCAGTGACAATCAGGCTTTAGTAGTGTGTATTCCAATTCCTGTTGTAGCTGTTTATTTGAACCTGAAATCATAAAAGTTAGTCAGTCATCTCATAAGATGTGTAACAATAACATAGTGAATCTTCAGGAGTCTACGACATTTTTAAATGCCTGTACAAAAAAAGTCTGGAAACTTATTGAAGGAACCACGTATCTATGTATTTAGCCTGCCCCTCTGCCTCGTGCAGGATTTGCCACTAGGTCATTTTTTTAAAGCGGAGGATAGCTGGTTTTAATTCAGAGTTTTCCTTCATTTAGACTGGTTGCCTTACAGGGTTTAAAGAACCTAGTCTGGCCTACTATTTACCCATAGCTTACGGGAGAACTGATGGATTCATGCCTTTCTCAAGGGTATTAACACATAAGGAAATGCAACCAAACCAGCATCATCTGCGCCTGTAAAATGATTTGCCGTCTTTAGTTACACAACGCTTACGCGTAAACATCGTAAGACACAAGGTCAATTTTTAGTGTCGTTCAACAGGTTTTAATTCAGAGTTTTCCTTCTCCTAGTGTGGTTCGTATACTAAAGCTAAAGAGCCTAGTCTGCCCTACTATTTACCCATTGCTAGAAGGAGAATAGTTGGATAGATACGTTTAACCCCCAAGAGTATTCATATTTACCAACCCCTCCGCTCGGACAGGATATGACACAAGGTCAATTTTTAAGCGAAGTTTTCCTTCTCCTAGACTAGTTGCCTCGCCAAGGCTGAAGAACCTAGTCTGCCCTACTATTTATCCATAGCGTGAAGGAGAATAATTGGATTCATACCTTTCCCAAGGGTATTAGTGCTATGTGAAATGCAATCAGTCTCGTCCAGGATTTGAACTCGTGTCACCGTGTCCATTTCCTACGACGATAACCATTACACTACGGTCACCTCCAAGAATATTTGTACTGTGTAAAATGCAAACAGCCCAGTCCAGGATTTTGAACTCGTGTCACCGTGTCCATTTCCTACAACGATAACCATTACACTACGGACACCTCCAAGAATATTAGTACAGTGTAAAATGCAAACAGCCCAGTCCAGGGTTTTGAACTCGGATCACCGTGTCCATTTCCAACGACTGACAACTGTTACACTACAAGAATGACACCACAATTTGCTGTATTCAAGTTGTCGGGTTAGTTTTAAACTTGGGCCCTTTTTTTAATAATATTATTGTTTGACACTGTCGAAGAGTTAAGAGTAAGTATTGCAAGTTCCTCACTGAGACACAAGTGACAAGTCTTTTTTTTTTGCGCTTTTTGTTTTAATGATTCTCTTTTGAACAATGTATGATACTTTGACCTCTAAAGCCCGAAAAACACTTTTATTTCACTAGAACCTCTGGGTGCAAATTGAAAAATAAAATGTCTATCGGATCTTACCGAAAAACAGTAGTGGAACAATATACTTAGTTTTGAAACAACTGACAATCTAAACGCTGAATCAGAGGATACTGGATGGTACACTATAGCGTGAGAAACCTTGCCCTTTCGGTTTTTTTTTTCACTGGAACATGGCTGCCTAAATGAGAGCAGATTATGATAATGCGAAGGTTGATTGATAAATAAAGTCTCCAACCCGATAAAAAAAGGTTTTAGACGAGTTAAGATAATTGTGCTGATATAAAAACGAAGTAAATCCATTTTTCTTCAAGATTACGTGGGTTGATTTATGAAAGAGATTTCAAATCTTTTATATATATATATATATATATATATATATATATATATATATATATATAAGTGTTAAACCAGAGAGAAAAAACGAAATAGCAATCGAAATATATATTTTTTTAATTCTGGGGTATATCTGACAAGATCCAAAATTTGAAAATAATGTGGACTAAAGTAATATCTTTCCACCACGCATTAAGTGTATTTGTGCGACACGAGTAGCTCTGTAAATCAAAAGGGTTAAAATGAATTACAAATTGTTATTTTCAAAGCTTAGCTTTGTTATGGCATAAGGCCCGAAGTACGGGGCACCCAGTGAGAACTGAAATCACTAACAATGGTATCGCAATCTTCTTTATTAACCATTACACCACGCCAAGGTATCCAAATGAATAACAAATAACCCTTGTGTAAAGACCACTGAAACATTCAGACCGATGCCCAATTTATAAGAAAAAAAAAAGAAGAAAATGAAAAACAACCTCTACTCAAAACTAAGAAAAACAACAACTAATTTCTACTTTATTTTTTTAACTATTAGAAAGATAAAATAGAAAATTCTTTAAGGTTTTAGTTTATTCATGGAGGCATTCTTCGAGTAACGGTTATCGTCATAGGGAGTGAACTTGGGGAGCACAGTTCAAATCCAGAATGATGCTGACAAGTGAAAAAAAAGCAGATTTTCGAAGTGTTAATCATTTTCAAGAATTTTCACCATTTTTTCCTTTCTTCCTGAGGCTATTTTCCCTCCTATTTTCTAGTTTGGTAGAAATTTTCCAGGAATATAATTAAGAATGTAATTCAGTCAGATTGACAATCACGTGGCCCAATTAAGTAGTTATTTGTAATTTGACTGCGTTGGCATTTTGGCCACCAAAGCATGAGGTGCAAATTGTTAGAATGGGAGAAAATCTACCCGATCTTAAGGAAAGACGACAGTGGAGTGAAAGTTGTTCGCAGTCACCTGTTCGCTACCTGTCGGACAATTTTAGGCTCGTTGTCGGACACAGTAAAATAATTACTGCTACCATCAAACCTGGAAGAACACGACGAACTTTGAAGTAACAATTAGAAGTTTGAATCAATTATCAATAGATCGATATGACTGAGGTGAGATTTAAACTAAAATATCTTTCAATTCTGCTTAATATCGATCTTAATTGCTTTTACGTTTTGGTTTTTGATTTTTTTCCCGTTTAAATCTATTTAAAAATGTTCTGTATAAATTTATTTGAAAGAAATATGTTTAAAATTATTTTAACATATGAAGAGTAAATTTAACTTTAAAAAAATTCTTCAAGTTAGTTGATGTTTGGAAAAAGTTACTGATAAATTCTTTGTCTGGTATATACTCGTGTAATGAATTACTTTTTAAGGCCAATTTTCTACCTCAAAAACGAGTCGTTCATCACAAATGATATGTTTCTGAAACATCGAAACTTAGCCTGTTTCTTGAACAAACCGTAACTTTGATCCAAAGTGTCCCAGTATAGCTGATACCTAAACAAAGAAAAATAAGAAAATAAAGTTTTTACACGACATTGTTTATTTACGGTATTGCATTGATTTTGATTGAATCACAGTAATTTTCAAAGTCTAAATAAGTGTTTGAATGTTTTCTCTTCATGTCATTAGATGTTAAAGAAATATCTTTTTAGCCTAGCGTCGTCAAAAGCTTAAGGGTCATTCATTATACGCAATATCTGATAAAAACATCTTTTTGTGAATAAAAAATTTGGGGTCTTTCATTTCACAAAGTCGTTCATTACTCGAGAATATACGGTAAAGGCCGAAATATTAAGAAAATCAATAACATTCGTAAATCAATATATATATATATATATATATATATATATATATATATATATATATATATATAAAGTATATTTCTCTAGATTTCTTTTATTTGATGTTTATCGTATTGATTTTTTTTTCTTATTCTTTGATTTTCTTATTTGTTAATTCGAAACAAAATGAAATTATTGATTCGAACGGACATGTAAATGTTTGATATTTTCAAGACATTACTTTTTTTTTTCACAGTTCGTAAAAATATTAGAATTTGAATCTTTTATATTAAGCACAGGGTTAATAGTTTATTTCTTATCCGCACTGTTCATAAAGAGGCGTTGGCAGTGTAATGGGTATTATTGTTGGAAATGAACTCGGTTACCCGAGATCAAATCCTGAACAAGTTTGTTTACATTTCATATAGTGCTTATGCCTCAAGGGAAGGCATGGATCCAGCTATTCTCTTTCCAGTTACTGGTAAACAGTAGACCAAACTGAGCTGTTTATTGTGACAACCGGTCTAGGAGGAGGGGAAAACTTTGAATTCCAATTAGTTATAGACCTGGAGAGAGATGGGTTTCGCCAAGGCACGCCTAACGCCCTACGACTAAACCGATTTATGAGATTAGTCTTAAACTGTATATCAATAATTTGGATCATAACAATTTTTCTAATTCTAGTTTCTTTTTATTGTCTACAAGTAGAATACTAATCAAATACTCGTCAAAATTCTTAATGATATTGATTGACCGAGTTTCATTTGAAAATAGTGTCTCGCAGGCGGACAGGGGACTGTTTCTTTATTTTTAGCACCGAAAGTTAAACTTTCGCAAAAGTGCAATTGTAGGATATTTTTATTCTATTTTCCGATTTTATTATTTATTTTATTTTAACTTTATGTTTTATAAATTTCTTAATCATCATCATCATCATCATCATGTCGTGCCACTAGCACGGATATCCCTGACCCTCTCTCGCCACCTCTCCCTATCATTCATCGCTTTTGGCAGGTCTTCAGGGCTACATTCCGTATCCTCACATAGCTGCTGTATGTATGTTCGAGCTGGTCGTCCTGCTTTTGTTTGGCCATATGCGGGGGTCCATAGGAGTACATCACTGATGAGCTCGTCCCGGCTTCTCCAGCAGTGTCCTGCGTGTCTGGCTCGTCTAACTTGTATGGTTTTCGTAATGGGAGGCAAGTGGCCGTATAGCTGGTGTCTTGTGGGGTGTTGCCGCCAAGAAAGTAAAAAGACCTAAAACTATTTTCAGCAGGAACAAAAGAATCAACAGCCAAAAAAATTTACCGCTTTTAATTTAGTGATGGTTTTCGCTCGGCTATTGTTTTGGCCTAATGAGTACAGTGTTCGCCCCTGCTCCGGGAGACCTGGGCTCAGTCCCAGGTTGACTCATACCAAAGACTCAAAAAATAGTACTTGATGCTGCCTTGCTTAGTACTCAGCACTACAAGGTGAGGATCAAGAGTAAAGTGGAGGAATCATTGGAATGGAGTTGCGCACTTCCCTACAACCTCGGTGTAGTAGCTATTGAAAAGGGAGTCTCGGGCCACCCTCAACAATAGTCGACTACTATTGTATGTGTGTAATGGGGGTATAGTTTATTTGATTCGTCGGATTACTTACAATTCGAAGCCAAATCGGATAGAGCTGTAGAATAGCACTGACTGCATTTCTGCAGAGGGGTAAGACCCCACCGACGAGTTTTTGGGACATGACATTTGATTGTGAGGTTCCAGTTATACAAGAGCTTTGGAGAAATCCGGATTTCCCCTTCATTGTCATTGCTCTCAGGTCCACTGGCTCGGAGTGGTAGCGACTGAAATGGTCCTGTCAGTGGTTCATATAGAACTGGTTGACATTTAAACTGGGTGCAAACAAATGACTTATGCAAAAATGTATTTGTTAGAAATAGAACTGTTTGATCATTTAACTGTGCGTAAATAACTGACTGATGTTTAATGGAATTGTTAGTGATACACAGCAATATTTGGAATCATTTGTCTTTGCTAACTTATACTAAATTGAATTGTTAGAAATAGAACTGTTTGATGATTTAACTGTGCATAAACAACTGACTGATGTTCAATGGAATTGTTAGTGATACATAGCAATACTTGGAATCATTTAACTATGTGCAAACAAATGAGTAATATTGAATAGAATTATTAGTGTTATATAGCAATAATTGAAACCATTTAACTGTTTACAAAAGAATGAGCTCAGGTTTGTTTAAAAATGTATCAACAAAATGAGTAAACAAATCATGTATATTTAATTTCTATGTAAAAACAGGATTTGGCAATGAATAACCAACAATGGTTGATATGTCATAAAAGCAAACCAAACGACTCTTTCGATCTATTCATTTTCATGTATTTTCCATTTTCAAGGCATATTTGAATTTTCTAGCCTGGTCCTTTCATTTCTTCCATGGTTCATCTAGATGTTTTTTTTAATAACCTTCTCCTTTTATTTATACAGTATTGAACAAAAAGAAAAAAGACAGTGAAAAAACTAGAAAATTTTTTATGATTGCCACAAATTTTAATGAAATTTTAATGACTTAGACGTACATATTTTCCTTGATTATAGTTGTCAAAATCCACTTAGTTTTAGCGAAAATTTATAGTCAATATTTGATAGTAAGCTGAAAAATCGCAAGCTTTCTAACAAAACTGAGTCCTTTAACATATTAAATGATTGTTGGAAACGATCATGACTGGGTCTTTGTCAATCACTTGTGAAAGCCTGACCCAAAGCTGCTAGGTAGTAATTGATGCTTATAGATATTCTACCAAATATTAAATGGTCATAAATTGTCTAACTTGTCATATGCAATCCCCAAAAATGATTGTTGTAAACCATCATCACATGGTCTTTGTCAATCACCTGTGAAAGCCTGACCCAAAGCTGCTAGGTAGTAATTGATGCTTATAGATATTCTGTAATATAATGGCCGAGGGATTTCGTTTTATATATCTTGCCTTTGGGTTTAGTTAGGCTGAGAACCTTTCGGCTCAGCACATGGGTTAGTTTGGTGCAAACTTGAGCGCAGGTGTTAACATAAGCGCGGGGAGGATGTTTCGTTCACAGATATCAAAATAAAAATCCCAGGACCAGGGGATGTGAATGACGTCATGCACCGGAAGCGTGCGCGGAGGATTTTGGGGGATTTGAAAAAAGTCAGTTTGGTTGAGTCTTGCGGTCCGAAGAAGAAGGGTGACTTTCGCTAGCTCGCAGTGGCCTTGTGGCGGGTACCACACGTGTTGGGGGGCAGATGGAAAAGCCAGCATAGAAAGAGTGCGCTTCTCTCCTTACGTCGAAAAACCTTTAAACTCAAAGGTAATAAAAGGTTTCGTACCTGGACTAAGAAGTCGTGAGTGTTTTTCGTGTTTCGGGATTCCTATGTTCTATGTATATGTGTTATGAACATTCTCTGTACGTTTCACATATTCATGTAAGGGTATGTTGCAATTCTACTAAATATCAAATGGCCATAAATTGTCTAACTTGTCATATGCTATCCCCAAAATAGAATATCTCTTCCTAGTAAAAAAAAAGTTCTCTCTCCCCAAATAAATCATTCTGTAAAAAGACCAGTAACATGGTAACATAGTTTATATTTGAAAAAGTATCGAATGATTAGAAATCATAGAACTGTATAAATCATTTATATTAGTAATAGCCATTTGGAATTGCTTAAAATACTTGAAACTATGTAATTATGTGAAAGCAAATTATCAATAAATAAGAATTGTATCTTGAAATCATATTTGTGTGTAAATTATTTGTATTAGGACAGAATACTTGAAACCATACAACTGTGTGTTAATTATTTGTATTTGATAATAATAATTGAAACCATTCAACAGAGTGCAAATATTAGCATTAGATACGAATACTTGAAACCATACAAAAAAAGTAAGTTGGCGACCGTAGTGGAAGGCGACCAGAAGGCTCCTTTTTCAATAGCTACAACACCGGGTGCCACTCCTTTCCCTGGATTGTTCCTCTTTACCCTTGATATGTACCTTATATTGCTGAGCGTGAAGCAAGGAGGTATCAAGTACCATTTTAAAAGTTTTTGGTATGACGCAACCTGGGATTGAACCCAGGTCTCCCGGACCATTGGCGAACACTCTACCCCCTAGGCCAATGAGCAATACAAATGTATTCAAATTATTTGTATAAGACAGGATTACTTGAAACCATTCAATTAAGTGCAAACTAATTATTGAATATATATATATATATTACAAAGGAGGATTATTTTTATAAGTTACTCGAAACCATATAATTATGAGCAAATTATCAGATAGAAATACATGAAACGCTATAACTGTGTTACGTAAAAATGTTGCATACCAATGAAGAGACCGTAACACTTCTGTTTATCAAAATATATATCTCTCTACTTTATTCTCACAAAAAGGGTCGAAATGGCTGTAAGAGACAGAGGGACAGACTAAGAGATGGACGACTGCTATCATTGACACCGCGCTAGGGACAGATATTCAGAACCTTACTTATGCTTCTCCAAGACGACGTGTCTTGTCTACTCGATGGCTGTTTTCCGAATCTGACAGAATCTACCGAATGACTGCGAATCTCTCGCCATTGCATAATATTCTTAACGCCCACACATTTTTTCCGGTTCTTAATTCACGTGGTTCATTTCCGTTTCCCCCTTGTTTACGCAAGTGCATATCTTGTTTAAAACTCAACAACTAACATGCTGTCAAAGGTCAATATATAACACAAACAAACGATTATTAAATAGGAATAGTTACTTGAAAACATATTTTGTCTGTAAATTATAACTCGAAATCATACAACTGTGTGCAAATCTTTTGTATTAGATAGGAATACTTGAAACCATACCAATGAACAATATATTTGTATGAAGATTTGTTAATTGAAGCTATAATTCTTTTGGAGTAATTAATCAAAAATTAGTAACTTGAAATTATACAACTGCTAGCAAAAAATGACTTAAACATTTAATAGACAAAGAAGAGTTGATTTGCCATAAAAAAAAAACAACCGACCGACCGACCGACTAACCAACCAACCAAAAGAATAGATAACATTATAAAGCAAGATAAAAAACATTTTATTTTTTAAATATTAGAAAATTTTATTACAAAGTAGGGTTTGTGTTCTGTTTAGGTGTATTATATCAAAACTCTGGCAGTTTGTTTGCGTTTGGGTTTGGTTTTATGACACATCAACCATTGTAGGTTATTTAATGCCAAATCCCTTTTTATACATACAAACAGTTCTATTTCAAACAATTCAGTTTAATATAAGTACATAGTTTAAATGTCAAAACAGTCCTATTTCAGACAACTCAGTTTAGCATAGGTACACAGCTTAGTTCTATTTTACCCATACATTGGACTCTGTCGAGTGCTACCACTTCGGGCCAGAGCGGACCTGAGAGCAATGGCAGTGAAGGGGTGCTCCGCATTCCCCAAAGTTCCTGCACTACCGAAACTTCATTATCAGATTGTTTATGGAGGTACCCGTGGTGTAATGGTTATCGTCGTAGGAAATAGACACGGCGACACGAGTTCAAATCCTGGACGAGACTGATTGCATTTCACATAGCACTAATATAATACCCTTGGGAAAGGTACGAATCCAATTATTCTACCTCCAGCTATGGGTAAATAGTAGGGCAGACTAGGTTCTTCAGCCTTGGTGAGGCAACTTGTCTAGGAGAAGGAAAACTCTGAATTCAAACCTATTAAACTCCGCTTAAAAATTGACCTTGTGTCATATCCTGCCCGAGCAGGGGGATTGGTAAATATGATTATCAGATTGTTTAGTGTCATATCCAAGATACTCATTGAGGGGAGTCTTACCCCGCTGCAGAGTTGCAGTTGGTGTATTCTACAGCCCCAACCGACTGGACAAAATTTCTGGCAATGTTCCATATTATGCATAACTCTTTATGATATCCACCTTTTTTGTGTACATTTCTTCCCATACCTAGAGAGTTACCAATTCAAAACAAGTCCTCTGTGGTTTGCTGATCACACAGATGATCAAGCTTCTCGTAAATAAACCAGCTCAAGCCGAATCTCTGCTTCATCACCTGGAGCAAGTAGCAAGAAGCATTGACCTCTACGTGAACTCAGATAAAACAGAATACACATGTCTTAAACAAGATGGAGCCACATAGCAAGCCTTTGAAATTAGTTCACATAGCTCAGTAGCAATATCTCATCTACTGAAAGCAGTGTTAACATACGCATAGGTAAACCAAGAACTACTCATCGACCAGTTCATATACCTCGGTAGCAATATCTCATCTACTGAAAGCAATGCCAACATACGCATCGGAAAGGTATAGGACTGCTATCGACAGGTTACCGACCAAGTGAGAATTTGAACTCCCTGTTAAATTAAAACGGGAATTCTTCAAAGCTGTAGCCGTGTCGGTACTATTGTATGATTGCACCACTTGGACTCTAACAAAACGCTCGGAGAAAAAAACTAAATGGGAACTAACTACATATGGATGTTGTTTCTTGTTTTGAACAAATCCTGGAAGAAGCATCCCACAAAACAGCAGTTGTACGGCCACTTACCTCCCATCAAACCATCCCAGTAACCCAAACAAGACATACTAGTCATTGCTGATGAAGTAGAGACTAATTTATAAGCGACATTCTTCAGTGGATTCCTGCACATGGACACACCAGTGTTGGCCAACCAGCAAAAACTTATATTCACCAACTCTGTGCCGATACTGGATACCGTCTTAAGGATTAGCTAAGAATGATGGCTTATAGGTACGGATGGGAACAGAGCGTCAAGAGAATCCGTGCTATCAGTACGACTTGATGATGATTATGATCAAGGAGCACTATTTCTATGTCTAGCTTTTCAAATGTGCCTTATTTCTTAGCTTATGACTGGGAGCTCAAAACTCATGGTTTAAAAGAGCCATTATAATCTGGAGGAAATCAGGTTGGGAAAGGGTCCATAATTTTTCTATATAACGCCAAACTACAATTTATCTAATATGTAGTGAGGATATTCTTTATTTATGAAAATGAATTTATTTACAAATGATTATCATTATTAATACCAACCACCAACCAACCACCAACCAACCAACCAACAGACCTAATGTAGGTGAAACACATTTCATGTAGCCAAACTCTTAGGCTGTCAAGCAAAAATCGTTAAGTCATATCTGTGAGTTGTTTATTTGCTGCGGAGTAAAAAGCTGGGTGAATGTTCTCTAAGATTAGAGATTCCGAAATTTTTGCAAGCGGTTGTCAGTACGATCAATAACACACAATAGCAAGTGAAAGAGACATATTATCTGACTCACTGCAATCTGCGTTTGTTGTGTCTTCGTTCGTCGTTGTCGAAGCAATCGTCTTTTTGATGGATTTAACAGCCTATTGTCTATTCATCTATACGCTGTACTGTGAGTTGCTTGCATTAACCCAATTATATTGTCAACTTTTGTCTAACTTTCTAGTTCAATCTTTATTAGAGAGAAGAATCGAGACATCTTCTAAAGAAATGCAACAAAGAGCACAAATCTGCACCTAAATACAAAAAAAAAGCGTCCAGTAGCAAAAGTAATCTGTCAATTAAAAGAAAAATCACCAGAAATTCTCTAAAAATTGCATTCTACTGAGGAGTTGGGAGATCTAGGTGTGGTTGTGTGTCCTGGCTATAAAACCAAACTACATCCCGTGGTGAGGCTCCTGCTCAAGAACCCTTTAGCTCTAAAAGGTGGAGAGTCACTCTCTCGTTACCATTACTCCCATGTCCACTCTTCTCCGGAGTGGTTGAAATTGGTTTTACACATATATCAAATATATGATTAGTAAACACATTTTGGAGATACACAGTTAAATGATCAAACAGTTCTATTTCTGACCATTTAATTTAGCATAGATCAACAAAGTTAGATAGATCCAAGTATTGTTATGAATCACTAACAATTCAATTAAATATCAGCCATTTGATTTCACACAGTTAAATGATCAATAGTTCTATTTCTAACAATTTAATTCATGATGGTGAAGTTCCAGTAATGCTGAAGCTTTAGGGAATGCGAAGTACCTATTCACAGCCATTACTCCCAGGTCCACTCTGGCCCGGAGTGGTAGCACCTGATAGGGATCAAATAAAACTAAACTGTGAACTTATGCTAAACTGAATTGTTTGAAATAGAATTGTTCTTGACGTTTAAACTGCGTACTTATACTAACTGAACTGTTTGAAATAGAACTGTTCTTAAATAGAATTAAACTGTGTACTCATGCTAAACTGAATTGTTTTGAAAGGAACTGTTTTGACGTTGAATTGAATTGTTTTAACATTTAATCTTCAGTAAACAAAAAACTATACTTATACAAAACTGAATTGTTTGAAATTTAATTCGGCGTTATATGACCCGAAGAAGTTTGATATGCCGTAAAACAAAACAACCAACCAACCAACCAACCAAACATCTGACCCTGGTGTGAAAAATTTGCATGAAATGATCAATCGCATTATAAGCCAATGCAGTAAATTAGCGCAAAAAAGAGTATACGACTAGACACGATGAGGTGGGCAAGGTGATCCACTGAGAACTGTGCAAGAAGTTTAAATTTGACCATACGAACAAATGGTATATGCACAACCCAGAATCCATCCTGGAAAACGAGACGCACAAAATTCTCTGGGATTTTGAGATACAAATGGATTACCTAATCCAATCCAGACGACCAGAAAAAATAAGAGAACCTGCCGAATAGTGGTCTTTGCCGTTAAAGCTGATACAGGGTAAAACTGAAGAAAGGCAAAAAGAGAGATAAATACCTGAACCTTGCTAGAGGATTGAAAAACTATGCAACGTGAAGGTGACGATCTTACCAATTGTAATTAGTGCTCTTGGTACAGTAACCAAAGGATTCGCACCGGGACTGGAGGACTTGGAAATAAGACGACGAGTGGAGACCATCCAAACAACAGAATAATAATGATGATGATAATAATAATAATAATTTAGGATCAGCTCTGTGGAAGAGAACGAACCATCGTATTTTGGGGAACTCTAGCTATCTTAAGAAAATTCCATGTGTAACGATTGTTGAAATTTGTAAATTCAGCAGTTAATGTCTGCTTGAATATGATTGGCGATTTTAAAGGTTGTGCCGTTATCTCCTGCTCCGAATGTTATTTAAGTGATATCCGCCAAGGAATCCCCGCTCCTTTTTTTTCAGCACGAGCAAAAGGCTCTGCCTTGCTCGCTCTTTTTTGCTTTATGAGATCTTGTTTATTCCCCTTAGATTTTAAGCAGTTTTTTCTTAAGCAAAACGGCTTCAGCAAATAGGCCTATTTGGTCGCTTTGGCCTTTTTTCCTTACAGGGTTTTTATTGTTGCTTGTTGAAATAATAAACCTACTGTTGACTATTTGTGGTTTTGGTATGCTATCCCCTTCAAAAGAAAGTTGATTCTAAGTTCTGGATGCGGTATTATTGGACTTTTTGTCGACGAAGGAAGCTGTTGGCCGGGTCAGAAATGTGGTAAAAGCTTCTGTAAGCTCAACAGACGAAAATTTGGGTTGAAGCAGAAATATATTCATCTCTAGAGGAGGAAGCGGTGGTCTACTCGAAGTTCACTTTAAAAAATAGTAAACTTCGATTTCAACTACTCTACACAGAAAACTAGAAGAACACGGTTGTCCAGGTTGATTCTACACAAGAAGACGCCGAGAAGAAGAATAAACCCTAAAAACAGGCTTCAAAATGAGCTTTGACATAAAATACCAAAGAAAGGTATTTTATCATTAACAAAAGTTTAATTGACAGTAGGTAGTTGACGGTATGGCTTCGAGCAAGTCAGTCGTTACATTTTTTTATACCCTCTTATTTTTTTTCGGTTTTGATATTGTCGTTACTTGAAAGTATGTTATTTTTGTTACCTTAAGTTCAATGTTTTCGACAAGCACAGGGAAAAATATGCAAAGCTGAATTTTGGAAAGTTTATTTCTCTTGAAATAAATTACTTTGTGGGAACTAGTTGTTTTTGTTTTTAAGAAATATAGACACGCTTCCGTTTCAGGTAACAAAAGTTAGCTCCTCCCACACCGCTTTTTATCTCCTTTATTCTTTATACGTTTCTCTCCCACTTCGCCTATCCTTACAGTTACTACTAGATTTCTTGGGCTAGGCAGAGATAAGGTATGCTGGGTAAGGGCAGATAATACAACACAGCCTCATCTTGTATTTTCAATCAGTGCTGTTGCTTTCTTCAAAATGAAACTTTAATTCAATGTGTGTGTGTTTTTTTTATCTTATTTTGGTTGTTCTATATTCATGTCAGTATTTATTACGTCAGAAACAACAAAAAGGATTTTAAAAAGTGGTGGCGTTTATATGTCTTCTGGTTAGTCTTTCTTTCTTTGGATTAGATTTACCAGGGAACGGAACAGCCGACGAAGATTATTTGATTTGTTGTGTTGATTTGATTTAGAAAAACCTAACGCAATTACCTGGGTGACGTTTGAAAGTCAAAATAAAAGCCCACGAAAATGATTATAATAATACCTGCCGAAATTTCTGAGATGAAGAGTTGTATTTATTTACATATTTACATTATTTCTCCTCAACGTTTCGACCGCTTTATCTTCCGCTCTTTCTCTGGTCCCTGACTTTCGGGTAATTTCGCTTTGAGATTAAGTCCAAGCAGCATTTAAATTCAGTCAAACTAATGCTCACACGGCCAGATTTGAAATTTGCTAAAATAAATAATAATACCTTTTCTTCTTGAGTATGCAGTAGATGTTTAATTATAGAAAATATTTTTGTTTCATGCAGAAATGTGGAAATTCTCCATGCTTGTGACTAGTCATTTCTCCTAACCATCGAGTACATAGAATTATTATTATTAATCTATAGATAAAGCTCTATGATATTTATCAGATGAAGAGGTCTATTTATTGTCTGCTTAAATTGACCAAACGAATTTTAAGACCACATATATAATGGCCAGCAACTTTAACGAAAAGATCTCACTAGATCAAAAGATACAAATCTTGAATAGAATTACTGGGAATGTAAGCAGAATCCAATATCTAAACT
Organism: Sepioteuthis lessoniana; assembly: GCA_963585895.1. Taxonomy (NCBI): domain Eukaryota; kingdom Metazoa; phylum Mollusca; class Cephalopoda; order Myopsida; family Loliginidae; genus Sepioteuthis; species Sepioteuthis lessoniana. Next base: position 94,567,886 of record OY757918.1, read on the forward strand.
AATGCTTTTCATCAAGGAACAAGTTGACAGTTTCTAAAATACAAAAAGCTAAGATATATTATTAAATCCAAAACTTAGTTTTTAAAAAAAAGCCAATCGGTAACTTCTGGACACCGAAAAAGAAATAGGCTTTCAGTCATTTGACACTCAAGACATTGGTTTTAGGTTCTTTCTGAGCACGTGTGACATTTTACAGGAATTAACAGATTTTGATAGATCACTGTTTAAAGTTTATAGGATCTAAACATTTCTTTAAAATCTAATAGTTTTTGAAATCCAATTTTCTTCAGGCTCATAGCTAGTGAGTCACGCTGAGTTGAAATCAAATATGGAAGATTGATTAATATTCTAAAATACTCCAGGTGATTTATTCGGTTTTCTTGTGAAAACTTGCTTCAGTCTCTCCGCCTCATTCCCAATATACAGGAAAACCTAGCTCAAGTCAAAAAAATATTTTCTTTATACCTCGGCTCGAATATAAAATTTAGTAGGGAGTGTAATGATGACAAGAATGTTTCCGTAGGGGTACGGAGCTGTAGAGATTCTTCATGCTCTTGACTCTCGTCATTACTCGTAACTGTTGAGATTTGTCTCGCCAGAATATTGGAAAACATATTTCTTATCAAAAATACCCTTTGCTATAAAGCATTAAAAGAAGATTTTGTTTTAAATTCCTATATGACGACATAGGTTAACGGTCATCGTCATAAAGTCGTACTGATAGCATGGGTTTCCTTGACTCTCTCTTGCCATCTGTCCCTATCGGCCATCACTCTTTGCAGGTCCTCTAGACTACATTCTGTGTCTGCACAGAGCTGATGTATGTAAAGATTTTCTGGTCAGCCAATACTGGTGTGCCCCGGTGTAGGGGTCCACAGGCGAACGTCGCTTAAGAGTTAACCCGTACTTTTCCGTCAATATGTCTTGTTAGTTTGTGTTATTTGGATGGTTTGTGAGATGGGAGGCAAGTGGCGTACAAATGCTGTTTTTTGGGGTGCTGCTTCCAGGATTTTTTCAAAACAGCACGCATATCATCATTTTTAAAATGATTCTGAATATTGATATTGTTATTTTTACCTTATTACATTGTAAATTGAAAAAGAAAAGAAAATGTACTTATTTACATTAAGACGATTCTTACAATTACCTTCATCATATTTGTTATATCCACAGCGTTTCAGTCACTTTAGTTCTCGGTCTTCTTCAGGTTTTTTGTCGTCATTGGTCATCTTCAGAAAATTTCCGAACTCTCCATTTAATCTTCAGGGTAGACTGTTATCATTCTTTTGATTAGGGGCAATGGGTGAAAGGATAAAGGCGTTGATTGATAACATCTAGTTGGAACCAGCCAAGAAGTTATAAGTTCAATCTCTGGGCCCAGACTCAATGAAAAGAGATGCAACATTCCAAGGTCGAAATATCTAAGACGATTGGTAAAATTCTTTAGATTTTTATACAAACCATGAGACTAGCTCGTGTTCAACCTCTTCTCTAGACGACAACCTAACACTATCAAAATGATTCTTTAATACTCTAAATAAGTGATAATGAAAAGGAGCAAGGTCAGGGGAATATGGAGTACGAAGATATTTTCCTCAACCAAGCTTCTCGAAGAGATCATTTGTTAATTGAGCTGTGTGGAAAGAGGCATTATCGTGTTGGAGGATGACTCATTTCTGTTGACTAAGGAGGGTCGTTTTTGCCCAAAGCTGTTTTCAAACGACAAAGTTAATTACAGAAGAGATTAAGGGTGATTGTTTGATTATTGTCATGGATAATTCCTTGAATATCCCACCATACACTCAATATGAACTTCTTTGGATGAACTCCACTTCTCAGTTGCTGAGCAGGTTTATTTCTTTGACTGATCCAATGAAGACTGTTTAACGTTCGGATAAAGGATCCACATCTCATTATCAGGAACTAGTCTGTCGTTGGTTGGTTGGTTTGTTGGATTTTTATGTCATATCAACCTTTGTAGGTTATTTAACGCCAAATCCATTTTTATGCAAATAGTCAGTTCTATTTCAAACAATTCAGTTTAGCATGAGTACACAGTTTGTTAAAAACATTTCCATTTCAAGCTATTCAGTTTATTCAAACAGTTCTAATTCAGCTAACTCAGCTTAGTATAAGCACAGATTTTGTTTACACATAGTTAAATGTCAAAACAGTTCTATATTAAACAATTCAGTTTAGTGTAAATACAATTTCAATCTCAAAAACACTTCCATTTCAAACAATTCAGTTTAGCATAAGTACGCAGTTTAAATGTAAGAACACAGTTTAATTATCAAAAACATTTATATTTTAAGCTATTCAGTTTAGTCCAACAGTTCTAATTCAAACAATTCAGTTAAGCATAAGTATGCAGTTCTATTTTACCCTTAGTTAGGGCCCTATCAGGTGGTACCATTACGGGCCCGAGTGGACCTGGGTGTAATGGCAATGAAGGGCTGCTCCGCATTCTCCAAAGGTCCAGCATCACTGGAACCTCACCATCAGATTGTTTAGTGTCTTATCCAGGACACTCGTTGGGAGATGGGAACTTACCCCTCTGCAGAGATCCAATCAGTGTATTCTACAGCCCAAGCCGACTGGGCAAAACAAGTCTGTCCAACAAAAGTATCTGACAGTGTCGTGTGAGCAGTGAACCACAAAATTGATTGCAGAATCATTTGATTGGTCTTCGGTTGACATTAAAAGAAGAGGTTTGGTTTACTACAACGCCGTAGTCGAGTATACTTGCCATGACTCTTGCCCAGTCGTCTGGGGCTGCAGAATATACCGACTGCTTTACTACAGAGAGGTAAGACCCCCCTCTACCAACGAGTGTCCTGGATATGACACTAAACAATCTGATGGTGAAGTTCCAGTAATGATGGGGCTTTGGGGAATACAGAGTACCCCTTCATTGCCATCGCTCCCAGGTCCACTCTGGCCCAGAGTGGTAGCACCTGATAGGGGTCCTATCTATGGGTTAAATAGAACTAAACCATGCTTCCTTCACTATACTGATTTTTGCATTTAGACTGCATATTTATGCTAAACTGAATTGTTTAGAACCGAACAGTTTTGACATTTAAACTGCGTACTTATGCTAAACTGAATTGCTCGAAATAGAAGTGTTTTGACATCTAAACTGTGTACTTATGCTAAACTGAATTATCTGAAATAAAACTCTTTGACATTTAAGTCTATATATTGCCCAGTCGGCTGGGGCTGTAGAATACACTGACTGCACCTCTGCAGAGGGATAATACCCCCCCCAATGAGTGTCCTGGATATGACACTAAACAATCTGATGGTGAGGTCCCAGTAATGCTGGGGCCTTGGGGAATACGGAGCACCTCTTCATTGCCATTGCTCCCAGGTCCACTCTGGCCCGGTGTGGTAGCACCTGATAGGGGCCTATCTATGGGTTAAATAGAACTAACGACATACTTATGCTAAACTGAATTGTTTGATAAAACTGAATAGCTTGAAATAGAAATGTTTTTGACAATTAAACCGTACTTACATTTAAACTGCGTGCTTATGCTTAACTGAATTATTTGAAATTGAACTGTTTTTTTGACATTGAAACAATATTTACACTAACGTGAATTGTTTAACATAGAACTGTTTTGACATTTAACTGTGTGTAAACAAAATCTGTACTTATACTAAACTGATTTTAGCTGAATTAGAACTGCTTGACTAAACTGAATAGCTCGAAATAGAAATGTTTTTCACAATTAAACTGTACTTACATTTAAATTGCGTGCTTGTGCTAAACTGAATTATTTGAAATTGAACTGTTTTTGACATTGAAACTGTACTTACACTAAACTGAATTGTTATATACAACTGCTTGAATAGTTTGAAATAGAAATGTTTTTGGCAATTAAACTGTGTACTCATGCTAAACTGAATTGTTTGAAATAGAACTGATTATCTACATAGAAATGGATCTGGCGTTAAATAACCTACTAAGGTCGATATGCCAATAAAACCCAAAAAACCAAACTAAACCATCGCCATGACTCCACGAGGACTCCTCCAAAGGAAGTGGTTGAGTTTGCTACGATGTCGTAGTCGAGCATGTTGGTCATGTCATTAGAAGGACTTCCCAAAGAGAAGGGGTTGGTTTTACTACGATATCGCAGTCAAGCATGTTAGCCACGACACCACGAAAACCGCCACAAGAGATCTTTTGTGTACTATGTAACAGTCCATCATGTTAACCACTATACTACGAGGACTCCCCTAAGAGAAGAGGCCCAACGCAAGCTGGTCTCACATTTTGCATCAAAACCTAAAGAATTTTTAAAAAATGGCAACTATAAGCTAGTCACAAGATGGAATGAGGTTCTAAAAAGAAATGGAGGTCATATTAATGATTAAATATTTCGATAAGCATAATTTTTTTATTCATGATATATACTATAAAATCGGATATTACATTCATTCCAATCTTGTAGAAGTAATGTGTTCAAATAACAATCTAAATAGCGAGAGATAAAAGTGACCCAAATGTGACATTTAAAACAACAACAATACTACTGATAATTGGTGCACTTGGCCTTTAAAAAAGAAACAGAAAATCTTTTAGAAAACAAAATTGAAAAGTCATATCTAAACGAATTCCAAAAGACAGGGTTGATTCTTACAGCCCACACTTTACGAAGAGAATTATCCCTATCTATGTAATTTATTTTATCAATCTAGTTTCATAACCAAAAGCATAGCATTATTTCCCACCTTGAGACCCGATTAGAAATGAGGATTGAACAGAGTTTAAGAGACTTGCAATTATTATATAACATATCACATGGATTTTCGGTTCGTTCCAAGTGACCCCGTGTGCTTTGACAAGCTGTCACGCTGTGATGAGTAAATAGGGATATGACAGCACATCAGGGCACTCTGGTACGGGTAGTTGTGTAACCGGAAGAAGACCACGTGATGAGAACCACGCGGTCAGATTTAGACAGAGTGCAGAGAATCGAAGTCGAGCCAGGGACACGCAGCCAATCAGAGGGTTAGGTCGTCTCTGACAAGCTTACAAGGAGGTGCAAGCGTTGGCACCCCCTGGCTCCCGGAAGAAGATATTAGAAGAAGTCTTCTCTCTGAGTATATGTCTCTCCATCTATCTCTCAACTAACAACTAACTGTCGGCCCTTTTCGAGAATAAAATGAGAGATATTTTTAAGAAGTGCTTCATTCGTTCATTGAAGTCGTAAAATATTTTTGATCATGTTTCCGCTTGGATTTGTATTACGGCTCTACAACACAATCACTGAGACTCTTGTGAAAGATCATCAACTAACGTTGATGCGAAAAACTTGTCAAGAGTAAAATGATAGTATTTGCTAAAAAGAAGAAAAGATCTTATCATCTGGAGGATTTTGTAGTTACAGCAAAACTCAGATTATAAATAAAAGGGAAAAAAAATGACGCTCAAATACTTGGATCTTACCTGAGAACTGAAAAAGCTGTAGAGCATGAAAGCAATGGTCCCTACTCAAATATCCTACTAATGAAAGTGAGGAAGCAGAGATAAGAGGAAGAATCGAGTCCATCCAGAAAAACAATAAAAACTATTAAAGAGAAATGTTGAGAAAAATAACTGTATGGATATTTCAAGCGACAAACTGTTAAAATCAACTAGGATATTTAGAAGAGTCAAGGAAACATTTCAACTTAGTGAAAAACACTCACTTAAAGCCGATGGGGAAAAACACGCAAGGAGCATATTACTACTATGTGTTGATAGAGACGAAATCATCAATCATATAATAAGCGAAGGCAGCAAATTAGCACAGAAGGAGTATAAGACTAAACACGACTGGATCGGCAAGGCGATCCACTGGGAGATGTGGAAGAAATTTAAATTTGACCATACCAACAAATGGTATATGCACAACCCAGCAGCTGTCCTGGAGAATAAAACACATAAACTCCCATGGCATTTGACATACAAATGGATCACCTAATCTCGGCCAGAAGACCAGACCTTATAATAAGTAAAAAAAAGTAAAGTTGGCGACCATAGTCAAGGGCGTCCAAGGGGCTCCCTTTTCAATAGCTACTACAACGAGGTCTAGGGGAGGGCTCTACCCCTTTCCCTGGATTGCTTCATTTTACCCTCGATTCTGGCCTTATATTGCTGAGTGTTAAGCAAGGAGATATCAAGTACCATTTTTAAAGTCTTTGGTATGACACGACCTAGGTCACTTGGATCATTAGCAAACACTCTATCCACAAGGCTAATGAGGTAGTAGACCTTATAATAATCAACAAAAATAAAGAGAACTTGCAAAATTGTGGACTTTGCTGAGCTCAGAATAAAACTAAAGGAAAGTGGAAAGAAGAATAGGGAATTGCTAGGGAATTGAAAAAAAAAGGGACTGGGGGTCTTGGAAATAAGAGGACGAGTGGAAAGCATTCAAACTACAACCTTATTGAGAACAGCCAGAATACTGAGAAAAGTCCTGGAGACTTTAGGAGACTTTCTGTTACTCAAACTTCAGCGAAAGACCATCAGCTAAAACTAATATAAAAATCTTTCAAAGAGTAAATAATAATAATAATAATAATAATAATAATAATAATAATAATAATTATTATTATTATTATTATTATTATTATTTTACTCCTTGCGAGTTTTTCACATCAGCGTTAGCAGGTGGTCTTTCACTGGAGTCTGTTTAGCAGCAAGTCCCCTTGGGTCTCCAGGACTCTTCTTAGTATTCTCGCCGGTCTTAACAATGCTGCGATATGTATGATTTTAATTTTCCTTTGATTTCCAATTCCTCCAGTCTTTTTCTAAGATTTTAGGAGCCTTTCCAAGCGCACCAACTACAATTGGTATGACCGTCACCCTCATTTTCTACAGCTTGATTCTAGTTCTCTAGCAAGCTCCAAGTACTTGTCTTCACTTTTTCTGTCTTTCATTTTCACTCAGTGGTCTGCTGCAACGACTAAATCCACTTGATGGCAAGTGCTTTTTTTCTGGTTAATTAGGTCTGATGTTCTGGTCGGAATTGGGTGATCAGCTTGTATCTCAAAACCACAAAGAATTCTATGTCTCAGAATTTTATGCAACAGATTCTGGTTTGTGCATATACCATTTGGTACTATGGTCGAATTTCAATGTTTAGCACTGTTTCCAGCGGATAACATTTCCCACCCAGCCATGCTTACTCTTGAACACCATTTTTCTAGTTTGCTGCTATCTCTTATGATGTAATAAACCGTTTCATCTTTTTCTCGTCATAATCCGTTATTCTGTTGCGTATTATCAATTTTCACTTTAATATACTTGGTCCTTATGGCGTTGTTTTTTTTTTTTATCCTGCTATTAGAAGAGACTCAGTTTCTCATATGTGATTTCCTTTTCTTGGCCAAGCCCAGGTCCTCTTGCATACAATCAAGCCAGTTTGTCGCTTGAAATATCCATACAGTTATTTTTCTCAACATTTCTCTTTAATAGTTTTTATTGTTTTTCTGTTAGTCCTTATGTTGCCAGGGTTGTGTTATTCGCTGCTGTAATTAATCTACTTTTGCTCTTTCTAATGTAGTCCTCGAGTCCTTATACTGATGCATCAACGTATTCTCCTTTTTTCTTGTCTATCTATGTCATCTCTCGGTTGTAAGGCTTGGTGCATTGTCATCAACTTTTTTATCCTCTGGTCCATTTATCTGGGTTCCAACCTTGTCTATTTTATAAATGGTCCTGAGTATCTTACAAGAGATACTGACCATGTGTTTATTCTTTTGATATGATTTCTGCTGTAGTAGTAGTAGTAGTAGTAGTAGTAGTGGTAGTTCTTGCGAGTTTTTCACACCAGGGTTAGATGATAGTCTTTCACAGGATTCTGAGTGACAGTAAGTCTCTTCAAATCTCCGGGACTCTTCTCAGTATTCTGGCCGATATTAGTAATGCTGTAGTTTGGATGGTCTCGACATGCCCTTGGATTTCCAGCAATTCCAAATCCTTTACCAAACACTTTATGGACCTTTCTGAGCGCATCATTTATAATTGGTATTACCGTCACTTTAATGCTCCATAAGTTTTTTTTAGATATCTGGCAAGATTATTATTATTATGAGTTTTTCACATAAGCGTTAGCTGATGGTCTTTCACTGGAGTTTGAGTGACAGAAAGTCTCCTCAAGTCTCCAGGACTCTTCTCAGTATTCTGGCCGTTCTCAATAATGTAGTAGTTTAGATAGTGTCCACTTTTCCTCCTATTTCCAAGTCCTCAAGTCCCTTTAATAATCCTTTGGTTACTGTACCCAAAGAACCAATCAAAATTGGTATAATTGTCACTTTCATGTCCCATAGTTTTTTCAATCCCTTAGCAAGGTCAAGGTACTTATCTTTCTTTTCATTTGCTTTCAATTTTACTCTATGGTCAGCAGGGACAGTAAATTTTTGTTGATTATTATAAGGTCTGGTCTTCTGGCTGAGATTAAATGATCCGTTTGTATGTCAAAATTCCAGAGCAGTTTATATTTCTCATTCTCTAGCACAGATGCTGTGTTGTGCATATACCATTTGTTCGTATGGTTATTACTTTTCATGTACTTTGATTCATTTGCTTAAGTTTTTCACTGGTCCACTTCAAGAATGGTCCGGAATATCTTACGAGGAGTACAGCCCAGGTATTTATTCCTTTGATAAGGTTTCTGCAACATAGTTTTGTCTCGAGTAGCTTTCTAGATCTCCTGAGATGCTCTTTTCATTTTTTAAATTATTATTATTATTATTATTATTATTATTATTTTACTCATTTGAGAGTTTTTCACATCAGCGTTAGCTGATGGTTTTCCACTGGAGTCTGAGTGACAGCAAGTCTCCTCACGTTTCCAGGACTCTTCAGTATTATGGCTGATTTCAACAATGCAGTAGTTTGGATGGTCTCCACTCGTCCTCTTATTTCTAAGTCCTCCATTTCCTTTACCAACCCTTTAACGACTGTGCCAAGTTCACCATATACAATTGGTATCATCATCACCTTTGTTCCATAGTTTTTCAATTTTCTAGCAAGGTCTGGCTACTTATCTCTCTTGGCTTTCCTTCAGTTTTACCCTGTGGTTAGCCGGAACGGCAAAGTTCAATATTCGGCCAGTTCTTTTTTTTTTTTTTGTTTTTTTGTTTTTTTTTAAGTTTGATCTGAGTGATATTAGATTAACCGTTTGTATCTCAAAATCCCAGAGAAATTTGTGCGTCTCATTTTTGTTTTACTTCTTCGAAAGGTTTTCACACTAGCATCACCCGATGGTCTTTCACTGGAGTTTGAGTAACATTATTATTATCATGTACCCCTTTAGAGTTTTTTGCATCAGTGTTAGCTGATGGTTTTTCACTGGAGTTTGAGTGACAGCAAGTCTCCTCAAGTCTCCAGGACTTGTCTTAGGATTCTGGCCGTTCTCAGCAATGCTGTCATTTGGATAGTCTCTACCCGTCCGCCAACTTCCAAGTCCTCCAGGCCTTTTAATAATCCTTTTGTTATTGTACCAAAAGCACCAATCACAATTGGCACAATCGTCACTTACATGTTACATAGCTTTTTCAATTCTCTAGCAAGGTCGAGGTACTTATCCTTCTTTTAACATTCCTTCAGATTTATTCTGTGGTCTGCCGGGACAGCAAAGTCGACAATTTTGCAAATTCTCTTCTTTTTGTTGATTATTATAAGGTCTGGTCTTCTGGCCAGGATTAGGTGACCCGTTTGTATGTTAAAGTCCCATAAGATTTATGTGTGTCATTTACTCGGACAAGTGCTGGGTTGTGCGTATACCATTTGTTTGTATGGTCAAATTTGAATTTCTTGCACATTTCCCAGTAGATCACCTTGCCGACCCAGTCTTGTCTCGCTTTATACTCCTTCTGTGCTAATTTGCTGCATTCGCTTATTATGTGATTGATCTTGTCGTCTCTGTCACCGCATAACCTACATTTACTGTTTTGTTGCGTCTTATCTATTCTCACTTTGATATGATTGGCCCTTATGGCGTTGTTCTGTGCTGATATTCGAAGAGATTTCGTTTCTCTCTTAAGGTTTCCTTTTCTTAGCCAGGTCCAGGTTTTCTTGTGTGAAATGTTGTTTATTCGTGGTTTAAAGCGGCCAAAGAGTTATTTTTTTCTCCCATTTTTGTTTCCTAGTTGTTGTCATTCTATTATCTATCGTGTTGTCCGTATCGTTTCTGATGGCTGTAATCAGTCCTCGTTCGTATTTTTCTATGTAGTCTTCGAGCCGTTGTATGGATGCGTCAACGGTGTCTTCGATGCTGGCAAGTCCTCTTCCTCCCTCTTTTCTAGATACATATAGTCTGTCAACGTCGTCTCTGGGATGTAATGCCTTATGTATGGTCATTAGTTTTCTTGTTCTTTGATCCATTTGTTTAAGTTCATCTCTGGTCCACTTGAGAAAGGGTCCCGAATATCTAATGAGGGTCACAGTCCAAGTATTTATTCCTTTGATGAGGTTTCTGCTGGAGAGTTTTGTCTCGAGTAGTTTTCTCGTTCTCCTGAGATATTCTTTTCGAATCTTGTCTTTCATTTCCACTTGTTTGATGGTGTCAGCCTCCAAGATACCCAAGTATTTGTAGCTTTCATTTTCTCTGAGCGTTCTAATTTTGTCGTGATTTGGTAGTTCCATTTCGACAGTCATATGTCGTTTGCCACTTTTCATGACGAGCATGGCACATTTTTCTATGCCAAATTCCATTCCTACGTCTTGACTGTATATTCTAACGGCGTGTATGAGAGTTTCCAGTTCTTTTTCATTTTTTGCAAATAGTTTAATGTCATCCATGTACATTAGGTGATTGATCTTCTCTTGCGATCCGCAAAGTTTGTTCTGGCTATGCATTTTCTGAGTACATGGTTAAGTGGCATCATAGCTATTATGAACAGTAAGGGTGACAGTGCATCCCCTTGGAAAATCCCTCTTTGAATCTTTGTTTCAACTAAGCTTCTTCCTCCTGCTGTCAGCTCCACTCCCCAGGTTTGCATGATCTCTTCGATGATGTTTATGACTTCATGTGATATTTTGTACATTTTGAGACAGTGTATTATTCACCTTTGTGGAACCACATCATATGCCATTTTGTAGTCAATCCAGGCCATAGCTAGATTTTTCCGTCTTGTCTTGTTCTTATTTAAGATAATGATGTGAAAAAGAACAAATCATTTTATTTTTTGGAACTCTGGATATTCTAAGAAAATTCCATTAGTCTCTTGTTTAAGAATTAGTTCAAGAATGGAACACACCAACCAAAACTGTATTTCATGACAGAGAAGATTCCTTCATTTATAATAAATATTAGATTTTTATGAACATAGGCAAAGTATAAATATTTTAGTCTACAGCGCCTAAGCGAATATTAGCCAATCAAATGCTTTAATTTCGAATATAAGATCCAAATGATAAAAGAAAAAGTGAGTTTTAGGAGCCCTCAAATTCTGTAAGCTTTATCTTCTTGTCTTTCTTTCCAATGACAACTATTTTTGTTTCTTTGAATTCTTAATTCACTAAATACCTGTCTTTCAATTTGTTTGAAAAATTCAACCTGCTGGCAAAGGCAGATAATTCAACACAGCCTCATCTTGTGTTTCCAATGACAATTATTATCGCCAAATCTCAGTCTTCCAATTCCGAGATTTCATAGCTTTCTTTTTTTTTTCCCCCTCCAGATTTGAATCGTCTGGGGTTACAGCATCAATCAAAAGAGCAAGTCCCTTGACTTCTTATCAGAAACTCCTATATCTGGTTGGCTGACCGCATTTTGCTGTTCTGTGTATGTTTATTGCCATTTTTTATAAAATCATTACATTGATAATGCTAAGAGATTAAAAACTTTTTTAAGCAGATCTTAAATAAAACATGACAAGAAAAAAACATTAAAAGATCGACTTCTGAGAAACCGCATGGGGCCTGAAAAAATGTACTATTAGTAAAACTTAATTCTGCTGTAAATATGAGTTGGCTAAAAGATTTGGTTTGATTTGGTTTGACTTATGGCATATCAACCATTGTAGGTTATTTAAAGCCAAATCCTCTTTATACATATATATTAAATATATCAGATTTGGTTTGGTTGGGTTTTATGGCATATCAACCATTGTATGTTATTTAATGCCAAATTTTCTTTATACATATATATTAAATATATAGGATTTGGTTTAGTTGGGTTTTATGACATATCAACCATTGTAGGTTATTTAATGCCAATTCCTCTTTATACATATATATTAGATGTATATGATTTGGTTTGGTTGGGTTTTATGGCATATCAACCATTGAAGGTTATTTAATGCCAAATCGTCTTTATACATATATATTAAATATATAGGATTTGTAAACATATTTTGTTGATAAAATTTTTAAACGAGCCTTTGTTCATTCTTTTGCACACAGCTAAATGGTTCCAAATATTACAATGTATCCCTAATAATCCAATTAAACATCAGCCATTTATTTACCCACGGTTAAATGAACAAACAGTTCTATCTATCTCAAACAACTGAGTTTATCATAAGTCATTTGTCCTAACTCGGTTTAAATACCAAATAGTTCTATTTGACTCATAGGTAGGACCAAATCAAGTACTAGCACTCAGGGTCATGAAGGGTTACTCCGCATTCCCCAAATCTCCAGTATTATTAAAGTCTCATCGTCAGATAGCTTGGTGTCATATCTAGAAGACTCGATGGCGGAGTCATACCCTCTCGAGAGAATAATAATAACAGAAATAACCTGGACATGGCTAAGAAAAGGAAACTTTAAGAGAGAAACAGAATCTCTCCTAATAGCAACACAAAACAACACCATAAGAACCAATCATATCAATGCGAGAATAGATAAGACGCAGCAAAATAGCAAATGCAGACTATGCGGTGACAGAGATGGAACTGTCAATCAGATAATTAGCGAATGCAGCAAATTAGCGCAGAAGGAATATAAGACTAGACACGACTGGGTCGGCAAGGGGATCCACTGGGAGATGTGCAAGAAATTTAGATTCGACCATACAAACAAATGGTATATGCATAACCCAGCACCTGTCCTATAAAATAACACACATAAACTCCTATTAGACTTTGACATACACACAGATCGCCTAATCTCGGCCAGAAGACCAAACCTAAAAATAATCAACAAAAGAGAACTTGCAAAATTGTCGACTTTGCTGTCCCGGCTGACTACAGAATAAAACTGAAAGAATGTGAAAAGAAGGATAAGTACCTTGACCTTGCTAGAGAATTGAAAAAACTATGGAACATGCAAGTGACAATTATACCAATTGTAATTGGTTCGATTGAAACAGTAACTAAAGGATTACTAAAGGGACTGGAGGCCTTGGAAGTTGGCGGGCGAATGGAGACCATCCAAACTACAACATTATTGAGAACGGCCAGAATACTGAGAAGAGTCCTGGAGACTTGAGGAGACTTACTGTCACTCAGACTCCAGTGAAAAACCAACAGCCAACGCTAATGTGAAAAACTCTAATGAGTAAATATTAATTATTATTATTATTATTATTATTATTATTATTATTTACTCCTTGGGAGTTTTTCACATCAGTGTTTGCTGATTGTTTTTCACTGAAGTTTGAGTGGCAGAAATTCTCCTCAAGTCTCCAAGACTCTTCTCAGTATTCTGGCCGTTCTCAATTATGTAGTAGTTTAGATAGTCTCTACTCGTCCTCTTATTTCCAAGTCCTCAAGTCCCTTTTAATAATCTGTACCAAAAGCACCAATTACAATTGTGTGATTGATCGTTTCGTCTCTATCACCACATAACCTTTTTATTTTGTTGCGTCTAATCTATTTCCGCTTTGATATGATTGTTTCTTATGGCGTTGTTTTGAGTTGCTATTTGAAGAGATTCAGTTTCACGCTTAAGTTTTCCTTTTCTTAGACACGTCTACGTTTTCTCGTATGAGATGTCGCTTGTTAGTCGCTTAAAACGTCCTAGAGTTGTTTTTCTTCCCACTTTTTTCTGGTTATTGTCGTTCAGCTGATCCTCGAGTCGTTAGTACTGTTTCTGGTGGCTGTTATCAGTGCCCGTAGTGTAATGGTTAACGTCGTAGGAAATGAACACGGCGACACGAGTTCAAATTCTGGACGAGACTGATAGCATTTCACATAGCACTAATACCCTTGGGAAAGTTATGAATCCAATTATTCTCCCTCCAGCTATGGGTAAATAGTAGGACAGACTAGGTTCTTTAGCCTTGGTGAGGCTACTAGTGTAGGAGAAGGAAAACTCTGAATTCAAACCTGTTAAACTCCGCTTAAAAATTGACCTTGTGTCATATCCTTCCCGAGCGGAGGGGTGTGTAAATATGGTTATCAGTCTTCCTCTTCGCTTTTCTATGTAATTTTTGAGTCATTGTATCGATGCGTCAACGCCGTCTTCAGTGCCAGTAAGTCCTCTTCTTTACTCTTTTCTTGACACTTATAGACTGTCAACGTCATCTCTGAGATGCAAGGCCTTATGCATGGTCATTAGTTTTCTTGTTCTTTGACCCAGTTGTTTAAGTTCTTCTCTGGTCCATCTCAAGAATGGTCCCGAGTATCATACGAGTAGGATAGCTCAGGTATTTATCCCTTTGACAAGGTTCTTGTTGTAGAGTTTTGTCTAGGGTAGTTTTCTGTTTTTCTGATATATACTTTTTAAATTTTTTCTTTCATTTTCACTTGTTTGATGGTATCAGCTTCCAATATTCCCAAGTATTTGTAGCTTTCCTTTTCTCTGGGCGTTCTGATTATTACTTGATTTGGTAGTTCGACTCCTTCCGTCATGTGTCGTTTGCCGCTTTTCATTAATAGCATGGCGCATTTTTCCCTGCCAAATTCCATTCCTATATCTTGACTGTATATTCTCACGGTTTGTATTAGGGTTTCCAATAATTTTTCGTTATTGGCAAACAGTTTGATGTCATCCATGCACATCAAGTGGTTGATCGCTTTTTACGATCTATAGAGTTTATATACGGCTGTGCATTTCCTAATGATGTCGTTCAGTGGTATCATTGCTCATACAAATAGTAATGGTGATAGTGCATCTCCCTGGAAGATGCCTCTTTGGACCTTTAACTCTGCTAAGCTTTTTCCTCCTGCTGTCAATTCCATTCTTCAAGTTTCCATGGTCTTCTCGATAAACTCGGATATTTTATACATTTTGAGATAGTATAGTATCTAGCTTTGGGGGACCATATCATTAGCCTTTTTGTAGTCAATTCAGGCCATAGCTAGATTCCTCCGTCTCGTTTTACTCTCGTTGATGATGTGTTGATCTATATATAGTAGTTCTCCTGTGCCTCTGGTTCTCTTGCAGCATCCTTTCTGTTCCTCGGGAAAGATTCCACGGGTTATCAATGAGAAGTAGATTTTCTCCCTAATTTGTGGTGTTAGTATTTTCCACATCATCGGTAGGCACATTATGGGTCTATAATTGTTTGGGAAAGATCCTTCGAGAGGGTATTTTTAGATCAGAGTGGTCTTCCCTATAGTCATCCATTCGGGTATCTTAGTTTTCTGTATGCATTTATTCATCTCGGTAGCATGTCTGTCGTGGATGGAGGTGAATTTTTTAAACCAAAATCCGTGTATGCCATCTGGGGCAGGGGTTTTCCCAGTTTGATATTTTTTAAGTTTTGCCTTGAGTGCGTTGAGGTGTATGTTCACTTTAGAGTCTTTATGGAGCATTTTCAACTCTGCTTCCATGTTGTTTATCCATTTGGCTTTTTGTTATCATCTTTCCGTTCCCATATTTTGCTCCAAATTTTTTTTTTTTTTTTTTTGCCTCTCCCACATCCGATTGTTAGTATGGCTTCGCCCATTCTCCCCCTACTTGTAGGTAGAATTTTTTCTCGTTGTTTTGGAACGTCCTGTTTTGTCTGTATTGTTTGGTCCTGTCTCAGCTCACACCAGCGCTAGCTGATGATTTCTCACTGGAGTTTTAGCGATAGCAAGTCTCCTCAAGACTCCAGGACTTTTCTCAATATTCTGGCCGATCTTAATAATGCCGCAGTTTGAATGGTCTCCACTCGTTCTCTTATTTCCAAGTCTTCCAGTCACTATACCAATATTTTGGTGAGTTTACCAGGTGCACTGGTTACAATTGGTATCACCGTCACTTTCATGTTCCATAGTTTTTCCGTTCTCTTGGAAGGTCTAGGTCTTCTCCCTTTTCTTTTTCTTTCAGTTTTAGTCTGTGGTCAGCCAGAACGACAAAGTTCACTATTCAGCAGGTTCTCGTACTTTGTTGACTGTCATTGGGTCTGGTCGTCTGGTCGAGATTAAGTGATCTGTTTGTATGTCAAAATCCCATAGAGGTTTGTACATCTCATTTTTCAGGACGGATTCTGTGTTGTGCACATACCATTTGCTCTTATGATCAAATTTAAACTTCTTGCACAACTCCCAGTGAATCACCTTCGCCATATTATTATTATTATTTTACTCTTTTGGGAGTTCTTTTTACGCCAATGTTAGCTGATGGTTTCTAACTAGAGTTTTAAAGACATCAAATTTTCTCAAATCTCTTGGACTCTTCTCAATTTTCTGGACGTTCTTAGTAATGCTGGTGTCCACTCGTCCTTTTATTTACAAGTCCTCCAGTCTTTGTATAAATCCTTTGGTGACTGTACCTAGTGGCCCAATTACAATTGCTATCGCCGTCACTTTCATGTTCCATAGTTTTTTAAGTTCTCTAGCAAGGTCTTGGTACTTATCTTTCTTTTCGCTTTCAGCTTTACCCGGTGGTTAGCTGGAACGGCAAAGTCCACTATTCGGCAGGCTCTCTCTTTTTTTTTTTTTTTTTTTTTTGTTAACTATCACTAGGTCTGGTCGTTTGGTAGAGATTAGATGATCTGTTTGTTTGTCAAAATCTCATAGGAGTTTGTGCGTCTCATTTTCCAGGACAGATTCTGTGTTGTTGTGCATAAACCATTTGGTCGTATCGTCAAATTTAAACTTGCGCACTCTTTTATTACTACTGTTATTATTATACTACCAGCAAATTTTTCACACTAATTGTAACTTGTGGTTTTTACTGAGTTTTCAGTGACTGTAAGTCTGCAAGGTTTTTCTAAGTATCTTAAATGATCTCTGTAGAATTCTAATTTGGATTGTCTCAGTTTTTTCTTGGATTTCTAGTATCCCCAGTTTCTTTTCTTGGTCATACGGTATTGTTCCAAGTGCTCCATCTATGATTGGTGTCACCGTTACCCTCATATTCCATAGCATTTTCAGTCCACGAGCAGGATTCCAGTATTTTTCTATCTTTTTAATTCCTTTCATTTTATTGATGTTTCACTGGCACAGCAAAATCCACGAGATGGGTTGTCCGTTGTAATTATTATTATTATTCTAATTATTATTATCATTATTATAACTGCCTTTCTTTGCACATATCTGTGGATCTACTTGAAATAGGCTGATTCATGAGCATTGGAGTTGATTTGAGACCATAAAAATTCAAAAAATGTTCAGCCATCAGCACTTGTAAGGATTACTTTGGATGAAGCGAGATGGGAGCTTTTAAAACCTCCTCCTGTTGGAGAGCAACAGTGTGACTCATATCAAATACGCTTCGGAACCTCTTGAGTCACAGAAAAGCTATGAGTCATTCAAACTAAACCCAGAAACATGTCGGCACGGCGAAAGCCTGACTGAAATGGCGTTTCTGCAGATGCGTTCAGGCCATTATTATCTAAGAAAGAAGTACGAGAGAAAAAAAAAAAAAAAGGGAGAGAAAAACAATTTTTTTTCTCTACCCCTTCCGGTGATCTAGTATTTTTCCCTTTTATAAAAACAATCCGGGTTGTAGATGTAAAAAATGATCAGATTTATACGACTTAATAACAAACAAATGTTAGCAGAAATGTTGAACAGAAACATAAACTAATATCCCGGAAAAAATATCTACATTAAATCCTTAACTGCTAATGTTATCTGTATAACAAGACATGTTGGGTTCCTGTTATATATATGTGTGTGTGTGTGTGTATATATATATATATATATATGGGCCCTCTAATCTTATTCCGTCGTGTTGGCTGGGGCTATAGAATACACTGACTGCACCTCTGCAGAGAAGTAAGACCTCCCTCTACTAACATGTGTCCTGTTTATAACATTTAACTATCTGATGGTGAGGCTCCTGTCCTGAAGCTTTGTGTAATGTGGAGGTCTCCTTCATTACTCCCGGGTAGATTTAGATCCGGCTCATTGGTCTAGTGGGCAGAGTGTTCACCAATGGTCCAGGAGACCTGGGTTTAATCCCAGGTCGCGTCATACGAAAGACTTTAAAAATGGTAATTGATACCTCTTTGCTTAACACTCAGCAATGTAAGGTACGTATCAAAGGTAAAGTGGAGCAATCCAGGGAAAGGAGTGGCGCTCTCCCCTACACCTCGGTGTAGTAGCTATTGAAAAGGGAGCCTTATGGTCGCCCTCGACTAAAGGGAGACAACTTTACTTACTTTACATTTAGATCCGGAGTGGTAGTACGTCTCATCTATGTGTCAAAAAGAACCATTTGATCATTTACTATAGTTGAAACTATTCAACTCTATGCAAAAAAAATTTATACAAAACTTTATTTGTAATATTTGCAAACGATATTTCAAGTCGTTTAAACACAAACACATTTTCTTGTCAATTCCAATCCTTTATACACCAAAAAAGTAAAGGTCTTTAGAATTGGAAATAGTTTTTGTCATGATACTTAAGTTGTTTTTTTGGAATCAGAATGCAATCCAAGTATCCATATATTTTATCCCCATCACTCCAAGCTATTGGTAAAATAACGGGGCCAACTGGACTCTCAAGCCCGAATATGGCAACCGATCTAGGAGAAGAAAAAAATGAATTTAAAACCAGGAGCTGGAATCTCTAAGGCAGCCTGGCGTCCTCGATTGATAGGTGATTGGTTTTAATAGCATGTCAACCCGTCTAAGATTACTTTATGCATAGAGGTTTGGGAATCGCTTTAATTGTATATTTATAGACATTTTGTGGTTGGTGTTTTGTTTTGCTTTTGATTTTGTTATTCTGTTTTCCTTGGGGGGGCTTTTTTGATCACAGTTATATGATATCAAGTATTCCTGTCTTATATAAATAATTAGCACACAGTTGTATGGTTTTAAGCCTTACTAGTAATTTATAATTACTTTTATTTAATAATAGTCCAGCCAAGTCGGCTGGGGCTGTAGAATACACCTTCGGAATCTCTGCAGAGGGGCAAGACCAGCCCTCCAACGAGTATCCTGGATATAACACTAAGTTATCTGATGGCGAGATTTGGGTAATTTGAAGTACCTCTTCATTGCCATTGCTCCCAGGTCCACTCTGGCCCGGAATGGTAGCACCTGATAGGGTCTTTTCTATGGGTCAAATAGAACTATTTGACATTTAAATTGAGTGCAAGCAAATGACTTATGTTAAATCGAATTGTTTGAAATAGAACTGTTTGATCTATATATGGTACCTAAGCATGTACTACCAGTCCGAGTCTGGGTGGATCATGGAGTAACGGCAATGTATGGCTACTCCCAAATCCCCAGATTTCCAGAAATGAAGCTTCGCCATCAGATGCAGTTTAGTGTCATACCCAAAACAGCCCCCCTTTTTTTGAGTGAAAGTTTGGCCCCTGCAGAGACTGTTAATATATTCTAAGCCCCACCAAGTAGGCAGGTTCAGCTTCATTCCGACAACTTTTGCAACAGCATTAATACCAAATTTTATAGCACCTTGCCTTTCCCTTCGGCAAAAATCGGTGTCATGAAAAAGGGAGACCTGTAGCATGGACAACTATATGACCATACAACCTTCTCCAGGCCTATGCCGAAATCCAGGCTCAGATCCATGGGATCTCACGAGAGTAAATAATCATAAAAACGCTTTTAGACGCCGGAGTGAAAACGTCCGCTTTCCTATCATATCTTAGGTTCTGACAGTTAATCTGTCTTTTCGGCACATGTACTTTCCGGCCTTTTTTAGATTACTGATGCATTAGGTGACCTTGTAGGAATATCAAACTGAATACCTATAGCAATATGTTGCCAGTGAATTAGTTAGTTCGAACATTGACGAATTGAATATTATCGCTTTTGACGGTATTATCGAATCTTTAGGCAGCAACTTCAGAGGCTTCTGTTACAGCTTGATGTTATATCAAGCGTATGGTTGCAAGGAAAAAACAAAAACACAGAGTTGCAAATCAAACAAGAAGATAAGTGAAAAATGTAACAATTGTATCAACAAACAAGAAACAAAAAGTTCAAACAACTGTGTTGGTGAATATGAAAATGTAAGTCAAATTGAGAAGAAAAATATTCGTTGTTGTATTGATAAGAATTTATAGAATATACATTTTTTAGTCTAAAATAATCAACAAAAACATTCATAAGAACATTCTAGAAATTTTGGATCAAAACCGCATTAGCATTGAAGTTACATTTTTATATTTTTCAACCAATCAGCTAAAAACATAGAATTAAGAACATTCTAAAAAAGTCCAGATCAGAAACTAATCAACAGAAATTTTTTAGGCTCTAAAACAAATAAGTAAAAATACGAATCTAATTGGTCAAGAAATGTCTACGCGCTTAAATTTTTGGACCCGCAATAAAACTATTTTCTTATCCACTACTAAAGTATAAATAGCGAAGAATTTAATCAACCAGGTCAGTTGTCGGTCATTCAATTCATTTCTTCCACGGTCAAAAAGTCATTCCGTCTACTACCCAAAAAGACTTTTCACTAGAGGTCATGACCGAGCCGCAGAGAGCCGCGATATAGACTCAAAGGGAAAGGCTTAAAACTTTCTTTCCTCAATGCGACACGTTGTCGCCAAAATCTTAAGAAAAAACACTGTGCAGACTTAATGAAAGCAAAGACCCATACTTACGGTCCATCAATCATATACCCACACACATACCCACATATGTAAGTCAAGACAATTATTTTTATCCAACTTAGTTCGGCCAACCATGGAACCTTTTATTTGATAGACTTTATGAACAAGTCAAACCACACGTGTGAACAACCCTATTTTCATTTAATTGGCCATAACTGTATTTCTACAAAGGCCACTCGCACATTATGTTTCTCATTTATTTTTATTCCTATTTTGTTATGAATATTAAATTTTTTGCTTCTTAATGTTCGTTGTTGTCATATTCCATTTGTTTTACGTGCTTGTAAGAATTTGTGTTGTATTTGTGGTGGAACTAATCGTGAAGTAATACCCATAAAATACGGACAAGAACTCACTCTCACTCGCTACATGCACCCACAACAACTTTAGGAAATTTGACGTGTTAAATAGTCGTGGAATCGAGAAATAAAATGTTCCAATATTTGTATTGGTAGGGGTGTCAACCAAAGCTTATGTCGACAGGGAAGGAGAAATGCTGGTGTTGAAGGAGTGGAATGTAGATGGGGAGGGGATTCTCGGGTCACGCGGCTTCCATCAAAAGCCGCAGTAAGGAGTTTAATACGGATAGTTGATTGAAGTTGAATGTTGTAGGCGACCAGCCGATTTCTAGCGTCTGGCTGTGCGTTTTTCTCTGTCTGGACCTCGGAAGAATCTCGTCTTTTCTCGTTCTCCCTTCCTCAAATCGGATCAACTTTGGGTTTTCATTATTTTATCATGCAAAGATCATAGATTGGTCAAAAAATCACTTTTAATTTTTTTTTTTTTTTTTTTTGTGAGAAATTTTATCAACATTTCACCGTGCTCGGAGCCTATGATCAGATACGCATTTTTTTCATTTTGGAAAAAATCTCGACCTGTTACATGGCCACAATTAACGCTAGATACAGCCATGTGCGAAATCAATCAATCAATCAACCAACGAAAAATGCAGTCTTGAATCGTTAGTAGAGAGTTTAGATTTCAGAGCTCTTCTTCCACACTGGTTTGCAAGATAGCATTATCGGGCATATGGAAGTTTTGTAGGAATAGAAAAAATTTTTTAACTTAAATTAAATCAAGAATAATTATTAAAAATATGCAGAAACTCCCAGAAGCCCCTGACGGGAAGAGGTGGGCGCGTGCACAAAGAAAAGGAATCGCCCCGAAAAAAGAAAGAATCCCTTCTTCGTTCACCAGTGACCAGCGGAGTGAAAACATCTAAATCTTTCTTGCTAGTAGTGGAGGGCGCCATGCGTCCGTCTCTAGACAACGCGTTGGCTAACCTTTCCACTAGTAGCAGCTGCCTCTTTTACTAACGACCCACAACTAAAAACACCGAATAATGAACTCGTCAGAATCACAATTAAGACACCATACAACGGACTTAATGACTACAACTGAAAACACCGAATTTAGACATATCTCCCAAAAGGGTGTAACTCGTTATTAACGCTTTAAATACCAAATTTGGACATATATACCCTAGAATGACTAACACATTTTAAGAACTTGACTTGGAGATTCAACTATTTCATTTTTATTCAGGAAGAATTTACCCACCCACGGAATGATTGTTGAACCCAGAAATAAAGGCAAAATATAAAAGATATCTTTGTCTCCTATCTTTTACTATCTTCTTCTTTCATATAATTCCTTTACAGCCTTCATATCCAATAAGTTAAACCAGCAAAATAACGTGGGGTAAGAATGGAGTCAAATAGCAAACAATATCTTAAATTAACTAAGAAACCCCATAGGTTTTTCGTGATTGTGTAAAGTGTTGGGAAATTCTGAGGATTGTAAATAGACTCCTTTTCTTCTTCTTACCTCATTGACTTGTTGTCTTCTTTTTATCCGTCAAAGTTGGAAAAGGAATCAAGAACGGAAGCAAAAAACAAGGATACCTTTAGACTCGAATTTTATTTTGGGGCTTTACAACTATTCTGTGATGTGGAATGTTTTCCTGAACCAGTAGAAATGTCATATAATGGCCGAGGGATTACGTTTTATATATCTTGCCTTTCGGTTTAGTTAGGCTGAGAACCTTTCGCTTAGTGCATGGGTTAGTTAGGTGTAAACATGAGCGCAGGTGTTCACGCGCGTGCGGGGAGGATGCGTCATTCACAGATGTCAAAATAAAACCCCAGATAGGAAATGGGACCAGGAGGTATGAATGACGTCATGCACCGGACGCGTACGCAGAGGATTTGGGGGATTTGAGAAAAGTCAGTGAGTTGAGTTTTTGCCTCCGAAGAAGAAGGTTGACTTTCGGAACTCGCCGAGGCCTTGCGGCGGGTGTCACACGTAATGGTGGTGGTGGTGGGGGGCAGATGGAAAAGTCAGCATAGAAAGATTGTGTCTCTCTCTCCTTATGTCGAAAAACCTTTTAACTCAAAGGTAATAAAAAGTTTCGTACCTGAACTAAGAAGTCGTAAGTGTTTTTCGTGTTTCGGGATTCCTATGTGCGTTATGAACATTTTATGTCTATTTCACATATTCATGTATGGCTATGTTACAGAAATAGTCAGGCTCCCCCAGACAAGATGTTGAAGTTTATTATGGACTCATCTTCGGTAAGTTATAAGTTTGACGGTCTGTTGTGTGTCATGCAGCTTCTATCAAAAGATGCAGCTCGCTGAAAGGCCCCAGGACTTAACTAGCAAGTGCGCTCCCTACTAGTTGCCAAGAGAAAAAGGTCCCTCCGTCTCAACCGAGGTGATTAATGCTCTTAAGGAGGAGTTTCTCTTCGGTGCCGAAAGCCCCACGTTAGGCATAACTCGATTTCGCTTCATGTCAGAGGCCTCCTAGGAAACTGTTACTTTGGCATTTTATTTTTAATGTTACTGTCTTTCTTTTATTTCACCACAGCCAAAGCTGTTCGACTATTTTTACCCAAAGCTGTATAGAAAAAAGCAGTTCATACTACTTCCAAGGATTTTAGCGCGAAGTGAAACGTTAAGAGAATTTAGATTTGGGTCACAGAGTTCGTTTCGTGCGACGATAACCATTACACCATGTGGCTTTTAACAATATTAACTATTATTTTTAGACTTCGTTATCAAGAAAGAAAGACGATTTAAAAGGATCTCGTGATTATATTTTAGCATTTAATCGATAAAGTTGCAATAATTTGATATATATGCCAGTTACAAGGAAAAGTTTCTTTCATGACAAAATAATAAGCGCTGGACACAGCTGTGTAGTTTTTGCTTTGTTTCGTTTTGTTTTTTGTTTGCTTTTTTTTATCTTTACCAAAAAGCAGCGTCAACAATTGATTTAATCTGAATCCTAACTCCATAAAATAGTGACTATCAAATTACATGGCATTTTCCCTCATTTTTCTAAGAAGATTTAAAAAGAAGATAAGTTATATTCAGTCGCGTAGTGATTTCGTGCTACTTTAGGGAGCGTGTGGGTTTTGAATGCTTTTGAAGGTCAGGGGCTAAGGGCAAGGCTGTGTTGCCGTATCATATCTGACTCCATATTTTGGTTACACTGTTTCACCCCACATTGACTGGCCGGCGCAATTCCTTGCCCAAAGAAAGTCCCAAAAGAAATATACAAAAAGAAAAGATAGAAAAAAAGATAAGAGGCGAAAATATTTCTTCTATACTTTCCTTTACTTATTGGGTGAAGGGACTAACCAACGTCTTGGGACGTAACGTGGTGCCCAAAACACCAGACAGTAAAATGGTGTTGTCGGTTCGACGGACACCGCCTGAAAGGGAAAGAATACTTTGCTCCCTTTATCAAGAGGAAATCCTTTTTTCTTTTTACGCATGCGTCATCTCCTTTTCTGTTAGAGACCTCTGGGAGTTTCTTCAAATTTAATAGTTTTCTTTTTATTTATTTTTTTAAATTTAATTTTTTATCTATTTATTCGTTCCCTACAAGCGACAGAAATCCCTCCCTCAGCTTAAACTGTCACCTGTATGGTGCAAGTGAACTTTAGCAAGTAGTAGTGGTAACTCTATCTTGCGAATGTCTTACCATTGTTATATAATTTGGGATTCTAATTAATTAGTTCAGCTTATTACTTTATTTTAGCGATAAATTGTGTCCATGCTAAAAACTTTGACTTCGTAGTTACAAATTCGAGTTTGAAAAATCAAAGCGGGTAGACCTTATTTTGCATATGCACGTGTCTGCTTCGGTCAAAATAAATGTTTGTTTTGAAATCAACTGAAAGCGAAATATTAACGATAAATATTTGGTCAGATGCCAGCTGATGTTTAGCATGACGTGGCACTAAAAAAAAATTTAGTGGTTACCTGTTATTAAAAGATTACTTAAGAGAATGAGTAGAATAAGATAAATAAGAAGATTTCTAAGGCGCCGAGTTAGTTGAAGTCGGTCAGTTCCAGTCGGAGACAGAGACAGTCAAAGTTGAAGTTGGGCAGCGAAGACGACATACTACAAGCACCCCGGTTGGGGCGAGGTCCGGTTGGTCTGAAGAAGAAAAAAAAGTCGGTGGTTGTTCGTTTCCTCTGTCACTGGTTAAAGTTTCTGTCTATTTAAATGAGTTGACGCATATACTTTATTCTATCTCTCTCGTTTCGCGGTTGCTATGAAAATAAGTTTGTATCAAGAAACAACATATATACCATACCCATATACGGATATGTGTGAAATGGACATATAATGTTCATATATATATAACATAGAACATAGGGATCTCGAAACACGAAAAACACTTACGACTTCTCAGTTCAGGTACGAAACTTTTTATTACCTTTGAGTTTAAAGGTTCTTCGACATAAGGAGAGAGAGGCACAATCTTTCTATTCTGGCCTTTTTCATCTGCCCCCCACCATCTCGTGCGGCACCCACCACAAGGCCTCGTGAGCTAGCGAAAGCCAACCGTCTTCTCCCGATGCAGGTCTCATCTCAACTAACTGACTTTTTCAAAATCTCCCAAAATCCTCCGCACGCTTCCGGTGCGTGACGTCACCTGCACTCTGTAAAACCGTTTCCCATCTCGGGCTATTGTGACATCTCTGAGTGAACACCTGTGTTAATGTTGCACCTAAGTAACCCATGCACTGAGCCGAAAGGTTCTCAGCCTAACTAAACCCAAAGGCATCAAACGAAATCCCTCGGCCATTATATTACACAGAGTCATTTTTATATTAGGTGCGTGACCACATTCATAAATGGTTCTTTTCACATATGATCAGTTACGATCATGGCCTTGACCAGTGCATACCGTGAATTTGCTGGTGAAACTTTTTTAAAACGTGAATTGCTACACAGAACTTTTTGTGTTCTTTTCATGTTAAATAAGAATGATGCTGTTCTGGATAGAAAATCGATACTGGGATGGTTTGAAAATTTCAGAACCACAGAATCATCGAATAAATCAAAAAATGTGGGAGGTATTTCGGTCACACCCTGTACAGAGATTACTGATATTAGATTATTTCTTGCAGGCGACCACAGTAACGGATCTCCAGAAGGATTGAACTCACTATCGGTGTTCTGTCAAATTTCGTATCATAGTACCATCATTCCAGGAGTTTCCAATTATTTGAATACTTGGTGGGAGGGAAGAGAGGCCCAACTAGCCAGCAACCAATATTAGCATATCCATGATATACTGACACTGAACACAACAGAAGGAAAGACAAAATAAACTCAATTACAAATACCAAAATATTCAATATTTTATATGCACAATATACATACAGATGATATTACAAGGAAAGAATACACAAACATGTCCAATGGTAGAATTATATACGTATTGTTCCATGAACAAGCAGTATGTGGAAGGGTTATGAAATTGTAAAAGGTTCACTTGATAAGTGTTGTTAATAGAGCCTTGTAACTTTACTCTTCCTTTGCATGCTAGAAAAAACACATTTACTGTTCAAAGAACAATGGGGAAAAAGAGGTAAAAAATTGATTTCTGTGACTCTTATGTAGCATCCTATGAGGACCTTAATGGACATGCCATTTCTCTAAGGGAGATGTTTATTCATTGTATCCCTACACTCTCTTGTATGCTTTCTTTTCATCTTTTGTTAAAAATGTGATTTTCACTTAAACAGCTCCTTCTCCAGAACAGCTAAATAGCTGAATAAACACCTCATTGATATTTTTTACTTGTATGTGACCCTAATCTCTCTAATCCAAGATCAGAATTTTATCGGTCCTTAAACAGCCTATTCACTCCCCTTCCATCTGTACATTCATATTTCCATTTTCAGTCACCCCTCTCTCTCTCTCTCTCTCTCTCTTAAGCCATTTTTCCTATACCACAGTTGGCTGGGGCTGTAGAATACACTGACTGCATCTCTGCACAGGGGTAAGACCTCCCCTCCCATGAGTGTCCTAGATATGACACTAAACCATCTGACAGTCAGGCTCCAGCCTTGAAGCTTTGTAGAGTATGGAGTACCCCTTCATTGCCATTACTACCTGGTCCACTCTGACCCAGAGTGGCAGTACCTGATAGGATCCTATCTATGGGTCAAATAGAACTGTTTGACATTCAACTGTGTGTAAACAAATGACTGATGTTCAATTGAATCATTCATGATACATAGCAATACTTAGAACAATTTTACTGTATGCAAACAAATGCAAAATGTTGAATAGAATTAATAGTGTTAAATAGTTGAAACTCTTTAACTATGTGCCTAAATTTTATTATTGGTATAATGTGGGAATACTTGAAACTATTTGACTGTGTACAAATAAATGAATTGTGTTGAATAGTATAATTAGTGTTAAATAGCAATACTTGTAACCTCTTCATTGTCTGCAAATAAATATTGAATAGAATTATTAGTGTTTGATAGCAGTAATTGAAACCATTTAACTGTGTAGAAATAATAGCAGTAATAGAGGGCAAGCAAATTAGTTATGACTCATCTAAAAATGAAATTGCCAACAAACTTTGATTGTTTGTTTTATGGCATATCAACCTTTGCAGGTTATTTAATGCCAAATCTATTCTCCTAGAAGAACAGTAGTGGTGCTATTTAACCCATAGCTGGGAGGATAAGGGGGTTCATACCTTTCCCAATGGTATTTGCCCGAAAGTGGATGTAATAGCGCGACTGGAGTACAAACTCGCTTACTACATCACTTTAACCATTACATTACGAGGACACCCCAACTAACTTTGAGTTCAAACAATTGACTGATGTTAAATTGTTACTTTTATATAGCAATATTTGAAGCCATTTAGTTGTGCACAAAAAAAACTGGTTCATTGTCCTAGCGGTTAGAGTGTTCACCAAAGGCCCAGGAGACCAGGTCTCAATTCCAGGTTGAGTCATACCAAAGACTCAAAAAATGGTACTTGATACCACCTAGCTTATCACTCAGCATTATAAGGTATGGATAAAGTGTAAAGTGGACCAATACAGAGAAAGGAGTAATGCCCTTCACTTCACATCAGTGTAGTAGCTATTAAAAAGGGAGCCTTCAGGTCACTCTTGGTCACTTACTTACTTAGCTGTGCACAAGTAGCATGACTGAACTAGCTTACTATGATGCATATAAGCCACTACACAATTGGGTCTCTCCTTTTAAGCATTCCTTGGTGATAATATTTAATCAAACTTATATTAATGCACTGTTGCCTAATTATGCATGTAGGTCTCTCTGTGTGTCAATGTGTTTGGTTATTTTGTTTGTTTACTAAATACAAATTCAACAGTAAATAAACCAGAGCAATCAGCTCACCAAAACAAGCCACCTGGCATATAGTAATGTTTAATACTATTTACCAACCCCTCCGCTCGGGCAGGATATGACACAAGGTCAGTTTTTAAGCGGAGTTTAACAGGTTTGAATTCAGTGTTTTCCTTCTCCTAGACTAGTTGCCTAACCAAGGCTGAAGAACCTAGTCTGTCCTACTATTTACCCATAGCTGGAGGGGGAATAATTGGATTCATACCTTTCCCAAGGGTATTAGTGCTATGTGAAATGCAATCAGTCTCATCCAGGATTTGAATATAGTAATGTTTAATGAGCTTGGCTAGCTGCCCAAGCCTGCATTCAATTCTCACAATGATCCATACTTCTAGCCTTGTTTAACACTCATCTAAACATAGTAAACTATTACTTTTCCGATAAAGATCGATGCTTCCTATCAATTCTTGCATCATTTCAACTAACAGACCATTACCAGTGAACTGAATTTTCATTAGTTGCCTCATACTTCTGTGACGGCAAATCGACTAAAATCCCAAAACGGGACTTTAATTTTCGCACGTGTGAAGACGGGGCAGGTTGGCACTTGATCCCTTATAGAATAAGTCCTCATTCAGAGTTTTTCTCTCAGGCATATAAGACCTGGCATATTACGTGAGGGAATAATTTAGGGCCAGACCGACCGCCGCTGGCAAGGGGTTCCAAATTTCACACTATCCACACACCCACCAGGCCGCTTTCCTTCCTTCCCCTAGACAATGGAAGATATGAGCCTATAGGTTTTAGTCGTAATAATAATATATTGTAGTAGTCGGCAATTCCGGTTTCCCGTGTGATATTTTAGAGGAATTTATAGGACAATTTTAAGCAAGATAACATAAGGCGAATAGAAGCTGAAAAGGAAGCATGAGGTAACAAATTCGTAGAAGATACGGCAAAGAACAACTTTGACCACGTGGTAACATTAAAATACATTAATCCTTTACTATACTAAGAGATACACGTTCAAAGTGTCAAATATATAATAATGAATTGAACAGTCCATGGACATAAATGTCTTTTCTTGACTTTCGTTTTTCTTCAAATTGAGAGAGAGAGAGAGTATACAAAATTTGGTATAAAGGAGAAATAGCCCCAAAGTTACTTATCTTATTTTTCGGCGGGGTTCCACTGGAGAATCTTCTTTCACGGGCTAATAGACTTTAAGCTATTTTTAATACTGGCTTGAAGAACTCGAGTCCCTCGTGTCTCAGATATTCTTTTGTCTTCTTCACCCGGAGTACTTGGCTTTTGGTTCTGTCTCCTACGAACCCTGCCCAAACAACTAACATTTCTTCTCGTTTTTTTCGCCGACGGGGAGAAGGGTGCCACTTCCGTTTTAGGGCCCCAGCCAATCATTTGGCTTCTACCTTCCTCCCCCTGGTGTCCGGCGACCTGAGGTTACTAAGTACCAACATCTGTTGATATCCCCTCTGTGACCTACATTCTTTCTTAACGGTCACTTTTTTGACGGGTTGCCACTGTTCATTCCAACGGAGGATAGTATTAATCTTATTTCTATCATCTCTGTGGGCTATCATGTGACACTTCTGACCTTGTGCCAAACTAAGCTAAACTTAGTAACTTATTAATTTTCTTATATAGATCAATGCTTCCTAAAAACCATCAGATCATTTACATTACTAGATCATTATCAGTGAGTAGATCATTACCTGTGGATTTGATTTTCATTGAAGGCCTCATTCTTCTGACCTTGTGCCAAACTAAGCTAAATTTGTAACATGACTTTTCTTATATAGATCAATGTTTTCTGAAAACTATTAGATCATTTACACAACTAGTTCATTACCAGTGAGTAGATCATTACCAGTGGATTTGATTTTCATAGAAGGCTTCATTCTTCTGACCATGTGCCAAACTAAGCTGAACTTAGTAACTTATTACTTTTCTTATATAGATCAATGTTTCCTAAAAACTATTAGATTATTTATACTCTTGGATCATTACCATTGAGTTTGATTTTCATTGAAGCCCTCATACTTCTGACCTTGTGCCAAACTAAACTAAACCAAGGAAATGACAACAGCACCCACAAAGAGATCATTCTGTAGTGCTACTAGTATCTTCTTATGTTTTTTGGTCGAGAGACCAGCACATCAGAGGGGTAGTGGTTAAAGAGCCGGACTGTGACACCATCATCAGCAAGTTCAAACTCCAGTAGCATGATTAGATTCATTTTTGGACTTATGCCATTTGGGAAAGGTATAAATGCTCTTATTCCATCAGCTATGGGTTGAATAATCATTATCATCATGTCGTGCCGATAGCACAGATATCCCTGACCCTCTCTCACCACTTTTCCCTATCGTTCATCACCTCAGGAAGGTCTTCTGGGCTACATTCCATATCCTCACATAGCTGTTGTATGTATGTTCGAGCTGGTCTTCCTGCTTTTGCTCGGCCATATGTAGGGGTCCATAGGAGTACATCACTTATGAGCTCGTCTCTGCTTCTCCAGCAGTGTCCTGCGTGTCTGGTTCGTCTAACTTGGATAGTTTTCATGATGGGAGGCAGGTGGCCGTATAGTTGGTGTCTTGTGGGGTGTTGCAGCTAGAACTTGTTCAATATTGCTTACAGCATTCTTGTGTAATTGCCGTCTAGCTTCTCCAGCCAT
Source organism: Sepioteuthis lessoniana (assembly GCA_963585895.1). Lineage (NCBI taxonomy): Eukaryota > Metazoa > Mollusca > Cephalopoda > Myopsida > Loliginidae > Sepioteuthis > Sepioteuthis lessoniana. Next base: position 94,599,154 of record OY757918.1, read on the forward strand.
TTTGTTAGCGTCCATGAAGTGCATCCTTGAAACTATTGAATGTTGTTGACTTAGGTTTATGAATCATATATATCAAATATATATATATATATATATAATACAATATATATATAATTCTTCTCCAGTCGTTTATACTACTACTCTTCTTCTGCAAGGATAGCTTTGGCATTAAATAACCCATAAAGGTTGATATGCCAGTACTTCAAAATCTAATTTTAGGCACTAAAGGCTCCATCTGGTAACTTAAAAAAAAAAAGTTTTTATAGATCTGAAAATCAAACCATTTTAAGACATTAATCTTATAAAGTGGTCTTGTTTCTTTTTTACTGGCATATCGATCTTCATGGATTATTTAATGCCAAAGCCATCCTTGTAGAAGAACAAAAATACTATCCAAATGACACCTTGAGGTATAGGGGGTATTATACTTTTCCCAAGGGTATTAATCTTAAAATGGACATAATAGCATGACTGGAGTTTGAACACACTTACTTTGAGGCAGTAATCTAATTCTTTAGCCATTAACCAATGGGACTCTATCCCCATTATAAAGTAAATAGCTGAAATCAGCCAGTATTATCAAATAGTTATTATATCCGAGATATTTAGACAGGCATAAAAGATTCTTATGAATCATAATACCTTTTTTTTTTATCAACCTGTGTATGCACAGAAGCCATTAACAAATAATAAGAAAGAGAAAACAAAATCATGATAAACATAAAACGATTACTGTGTTTACTTGTCACCTAACTCATCAATTTGTCCATCAAATGACCTGACTTTGTAGAGGCTAAATTAGATTAACTTAATCATTAAGTATTTATTCAAAAGAATGAGACATTTCAAATCTAGAACAATTTGCTGCCTTTTACTACTTACAAAACTTTGCTTGGTCTGACACACAGGCCTTAAAATCCTTTACCATACCAACTGTTTCTAACTGATTACCCATTTAAGTCATGCACAGGTTCATTGCTGCTTAACTTCTGTGATTCTTGCTTTTATTATTTTTTATATTTGTTGAGTCATACCAAAGACTTTAAAAATGGTACTTGATAACTCCTTGCTTAACACTCGGCAATATAAGGTACGTATCCAGGTTAAAGTGGAGCAATCCAGGGAAAGGAGTAGCACCCTCCCCTACACCTTGGTTTAATAGCTATTGAAAAGAGAGCCTTTGGGTCGCCCTCGACTACGGTCGCCAACTTTACTTTACTATTTATTATATCCAATTTCTTTATGTTGACTACCACTTCCTCCATCTCTTAAATTATTATAATTATCCCTAAATCATGCTGTAGCATCCAGAGCATCAAGGATACCTGTACATTGTCTTTAATCCTAACAAGTGGAGTGAGTCAGAATCTCACTGTGTGCAAGACTGTTTAATGTTCATTATCTGAGAAAAGGTAATTTATAAATCAAATTCAAATTTTGATTAAAACTGTGTTCACTTGACAATAAAATCCTCTTTGGAAGTTATCAATCAAGTTTTACGAATGTCCTGTCACACCACCAATCAGCTGAGGCTGCTTGTTTTCACTTAGCTCTAAAATCTTTAGGGATAGCATGAATACAGTTTTCCTAATGCTCTATTCTATCACCAGTCACATGAGGCTTTTTATATTCACATATCATGAATGTCCTTAAAGAAGGCATGAATCCACTTTTTCCAGTGGTATCCTATTACCAGTCAGCTGAGGCTGTATATAAATAAATGATATAATATCTGACAGAATGGAAGATGGTTAGGTTATTTGATTTAATGGCATATCAACCCTTGTGAATTATTTATTACTAAATTCTATTTATACATTTATATATGATTTGTGAGCAAATAGTTTGTAGGATATATTATCTTTAAACAAACCTGAACATATTTGTTTGCACACAGTTAAATGGTTTCAAGTATTGCTATCTAACGCTAATAGTTCTATTTGCTCACAGTTAACTAGTCTCAAGTATTGCTATATAACACTAATAGTTCTATTTGCACACAGTTAAATGGTTTAAAGTATTGCTATCTAACACTAATAGTTCTATTTGCACACAGTTAAATGGTTTCAAGTATTGCTATTTGTTGTAACCTAAAAAATGTTTACTGAATAAGAAATAACCAAAACAGAGGTTGTAAATGAAATGGAAACCTTTATAACATTAAACAAATATAGAACTCACCAAAGCGTGAAAAAGGTACCCACTGCTATTAGTGACTACTTAGCAATGTGCAATATATTCATGAGGAATGGGACATACCAATTATTGTTCACCCGTAGGGTATATAACACTATCTCACACTAATTGTTCTATCTGCACACAGCAAAATGGTTTCAAGTATTGCCTATCTAACACTAATAGCTATATTTGCACACAGTTAAATAGTTTCAACTATAGTAAATAGAAGGGATGCTAACAGGCACTACCATGCTTGGGTCAAAGTGGACCTGGGAGTAATGAGAATGAAGGAGTATTCCACATTTTCCATAGCTCCAGGACTGGATGTTGTATACTGTATACATAAACATATACAAATATATGTGGAAACATAGTCAACAATAATGACGACTTCAATGAACGAATGAACACACTTCTTTATGAAAATATACTTCTCTTACACTTTTATTCTCAAAAGGGATGATGTTGGTTGTGTGTGAGAGGTGAGTTGGAGATTGGGACAGACTGCTATATTTTGACCCATGTTCTTCTGACCATAGCAGCACTTCTTTCTCACCTTTGCTGGGTTGCTTAACCATGGGTCACTGAGGGCCCAAAGCCCTTTGTGTGCTGCTGGCTCTCAATTCGGCATCTTGTCTCCAACTGACTCCAACTCCAACTGACTCAAGCCGTCTGTGTCCTGGTTATATTTTTGTTTGACGCCCACCTGCTTCCGCTTATTTACACAGGTGCATCTTTTGATTGACAGCTTGGTCAAGGGTCAGTATGTTACATGGAGCCTCACCATCAGATACAGTTTAGTTTCTTATCCAGGACACTCATTTGAGGTTGGTGTCTTACCTCTCTGCAGAGATGAAGTCAGCACATTCTACAGCCCCAGCTTTGCGGGCTAGGATGGAAAAGAAATAAGACAAGAAAACTAATTTGGAGGACTGCTTTAAATATTCATTATAACATTTTACTTTTCATGAATTTCATCAGAAAAATTTGGGAAAATTTTTAAACTAAAAAAAAAAATATTGTAGAACATTACAACTGCGTATTAAGCTGTCATGGCAATCTAATAAAAAATCCTGATCATTTTAAAGCTTTTAAAAAGTGGGAAATAGAAATCACTTAAAATTGTAAAAATGATGATTAATTAAGTTAGAAATAATTAAAGAATTTGAAATTATTACCATTCAGAGAAATTAATGATTATTAGTCATAAATTATAATCTAATGATACATTAAAATTTAATTATAATTATAATTTAATGATACATTGAAATTTGTCACTGTTGGAGGTAAGTTATTCTATTTTAACTAATATCAAATTAAGTGGAGTGTTTTGTTTTGTTTTAATATCAATCTTATCAGAAAAAGGGATATAAAATGTTGATCATCGTTTCATTGTTTGATACAATGTTCCTAATTATGATGCCATGATAACCTCATAGTTACAATGAAACTACATATGTTTACTGATCAATAATATCCTTTGAAAAGGCATGAATCCACTTTTTCCTTTTCTCTTTATTTATTGCCAGTCAGCTGGCATTGTTTATGTTTACTTATCACTAATATCCTTGGCAAAGGCATGAATCCACTTTTCCCTTTGTTCTGTCTTATTGCCATTCAGCTGAGGTTGTTTACTGTTATTTATCGCTAATATCCTTGGGAAAGGCATGAATCTACTTTTTCCTATACTCTGTTTCATTGCCAATCTGCTGAGGCTGTTTATGTTGACTTTTCACCAATATCCTTGGTAAAGGCATGATTCCACTTTTCCCTATGCTGTGTCTTATTGCCAGTTTGCTGAGGCTATTTATATTTACTTATTATGAACATACTTAGGGAAGGCATGAATCCACTTTTTCCTATGCTATATTCTATTGGACTGTTTATGTTTACTTATCAATAATATCCTTTGAAAGGCATGAATCTATTTTTCCCACTGCCAAACACTTGGCTTTTTTGCTAATACACCACATTGGTTAACAGAGACTGAGATGACAGATTGGCAAATTACTTCTCCATTGCTACCTAAACACTCAAGCAGGAATAACATTAAAAAAAATTGATTTACAGTCAAATGAGACTGAAAATACTAGTTCCTACCAGATCACTGAGGTTAAGTACCAATGAGCCTGTTCAGTACTTAAGTGAGTGACCACTTCAGGTCTATGTGCCAGATTCCACTGATTGCACTGGTGTGTAACCTGGTTTGGTTGTGGGGGTGATATTCATCTAGCATGTCTTGGGCAGGAATGGTCTGGCAGAATCCATCTCTCTCAACGTCTACAACTGGTTTGAATTAAGAGTGTAGCAGAAAGAACTTCGTATTTTTGTTTGGCGCCTAAATTAATTTGACCGTTATGGTCGTCACATATTTTCACCCAATGTGGATGACTTATCCTATTCTGCCCGGACCATTCTTCCCAAGCAACATAAAAATGGTGAAAGCCCACCAAACTTTCTCTTCCTCAGAATCCTTGAGCAGCAGAACCATTACACCATGAGGAAAGCCATCTAGTTTATGGACCCTTGAGTCTATCCTCTTAGACCAAGGGTTCCCAGTTGAATATAAATTAGATGTAATAATTCCACCATTTACGGGAACACTTTTATGTCGCCTCTAACTTTTGCTCTGTCTACAGCGAGGCATAATTCCGCTCAGATATTCAGCTACTTCATTCCTGGACAACCTTTTCTGGAGACCTTCATGCCTCTCTCCTACAGCAATTAGGACCACACATTTAGGGCTGACAACATCATTCCTGTCTTTAATCAGCAACACGACTTTGCTATGACTGTAGCGATGCAAATCCCACACAGAAACTTAATCAACTTTCATCATTAAAAGATTTTTCCTTCTCTTACACTGGTTGCCATACCAAGGTTAAAGAGCCTAGTCTTCCCTACTGTTTAGCCATAGCTGGAGGTGTTGTATACAGGAATGAATAGACAATACACTTATATATAAAAAGTTCATCTCATCTTGTTTATTTATTATGAAAGGTACAAAATGGTTGCGTAGAGTTGGGATAGACAAGGAACAGCTAAGATTTACACCATAATCTTTTTCTTATACTTATCTATTCAGCTGGATTCTTTAGTCTTCTCTCTGGGACTTCTTCACGTCATCTTAGATTCATCTTGGTCTCAGTGTCCACTTCTGTTCTTATAAATGGACACAAAGACTTTGTTGATTTTCGATGTCTTTATTCACTCAATTTCCCAAGTCAACCATACGGCTGGAGAGATAACCATTTTAGGTTTCCGTTTATTATGGTGCCTTGGACTATTCCAATCACTCTTCCTGACTGATCCATTCTCATAACTGAACAAACCAACCAGAGAACTGCTAAAATAGTCATCCAGGGGTCAAGTCTTGTCTATCATATCACTAGTTATTTTTCATGACCCTTCTTCTAACAAATTATGAATTACGAGTTTACTTTTGAATTCATATATTTTGAATTCTACGCATAATTTACAAAATTGATAGGCAACCTATTTATGATGTAACGGAGGGAATATAGCTGAATATATACCTTTCCCAAGGGTAATAGCCCAATGTGAAAAGTGAGCAGCCTCATTCAAGATTTGAACACAGGCAGCTGAGTCCACTTTTTATGATTATAACCGTTACACAATGAGTGCTTCTTTTATTTTATATCAGAGTAAATAAAGATTGATGAATAACAACACTAAAAAATTGTTATGCTTATAGAAGCCAATCAAGTGCCTCATTAGTTTGGTCCCATACCAGTCTAAGCTGGTTTAAGTAAATGTCCAGACACCTGCAAGAGAGCAATAGCCCTCAATACAAAACCCTACAAACCATTCATTAACAGTATTTGATCATGTTTGATGATTTCCAAAAATGTTTTTAATTAATTTTGAAAACTAGACTAATGATTTTTATGAACCAGACTCATTATTGGAAAATATAGATTTGAGAAATTTCACATCAAATTTTTCTCTATACTTTTTGAAAGATTTATACATAAAATATATACATCCTTGGAAAAGCGTTGATACAATTTACAGAAATGGATGCTTAAATGAGGCTAGCATACAACCTAATCCTTTCAACAGCTAAATACCATTTTCTCTGACAGCCCAGTCAGCTTCTGCTGTAGAATATACCTATTGCATCTGGGCAGAGGAGTAAGACACTCCCAACAAGTGTCCTGGATATGATATTAAACAATTTGATGGCGAGGCTCCAACCTAGGAGATTTGTGGGATGCAGAGTACCCCTTCATTGCCCTTCCTCCCAGGTCCATTCTGACTTGGAGTGGTAGCAGCTAATAGAGTCTTATCTATGGTCAAATAGAACAAACTATGTGTGCAAACAAATGACTGATATTAAATTGTGACTGTTATATAGCAATACTTGAAACCAATTAAATGTGTGCAAAAAAGAGCTCAGGCTCGTTGAAGAATATTATCAACAAAATGTGTTTATAAATCATATATATATTTAATATATATATATGTATAAAAAGGAATTGGCATTAAATTACCTACAATAATTGATATGCCATAAAACCCAACCAAATCAAACTATTTTCTCTGAGTACAGTATTGATGCCTGGCTAATATTGTAGCATAAAATTTAAATGTATCTAAATTCAACTCTATTACACTTAGTGTTGCATTCTTTCGGAAAAATTCTGCACATCAATTATTTTGTGCTATAAAAGATAAATTATGTCTGCATCCATTATGGAACTCTCTTATTGTAGAAATCAGAAAAGGCTTAAGTGCATTTTCTCCTTCAATAGACTTTGATAAACTTTAGGTTTCAGCTCTTGATCATTTTCAAGATCACTTTCAGCGAAGCCTTACCTATGATCTTATAATAAGGTAATTTTTACGTCAATAAACTGTTTATTTGAGACTAACTATTCACAAAGTTCCAAACTCTTCATACAGTCACAAAAAGAAGGTACAATTAGCATAACCTTTATCTCTCTTCAGACTGTTTCACTTTGCCTTAATACTCCTGAAATTGATTATCCTCCCTCTAAGTATGAGTAAATAGTAGGGCAGACTGGGCACTTCAGCCTTGGTTAGGCAACCAGTCAGGAAGAAGGAAAACTGTGAATTTGAATTAGCTTTACTCTGCTTGAAAATTGACCATGTGTCATGTCCTGTTTGTAATAGAGGGGTTGGGTAAATGCATATACTCCTCAAAAAACAAAGAGTGCTGAGTGTGATACTAAACTACAGCCAGTGATGTGGCTTTATTGCTTGAGATTTGTGGGAATGTAAAGTCACCAACTTCATTATCATTACTCCCAGGTCCACTCTGAATGTAGACAATATCACTTTATTTCATTTGTTGCTCAGCTGTGCACAGATTTTCATTTAAATTTCAAATGTTAAAATAAAAGAAATGTAAGTCTTGATACTTTCTTTTTTACTCCACCTCATATACTGTAAATGTATTGCTTAAGATTTTACATTGAAAATAACTGTTTTTCAGATAACAAGAAATAATGCAATCATTTCTGACAGACAGAATAGCCCTATCTATCTATCTATCTATCTATCTATCTATCTATCTATCTAAATAGATAGATAGATAGATAGATAGATAGATACAAAGATGGATAGATAACAAAGATGGACAGATAACAGTTTGAGATAGATGGATTAATGATTTAACCAGATTGAGAGCTACTCATATTTTATGGAAAATGTACTAAACTTGTATGGATAAGAGAAGAAAATGATGGTTTCTGAATTGGTTAATAGATTTAGGGAAACTATTTGAAATTCAACATTTACCAGAGATTCAAATTGGTATGTTTAAGAAATGCTTGGACTTCATACTTAGACACTCTCTCATTTAGCTAATTTGTAACTATGCACATTTTATTTATTAAATCAAAATAGATCTATCAATCTATCTATCTATCTATCTAAATAGATAGATAGATAGACAACAGTTTGAGATTGATTAATGATTGCTAATGAAACGTTTCTAAATAATATCCTTTTAATGTAATCACATGTACATAGACTGATTATTACTTTTTAAAATTTTTCAAGAATTATTTTTAAAATAATTTAATAATTAATCATTAAGTATTACCTCCATTAAATATTGCATTAGAAATACAATTTTTCAATCCTCCATATATATATATATATATTTATATATATATATATATATATATATATATATATATATATATATATATATTGTATAATATTTGATTTTGCTTTTTCCTGTAGGGCGAGAGACAGAGTCAGAGAGAAAGAGAGGGAGAGAGAACATAATTGCTTTACAAGAAAAAGGGATTACTATTGACATATGTGCTGTAAATATTTCCTGCGACTAAAATCAAAGAGAGAGGGAGAGAGGGAGGGATTTGTAAATGAGCAACAGTTCCTCAACCTTTCTGTAGTCCAAATTTACAAGAACTGAGCTGACTGCATTGCAGCATATGGAACCATACTGGTTAAACCTATCCTACCTCAATCAGTAAATGAGAACACATTCTTTAATTGCAGCTGCAGATAAAGTTTATACTATCAAGGGATTCTTTAGAGGAGTGGTATCTTGCCAAGAGCCAATCTGTGAATAGTATTCTCTCGCTTTTTACTACCTTTTTCATTTGCAGAAACAGCATTAACTCTCAGTAGTAACAGACACTGAGTCTCTGATATTAAAGGCGAAACAATTTACTTAGCCATTCTTTTTTCAGTTAATTTTACATGTAGACAATTTAGGATAATTATAGCAGTTTGGCTGTTGTCACTGTTATTTTATTCCAAGCTTGCCTACTGGTAGAACTAACATGATTTTATTTTAGGTCATGTTTTTTTTTCAGGATTATACTAATGGAAAATAAAACTGCAACAACCTGAAAATGTATTTCAATCAACTCAAGATTAAATGTACAGCTTATATCGCAGGATTACAATAAATCGTCACATTTAGCAATCAATATATGTACAGGTTCCACAATAAGATGTGTATCAACAATACAGCTAATATTGATGGATTGCAGTAAATTATCACATATACAGATCAATTTATGCATCGGTTCTAAAATAAGGAGTGTATGTATTTACTGATCCCTCTACCATGGGCAGGACTTGAGACAGGGTCAATTTTTAAGTGGTGTACAGCTGGTTTGAATTCAGAATTTTCCTTCTCCAGGGCCAATTGCCATACCAAGGCTATACTATATACCCATTGCTGGAAGGCATGCAGATTGATTCCTGTTTTTCCCAAGGGCATTAGCATGAAGTGAAATGCAACAAGCCTGTTGGAAAATAAAACTCATTTGGTCTTATTCTATGAAAATATCTTACTCGGGTGACCCTCATAATATATATCTGTATATCCTCTTAGGGCATTAACACAAGATAATTCTCTCAGATGCATATAATATAGTGGAGCTATGGGAGATATTATATATCCCTTCAGAGCCATTACTTCCAGGTCCACTCTGACTTGGAGTGGTAGTACTTGTTAGGATCCTATCTATGGGTCAAATAGAACTGTTCAATCATTCACTAAAAAATATCATTATTGGTTATTTAAAACCATACAGCTGTGTACAAATTATCTATATCATATTGGAATATTAAATAAATAGAATTACAAATGTTAAATTGTAATACTTGAAACTATTTAACAGTGCATAAAGAAATGAATAATATCAAAATGAATAATTAGTATTTGATAGCAATAGTTTGCTTGCTTGTATTGGCTTTCATATTCACCCAACCCCTCTGCTCGGGCAGGATATGACACAAGGTCAACTTTTTTTTAAGCGGAGTTTAACAGGTTTGAATTCAGAGTTTTCCTTCTCCTAGACTAGTTGCCTCACCAAGGCTGAAGAACCTAGTCTGCCCTACTATTTACCCATAGCTAGAGAGAGAATAATTGGATTCATACCTTTCCCAAGGATATTAGTGCTATGTGAAATGCAATCAGTCTCGGCTAGGATTTGAACTTGTGTCACTGTGTCCATTTCCTACGACGATAACCATTACACCACGGGCACCTCCTGGTCAGGTTGAACCGGCTTCTTCCTGAGCAAGTACAGCATCTCGAAACATCGCAGCCCACATTCGTCGATCCTGAGCCAGGTTACACGAAATGGCGAGCCAATCGCAATTCCATCAGCGAAGACCAACTACTTGGGGACCTAATAGTGCTGCTAGGTCATCCTTGATTGTGCTGGCCCATGTCTTCAGCTGCCCATCGACACGTTTTTGCTAGTTAGGAAGAGAAGTACATCGTGGATAAGCTCTCCCTCTGGGCATCGAAAACATATAGTTGAAACCAATAGTTGAAACCAATAGTTGAAATGAGCTCAGACAATCCATTTAAAAATTAAGATTACAAACAACCTATTCACTTTCAAACCATATATATATATATGTGTGTGTGTGTGTGTGTGTCCAATTTGGCATTAATTAACCCACGTGAGTTGATATGCCATAAAAATATTTTCCAACCAATCAACCAACCAACCTCTGAGGGCTTCAAATTTATTCTAGTATAATTACTACACTTCAGCCTAGCCCAGTCAGGTAAGGCTGCAGAATACACAAACTTTGCCTCTGCAGAGGGGTAAGACTTCCCTAACAAGTGACCTGGATATGACACAAAACAATTTGATGGTGAGTTTCCAGTAAAGCTTTGGAGAATGCTGAGTTCTCCTTCATTGCCATCATTCCCAGGTCCACTCAAGCCTGGAGTGGTAGCCCCTGATAGGCTCCTATCTATTGGTCAAACAGAACTAAACTCTGTGCTTATGATAAACTGAATTGTTTGAAATAGAACTGTTTTGGCATTCAAACTGCATACTTATGCAATAATGAAACTGTTTTTACATTTAACTGTGAGTAAATAAATGACTAATGTTCAATTGAATTGTTTGTAAAATATAACAATACTTGGAACCATTTAACTTTGTTGACTAAACTGAATAGTTTGAAATAGAACTGTTTTTACATTTAATCTGAGTACTAATGCTAAACCTAAGTCAACAACATTCAATAGTTTCAAGTATTGCTATGTATCTTCAACAATTCAATCAAATATCAGTCATTTGTTTACACATAGTTAAATGATCAAAAAGTTCTATTTCAAACTATTTAATTTAGCATAAGACATTTGTTTGTACTCAGTTTGAATGACAAACAGTTCTTATTTCACCCATAAATAGGACCTATCAGGTGCTCCCACTGTGGACCAGAGTGTACCTTGGAGTGATGGCAATGAAGGGGCACTCTGCATACCCGAATCTCCAGCATTTCTTGATCCTCACCATCAGATTGTTTATTATCATATCCAGGACATTTGTTGGGAAGGGGGTCTTACTCCTCTGCAAAGATGCAGTCTGTATATTCTACAGCCCCAGCCAACTGCGGTAGGTCTCTTAGGACTTTTACCTTTACACAAACATCCTGCTGTTAAAAAGAATAAATTATCATCAGTGCAAATTTCTAAGATGAGAAATTGTTATATTTACATTGGACTATTATCCTCATCTTGGTTTTTATATTCACAATGTTTTGGCCAGAAGGTGCTGAAGATGAAATGCTGTGAATCTAACAATATATATGAATAACTGATGTGGACCCGGGTTGGGACCATGAAAAGACAACTCAGAACACGGTATAAGTTTAAGGATAAATTGAAGAAACAAGATACAGAGAAAAGTGGTGGCGTAAGCTAGGGTTACTTGTCAGTTGAATATTGGTAGAGTATCCAATATTCACGAGAGTACTTGGCTCCTGATTAATATAGAATTTGGAAGAGTCCATGAATAGTTGGTAACGGTCCCATAAATAACATAAATAAATTTGTCTCAACATCATCAATTTATTTGATAAGTTGCTCAGGAATACATTTCTTCGTTTAAATGTTAAATTTCAAAACTTTAAATTTTAAAATCTAAAGCTTCTGAATTGATATTTTTTTATTTTACTGTATGCATGAGTCCAACCCTTCATGATCGGCAGGATATGACACAAGGTCAATTTATATGCAGAGCACATGTGGTTTAGATCCAGTTTTCCTTCACCTAGGTTGGTTGCCATGCCAAGTTAAAGAGCACAGTAAGCTCAACTATCTACCCATAGCAAGAGGGAAAATAGTTGGATTCATACCTTTTCTCAGGGGCATTAGGCTATGTGAAAAGCAAACAGTCTTGTTCGGGATTTAAATTTAGGTCATCAAGTCTATTTCTAATGATGACACAAGGGCAGGATATGACACAAGGTCAATTTTTAAGCGGAGTTTAACAGGTTTGAATTCAGAGTTTTCCTTCTCTAGTTACCTCGCCAAGGCTGAAGAACCAAGCCTGCCCTACTATTTACCCGTAGCTGGAGGGAGAATAATTGGATTCATATCTTTCCCAAGGGTATTAGTGCTATGTGAAATGCAATCAGTCTCGTTCAAGATTTGAACTCGTGTCGCCGTGTCCATTTCCTATGACGATTACCATTACATCACGGGCACCTGCAGGTTATATTATGGAAACGTGTAATAAAACTACCACAAGTAATCAGGGTATTTCAAAAAGTGTAAAATTCTCTTTTTTTTAAAACTCTTATTTAAACTATCTTAATTTCTTTGTAACCCAGAAAACAGCTGTTACAGACAGCCCAATCTGCAGATATCCTTCTATGAAAGATCATTGAGAACGTTTTGTAAGGATAACAAGCTTGAGTTTCTTTCCTCTTGTACTAATCTAGACTTATGAATTTTATGAACCAGACTAATTACTGGAAAGTACAGATTTGGGAAATTTCACATTAAATTTTTCTCTGTAGTTTTTTAAAGATTTATACATAAAATATATTCATGCCGGCAAAATAGTTCATACAATGCATAGAAATGGATGCTTAAATGAGGCTAGTTCACAACCTAATCCTTTCAATAGCTAAATACCATTTTCTCGGACAGCCCAGTCAGCTTCTGCTATAGAATATATTGATTGCATCTCTGCAGAGGGTTATGATGCTCCCACCCAAGGAATGTTCTGAATATGACATGAAACAATCTTATTACCAGACCCAGGTAATGCTGGAGCTTTGGAAAATGTGGAGTATCCTTTCATTGCCATTGCTCCCAGGTTCACTCTCACCCAGAGTGGTAGCACCTAAAAGGGTCCTATCTATGGGTCAAATAGTACAAACTATGTGTGCAAACAAATGACTGATGTTAAATTGTGACTGTTATATAGCAATACTTGACACCATTTAAATGCATGCAAAAAAGAGTTCAGGCTCGTTGAAGAATATTATCAACAAAATGTGTTTACAAATTATATATATATTTAATATCTATATATATCTATATATATATAAAGGATTTGGCATTAAATAACCTACAATAATTGATATGCCATAAAACCCAACCAAATCAAACTATTTTCTCTGAGTACAGTATTGATGCCTGGCTAATATTGTAGCATAAAATTTAAATGTACCTAAATTCAACTCTCTTGCCCTTAGTGTTGCATTCTTTCGGAAAAATTCTGCACATCAGTTTTTTTGTGGTATAAAAGATAAATTTTGTCTGTATCCATTATGGAACTCTCTTATTGTAGAAATCAGAAAAGGCCTAAGTGCATTTTCTCCTTCAATAGACTTTGATAAACTTTAGGTTTCAGCTCTTAATCATTTTCAAGATCACTTTCAGCGAAGCCTTACCTATGACAAATGCTCAGCCAATATGACTCATCTGTTTATATATATCATGTTAGTCATTTCAGGTATATTTCTGTGTCATTGCTTTTATTGATTAGTCTCTCTGTGTGTGCATTTGAGTGTGTATATGCATGTGTGTGTGTGTGCGTGTGTGTGTGTGTGTGTGTGTGATAATTTACAAGCTTTTTGGAACAACTATACTTCCCACTCCATCTGTTACACAACAATTGATCATTTTGAAATAAAAAAATATAATATATACAGCTATTGATTTTGGTATTGATTTGTTACTCAACAAGAAAATTATTCCATTCAAAATTGCTACAATAACCAAACCAGATGACCAAACATGTCTCCTTCTCACAAATCGAACTGACAACAGCATGTTGCAGCTCTTACCATTTCAATCTAAAAACATTAGTCATTTCTCTTTTTTTACTACCATATTATTGAGAATGACATTTAACATCATTTTGAATAACATTTTTTTAGGTTGATTACTTCAATATTAATTGTGAATAAATATTTGTTTTTGATAGTATTTTCAATGAGGTAAATTGATGAATGAGGTTGGAAAATTGTTTGATAAAGCAATGTTATTTTTTTATGAACAAAGATAATGATATGAGTTTGAATAAAACTCAAAATGATAAATTCTGACTTTATAATTCCAGTTTTAAAGTATATATTAAATACACACAGAATTTAAATCTCTGTGTGTGTGTGTGTGTGTGTGTGTGTGATATTCATCTTCATCAAGGCTTGTTAAAAGCATGGGTTCTTATGACTCCCTCTTACCATCTGCCCCTTTTGCCCATTACTCTTGGTATGTCCTCTAGACGGCATACAGTATCTGAACAGAAGTTTTTGCTGGTTGGCCAACACTGGTGTGTCCATGTGTAGGAGTCCATTGGAGAACATTGCTTATGAGCTCATCCCTACTTCACCATCCATACCCAACTTGTATTGCTTGCTTTACTTAGATGGTTTGTGCAATGGAAGTTACCATACAACTGCTGTTTTGTAGGGTACTGCTTCCAAGATTTGTAAAATGATAAATATTTTAAAATGAATAATATGATAAGATACAACTGGAATTCTTCTAAGCTGCTCCAGTGTCAGTACTACTGTATGGCTGCACCACTTCAACTCTAAAGAAATGCTAGATAGGAACTATACACAGATGCTACATGCTGTTTTAGACAAGACCTGGAAGCAGCACCCCACAAAATTGCTGGTGTATAAACACTTATTCCCCAATCTACAATCCATTCTTGTAAGATGTATAGGACATGCTGGGCATTGACGTAGAAATAAAGATGAACTCATAAACAACATTCTCCTATGTACTCCTACACATGAACACACCAATGTTGATTAACTTGCAGAAACATGCAATCATCAGTTCTGTGTGGACATCAAATGCCGTCTAGAGGACTTACCTAGATCAATGACCAATAGAGACAAATGGCGAGAGAGAGTCAAGGGAATCCATTCTATCAGCATGAATTGAGGAAGTCTCCATGGCCTTGTGGCTAGCATGCTGTACTGACATCACAGTAAAGACCTGAAAAAACAAATTGATGTGTGGTAAAAGTGATCTATCGGGAATTGTGCAAAATATTAAAATTTGATCATACTACCAAATGATATGTGCACAAGATAAAATCCATGTTAGAGAATGAAACATTAAATCTCTGGGATTTTGACATACAAATGGATCCCTTAATCCTGACCAGAAGACCAGACCAAGTGTTAATCAACATAAAAAAAAGAACTTGTAATCTATTTGATTTTGCTGTTCAATGGACCTTAAAGTGAAAATAAAGGAAAGTGAAAAGATCAACAAATACTTAAACATTGCCTGAGAACAAAAAAGCTGTGGAACATGAGGATGATGTTTATACCACTTGTAGTTGGTGCTCTTGGAATGGTCCCCAAAGCCTTGGGAAAAAAACAGGAGGAATTCGAAATCAGAGGAAGAATTAAGATCATTCCCAGATTACATCATTATTAAGATTGGCAAGAGTCATAGAGACCTGATGTTATATTGTCATCTACAGCATCATAACGACACAATAATAAAGATGCAGGAAGACTTCTTTATAAAAATATTTGTACCTCTCACTTTATTGTAAGTGTTCAAAAAGGGTTACTCAGGGTGTTACTGTGAGAGGGAGTTGGAGACCGAACAGAAACTGTAATATTTTGATACCCACTCTTATGGCCGTCAACATTGTGTCTTTCTCATTCTCCCGATGCTCAACCGGAGACCCAGAGGCCCACTCTGCAGGGTGATGACTTTCTTTACTGCATCTTATCAGCAAACTCAATCGGGGGCCCCGAGCCCCTTTGGCCTGGTGTGGCTTTCGTTACCACATCTCGTCTAAAACTCTGTCTGTACTCCAACTGGAACTGTCTGACTTCTGTCTTGACTGAGTTATATAATAGTTCAATGCCCACTCAGTCGCCTACTCGATTTTTGGAATCGCATGTTGGATCGTCATCAAGCGGAAATAACTGTCATGCAGTTCACAGGTCACTCTCTTCCGGTGCATCAGTCTATGAGTGTACCATGGGAATTTTTTACCTCGTCCCATTTCATCAGCCAATTTCTGCCCACCCGATTTCCTCTCATAACTGCCATTAGAATGTGTTACTTCCTTCCGGTGCATCACTCTGAATGGCATTTTTGGCTGGGTCGAAGGTCAAAATACCACGCTGATGGGACTTGCTGTCACTCAGACTCCAGTGAAAGATTATCTGCTGGTATAAAAAAACTCACCAGGAGTGACAATAGTTATAAAAAAACAAGCTAAAGAAGCTCCACTATTCTCCAGAACTTTGCCATGCAAACTAATTGAAAAATAAGTGGCAATAGACCAGATATAGTGATTAAGGACTATAAGAAAAAATATGCCTTGTAATTAATATGTTAGTTCCAAAAGATAATAACATATCAGTCAAAGAGTATAATAAAATAAGTAAATTCAAAGACCTGGAAATAAATTAAACTTCAGAGATAAGCTACCAGTCAAAGGTGTAGGGAAAAATTTGCATTAAGTGAAAATATCAATAAGAGAGGTCTCCAAAATACAGCCTGCAATATGATTTTTTCTAGGCAGTTGCAAATTCAAATGCTTTTTTTTTAACAAGTCCTGGAGGCAACACCCCACAAAGTAGCAGCTGTACGGCCACCTAGCTCTCATCATGAAAACTATCAAAGTTAGACAAACCAGACATGCAGGACACTGCTAGAGAAGCAGGGACAAGCTCATAAGTGATATTCTCCTACGGACCCCACCTGCACATGGCCGAGCAAAAGCAGGATGACCAGCTCGAACCTACATACAGCAGCTCTGTGAGGATACGAGATGTAGCCCTGAGGACCTGCCAGAAGTGATGAATGATAGGGAGGAGTGACAAGATGATGATGAAGATGATGATGACACAGTCAGACAATTGCAGTTCTGTCCACTTCATAACATATGATACATTTAAATTCTATTTTAGGAAGTGACTGTAGTGTAATGGTTATTGTCGAAGGAACATGGAGACACAAGTTCAAATCCTGGATCAGACTATTTGCATTTCACATTGCACTAATACTCTTGGGAAAGGTATGAATCAAATTATTCTCACTCCAGCTATGGGTAAATAGTAGGGCAAACAAGGTTCTTTAACTTTTGTTAGGCAATCTGTCTAAGAGAAGGAAAACTCTGAATTTAAACCAGTTAAACTCCGCTTAAAACTGATCTAGTGTCACATCCTGCCTGAGCGGAGGGGTTGGTAATTACATCTAAATTTTATCTACCAAGAAAAGGTAAATGTTTGACAGTAGGTATTTTGACTCTTGATTCTCTATAATTATTTACAATATTATGAATTGAATTACCATGACCAGAAAATCCGTCGAACACCTACACACGACATATGGGAACACTGGACAGCTGTTTCAATCTTATTAGGTCTCATCAGCGGTGTATACCGTGATCTCCACCACTGGAGATCAAACCAGCAGCCACAGATTGCAGAGCCGAATATCTACAACTGAGCTATCAGTTCATATCGCACATAAGTGACGCCAAATTAACTAGTCATGGTCATGGCAATTCAATTCACAATATAATTCCTCTACATAAAAAAGAAAATGTACATTATTAAGAGGAGTTACATTAAACTGAATTTTGATGATTCTCTGACCCACTCTATATATTGAAGACTCATTGACCCACCCAATATACTGATGACTCACTAAACCCACCCAGTATATTGATGACTCACTGACCCACCCAGTATATTGATGACTAACTGACCCACCCAATATACTGATGACTCACTAACCCACCCAATATATTGATGACTCACTAACCCACCCAATATATTGATGACTCACTGACCCACTGAATATACTGATGACTCACTGACCCACCCAATATACTGATGACTCACTGACCCACCCAGTATATTGATGACTCACTGACCCACCCAGTATATTGATGACTCACTAACCCTCCCAATATATTGATGACGCACTGACCCACCCAATATATTGATGACTCACTGACCCACCCAATATATTGATGACTCACTAACCCACCCAATATACTGATGACCCACTGACCCACTTAATCTGTTGATGACTCACAGAGCCATCCAATATACTAATGACCCACTGACCTACCCAATATACTGATGACCCACTGACCCACCTAATCTATTGATGACTCACAGAGCCACCCAATATACTGATGACCCACTGACCCACCCAATATATTGATGACTCACTAACCTACCCAAAATATTGATGACTCACTGACCCTCCCAATACTAAGGATTATTATTAGTAGTAGTTACTTGAAACAATATAACTGTGTGCAAACAAATTATTATCATAGAATAGAAATAGTTACTTGATGTCATGCAATTTTCAGAATTGAATAGAAACACTTAAAATCATAAAAATGTCTGCATTTTATTTGTATTAGATAGGAATACTTGATATCATACAATAGTGTGCAAATTATTTGTATTTGATAGGAATACTTAAAACCATACGAATGTGTGCAAAATATTTCTATTATATAGAAATACTTAAAACAATACAACTGTGAGCAAATTATTTGTTTTAGACAAGAATACTTGATATTATAGAACAGTATTGGCCTAATGAGTTGAGTGTTCACCAATGGTCCGGGAGACCGGGGTTCAATCTCAGGTTGAGTCATACAAAAGACTCAAAAATGATACTTGATGCTGCCTTGCTTAACTCTCAGCATTATAAAGTAAGGGTAAAGTAGAGCAATCCCGAGAATGGAGTAGTGACCTCCCTTACACCTCGATGTAGTAGCAATTGAAAAGAGACCCTTTGGGTCACCCTCGACTACAGTCATTAACTTACTTTTTTAAGTAAAAAAACTTCTGAAGAAATAACTCCACAAAAAATGTAAATATAAAAGCACAATGAATGTGATTTCCCAACCGTTAGGTATAAAATAACCCTAGACAGTTTGACATACCATTAAAATCAGTCAATTCATTAATTAATGAAATCGAAACAGCCAATTTGAAGTTCAAATTTTGAACATTTATTAAATCTAGAAATTGTCTCATTATGAAATAAAATAAGATTTCTTCTATGCTGTGTCTGCGTCCATACTACTGTATGGATGCACCACATTGAAGCTAACCAAAAACATAGAGGAAAAGTTAAATGGGAACTACAAAGGAATGCTACAAGCTATTTTCAACAAATCCTGGAATCAACACCCAACAAAACAACATCTTCACATCCAGATACCTTCTATCACTAAAACTAAAGTTTTTATATGTGAAGATGTTTGTGAATTAACACATGCAGTTCTACCCACTGAAGCACACTCAATACATCTAAATTTTATCCAACAAAAATGGAAAGAAAAACAACTGTATGGTTATTTCCAGCAACAAACTAAGGAAACTGCACATGGCTACAGAGAGGAAACCTAAAGAGAGAGACTGAATCTCTTCATCATCATCATCATCATCATGTCATGCCGCTAGCATGGATATCCCTGACCCTCTCACGCCACTTCTCCCTATCGTTCATCGCCTCTGGCAGGTCTTCAGAGCTACATCCTGTATCCTCTCATAGCTGCTGTATGTATGTTTGAGCTGGTCGTCCTGCTTTTGCCCGGCCATATGTGGGGGTCCATAGGAGTACATCACTTATGAACTCATCCCTGCTTCTCCAGCAGCATCCTGCATATCTGGTTCGTCTAACTTTGATAGCTTTTGTGATGGGAGGCAGGTGGCCGTATAGTTGGTGTCTTGTGGGGTGTTGCCGCCAAGACTTGTTCAATTTTGCTCGCAACATTCTTGTGTAATTGCCGTCTAGCTTCTTCTCCAGCCATTTAGTTAGCGTCCAAGTAGTGCATCCATACAGCAGTATCGATATGACTGCTGCCTAGAAGAAACTGCATTTCATTTTATCGGTCAGGTCTGATTTCCATATGATTGACAGCCTATCGATTGCTGTCCATGCCTTCGTTAGCTGCATGTCGATGTCCTTTTTGGTTGATGAGACGCTGCTTCCTAGGTAGGTGAATTTGTCTACTAGTTTCAGAGGGGTTCCGTCTAGTGTGGAGATGTTGCCTGTTTGATTATAGCACATATATTCCATTTTGTGTGCATTGAAATAGAAGCCAATACCTGCGGCGGCTCATTCCAAACTATGCAGTAGTGTTTCAGCTTGGTTGGGTGTATTTGCCAGTATCGCTATCATCGACGTAGTCAGCATCGGTAATTGTTTTTATGGGGTACCTTCTGCTTCTTTTCTTTGTCAGCTCAAAGCAGTTTTCTCTGATTTTATCAATCGATGTTCTAGCACAAAATAATGTCATTAAAACTACTCATATGTTGCCCAGTCAGCTGGGGCTGTAGAATACACCAACTGTATCTCTGCAGTGGAGTAAGACTCCCTTGCCCAACAAGTGTCCTGGATATGACACTAAACAATCTTATGGTGAGATTCCAGTAATACTGGAGCTTTGGGAAATGCAGAATACCTCTTCATTGCTATAGCTCCTCGGTCCACTCTAACCTGGAGTGGTAGCACCCGATATGGTTCTATCTATGGGTCAAATAGAACTAAACAACATACTTACACTAAACTGAATTGCTTGAAATAAAACTGTTTTGACATTTAAACTGCATACTAATGTTAACTGAATTGCTTGAAATAGAACTGTTTTGACATTTAAACTACATACTTATGCTAAACTGAATTGTTTGAAATGAAACTGTTTTTGTATGCTAAACTGAATTGTTTGAAATAGAACTATTTTGACATTTAACTGTGTGTAAACAAAAATTATATTTATACTAAACTGAATTGTTTGAATTAAAACTGTTTGACTAAACTGAATAGCTCGAAATAGAGATGTTTTTGACAATTAAACTGATTACTTATGCTAAACTGATTTGTTTGAAAGGGAACTGTTATTTTGTATAAAAATGAATTTGGCATTAAATAATCTACAAAGGTTGATATGCCATAAAACCCAAACAAACAAACAAAACATCTCTCTATGAGGCCAGTGTGGTCAAAGGACAGTGTCAAAGGCTGATAAAACTTCACTGTTATTATGGCAGGAATTTCCAGAAAAAAATCTGAAGAGATTAGATTGATTAAGGGATTCTATGTGGTGTTGTCCTTCTTCAAGAATTGATACCCATCAAGGTTAGAGAATCCAGTCTGCTTTCATATTTGACCCCTAGCTTGTATGGGGAAAATAGATGGGATCATACCTTTCCAAAAACTATGCATGTAAAGTTAATTGCCTTGACTTGAATTTGAACTCAGACCATCACTTCAATTTTCTTCACTGGCAATATATCTTATTTTCATGCTTCATGAAACCTACACTTTACTGTATAAAAAAAAGAAAAGAAAAAGGTTTGGTTTGGTTTGGTTTTATGGCACATAAACTATTGTAGGTTATTTAACGCCAAATCTATTTTTATGTAAATAATCAGTTTTATTTCAAACAATTCAGGTTAGCATGAGTACACAGTTTGTCAAAAACATTTCTATTTCAAACTATTCAGTTAATTCAAGCAGTTATATATAACAATTCAGTTTAGTGTAAGTACAGTTTCAATGTCAAAAACAGTTCAATTTTAAACAATTCAGTTCTACATAAGCACGCAGTTTAAATGTAAGTACAGTTTAATTGTGAAAAACATTTCTATTTCTAGCTATGTCAAGCAATTCTAATTCAGCTAATTCAGTTTAGTATAAGTACAAATTTTGTTTATACACAGTTAAATGTCAAAACAGTTCTATTTTAAACTATTCAGTTTAGTGCAAATACAGTTTCAATATCAAAAAACAGTTCTATTTCAAATAGTTCAGTTTAGCATAAGCACACAGTTTGAATGTGAGTACGGTTTAATTGTCAAAAACATTTCTATTTCAGGCTATTCAGTTTAATCAAACAATTTAGTTTAGCATAAGTATGCCATTAGTTCTATTTAACCCATAGCTAGGACCCTATCAGGTGCTACCACGCCGGGCCAGAGTGGACCTGGGATCAATGGCAATGAATAGGTGCTCTGTATTCCCCAAGGCCCCAGCATTACTGGGATCTCATCATCAGACTGTTTAATGTCATATCAAGACACTCATTGGGGGAGTCTTACTCCTCTGCAGAGGTCCTGTCAGTGTATTCTACAGCCCCAGCCGACAGGGCAAAAAAGGAAAAGGAAAACTCACTTTACAGTGAAAAATGTCTTTTGGTAAATCTATAAAGATAAAATCAAATTCCAAACTGATTTTGATGACTATTTTCTTAGCATCACTAATTAATCCGACATATTTTAGAAACTTTGGATTCATTAGACCACTCAAGAATTGTTAATATCAATTTAAGGACACTTAACAACTATAAAGTCCAATTGCATAGACAAATGTTCATGACATGAGGTCAATATCTTTGTCAATTGCTGACACCTGCTACTAAAGAGCCAAGTACTTCAAGAGGCCAGTCTATTAAAAAACAGGAAGAAAATTGCTGAAGAGAAGGAAACAATGGTAAAATGAACAGTTATTTACAAAAGGAAATGGTAATATTATCAGAGGAAAAATAAAAATAACTGTTTCCTAGAAAAATACAAAGTGCATCAGAATTTGCATATTCATATAACTATCTATCTATTTTTTTCTGGGGAAACCTGCTTATTCAGTTTCTGTTACATTTTCAGTTCTCTAAACTGGTTCTACATACGTACCGAGCACTTCTTCTATATTTGATGTTTCGGGACTCATTCATTTTGTTTTTTTTTTCCTTCAAAGTTAGTTTAGTGACTCATTAGTTTTTTCTTTTCTTTTCCTGACAAATCATTTTCTTATATATATATATATATATATATATATATATATATATCATCATCATCATCATCAAGTCGTGCAGAAAAAAAATCTACCTTGGTTTCACCTATATATATATACACACACACACACACACACACACACATATATATATATATATATATATTTATATAATAGGATTTGGCATTAAATAACCCATAAGGGTTGATATGCCATAAACTATCAACCAAACAATAAAAAGAAAAGTGATTGATTTAATTATTGCTTGAATAATAAAGAACAGTGTTTTTTTTCTTTTCTGTATGTTTCTTTCTCTCTAACTTCTACGATGCTGAAACATATACATAAATCTAATGAACGAATCTTGCACTAATTTGAAAGTCTGACCTGGATGTAAAGCAGGCAATTGATATATCCACTAGGTACAAGTTTAGGGAGTTTTTTTAAATACATCAAAAAGCACTTAAAAGTTCATATCAAACTGAAGTGAACTCTTTTATAAAAGAGGAGCTGTTTGGTTGGTTTGAGTTGGTTTTATGGCATATCAACCATTGTAGGTTATTTAATGCCAAATCCTCTTTATACATACATATAAAATATATATGATTTGGTTGGGTTGGGTTGGGTTTTATGGCATATCAACCCTTGTAAGTTAATGCCAAATTGTCTTTATACATATATATTAAATATATATGATTTGGTTTGGTTTGGTTGGGTTTTATGGCATATCAACCATGGTAGGTTATTTAATGCCAAATCCTCTTTATACATATATATAAAAAATATATAGGATTTGGTTTGGTTGGGTTTTATGGCATATCAACCATTCTTGGTTATTTAATGCCAAATCCTCTTTATACATATATATTAAATATATATGATTTGGTTTGGTTGGGTTTTATGGCATATCAACCATTCTAGGTTATTTAATGCCAAATCCTCTTTATACATATATATTAAATATATAGGATTTGGTTTGGTTGGGTTTTATGGCATATCAACCATTCTTGGTTATTTAATGGCAAATCCATTTTTATAAATATAAACAGTTCTATTTCAAACAATACAATTTAGCGTAAGTACAGTTTAAATGTCAAACAGTTCTATTTGATCCATCGATAGGACCCTATCATGTGCTACCAGTGTGGGCCAGAGTGGACCTGAGAATGATGGCAATGAAGGGGTACTCCACATTCCCCAATTCTCCAGCATTACTCAGATTGTTTAATGTCATATCCAGATCACTCATTATGAGAGTCTTACCTCTCTGCAGAGATGCAGTCGGTGTATTCTACAGCTCCATATGACTGGGCAATAAAAGAGAAGGGATTAAACAATATTTTTACAGAATTTAAATGTACTTTAAAAACCTAAGAAAAATCACATCTCTCTATCTATCTATCTATCTATCTATCTATCTGTCCCTGTCTTGTTATATCTGACTATTTATCAATCTATCTATTTATCTATCTATGTCAGTCTGGTCACATCTATCTATCTATCTATCGAGAAAAATTAAAGAACAAAGTAATCCAAAGTGATGAATTTTATTGGATTATATACATACAATGAGATTTTACTTATCAATTGATATATATGAACAGGCTTAGATAGATACAGATAGGTCCTTTCTAGTGGGAAATTTTTCTCTTTTTTTCTCACTTAAAACTACAAAAATAATTTACAATGGAATTTCCTGATATTTTCCTATGATGATGAATATTTTCAATTTTTCTCCATATTGTCAGATTCTTTTCTGTTATTTACTTCCTATCTATCTATCTATCTATAGTGTACTCCGTATTCCCCAAAGCTCCAGCATGACTGAAGTCTCACCACCAAATAGTTCTGTGTTATATTCACATATTGACAGACAAGGATATAGTGTTGATTTTTTTATTTGACCTTTCTTGTTGGCAAGTGAGATAATATATCTATGGATGAAGGCAGTTTAAAGATTGTCCAAAGTCTCTAATGTTATAATCCAAGAACATGTTATTTTGAACATCCTTAGTCATTGTCGAAGATGTGGGTACAACTTTGTTCAGGAGTTAAGGATGTTTCCTGTGATCAATGAATTTTTTCAGACAATTTTTAAACTGTCTTTAACCACGGTTGCAACATCTTATTTACCAACAAGAAAAGGTAAATAAAAAAAAACTCAGCACCAAATCTTTTTCTGTCACATTCAATGATATATATATATATATATATATATTTGATTGAACATAATAGACATTTTTTGTCAACATATTTTTTTGTTAATCTTTTCAAATTGCCGTATTGATTTTATTCGAAGGGAATCGGTTGATAAACCTTCCATAATTAGTTATTTCCGAAGTACTTTCTGCCCAACTTTGGGCCATCATCAGGGGAGGATGTATTACAAAAGTGATGTAACTTTTGTATGTACATTACTACTTTATAAGGATGAGCATTTGTCCTGTTGTATTGTGCAGTGTTTACTTTTCAAATTTGTTTCTATAAATAGCGTCAGTTGCTAAAGACATTTAAGTACATTAGCACTGGTTTCAAAATTAATTCTATTAAGTTTTGGTTATATGTTCCTAATACGTAGTGCCTCGAGAATCAATAGTTTTTGCTTGTTATTTTTATGTTCTAATATTGTTGTGTTTTTGGCAAGAATTTTCTGTAATTCTGTTGTTGGGCATGAATGTTTTTTTAAATGCTGTGCTATGGAAAAGTTACATCACTTTTGTAATACATCCTTCCCTGATGATGGCCCAAAGTTGGGCAGAAAGTACTTGGGAAATAACTAATTATGGAAGGTTCATCAACCAATTCCCACTGAATATCATAAGATCAATACGGCAATTTGAAAGGATTAACAAAAAAATATGTTGCCCAGTCAGCTGGGGCTGTAGAATACACCGAGTGCTTCTCTGCAGAGGGGTAAGACCCCCCAACGAATGTCCTGGATATGACAATAAACAATCTGATGGTGAGGTTCCAGCAGTGTGAAGCTTTGGGGAATGCGGAGTACCCCTTCATTACCATCGCTCCCAGGTCCACTCTGGCCCGGAGTGGTAGCACCTGATAAGGGTCCTATGTATGGGTTAAATAGAACTAAACCCTGCTTCTTTCACTATACTGAATTTTGCATTTAAACTGTGTATTTATGCTAAACTGAATTGTTTAAAATAGAACTGTTTTGACATTGGAACTGTGTACTAGTGCTGAACTGAATTGCTCAAAATAGAACTGTTTTTGACGTCTAAACTGTGTACTTATGCTGAACTGAATTATCTGAAATAAAACTGTCTGACATTTAAATCTGTGTATTGCCCAGTCAGCTGGGGCTGTAGAATACACTGACTGCACCTCTGCAGAGGGGTAAGACCCCCCCCCAATGAGTGTCCTGGATATTACACTATACAGTCTGATGGTGAGGTTCCAGCAGTGCTGGAGCTTTGGGGAATGCGGAGTACCCCTTCATTACCATTGCTCCCAGGTCCACTCTGGCCCTATCTATGGGTTAAATAGAACTAACAGCATACTTATGCTAAAATGAATTGAGAAAACTGAATAGCTTGAAATAGAAACGTTTTTGACAATTAAACCGTACTTGCACTTAAACTGTGTGCTTATGCTTAACTGAATTATTTCAAATAGAACTGTTTTTCGACATTAAAACTGTATTTACACTTAACTGAATTATTACATATAACTGCTTGAATAGTTTGAAATGGAAATGTTTTTGACAATAAAACTGTGTACTTATGCTAAACTGAACTGTTTTCAATAGAACAGATTATTTACATAAAAATGGATTTGGCGTTAAATAACCTACAAAGGTTGATATGCCATAAAACCAACCAAACCAAACCAAACCAAAAAAATATGTAGACAAAAAATATTTATTATTTTCAATCAAATATGTATCAATGAAGAAATGCTGCCAAAATATACATATACATATATATATTCTTGAAAATTTGTGAACTTGTTGGATTCTGGTTGTAATATTGATCCATGATGATATTTATGCTTCTATTTAGAAGGGAGAAAAGGACTATAATTAGTATCTTATAATTATCTCTGTCAGACTGAAAATTTGAATGAATCCAAAGATAATGCTTAGCTCAATTGCTGACCCCACAAAATCTTCATTTGTTTGCCAATTGGACTGAAAACTGCTTTATTCTCAAGATAGAGCATTTTAAGTATATTGCTCTAATAATGAAGTGCCATATTTTATGAGTTTCAGTTACACTCCCCCCCCCCATACACATATATATAATGGGAGTTTTACTTATAGATTGATAGATATGAACAAGCAGAGGTAGACAGATAGATCTTTTGTAGCTGTACATTTTTCTCTTTTTTTTTCTTATTTAAAACTATTAGAAGAAGAAGAAGAAGAAGAAGAAGAAGAAGAAGAAGAATAACAACAACAACAACAACAAGGTTCTCTGAAAGATGGTTACCTCAATATGTTACAAATCATTTTATTGGCTGAATAGAACAATAAATGACCAACCAATTCTCTTGGTTCATGTAGAGTTAATTGCAGTCATATTTCTAAGACTGAAAGACATTAATAACTTCCCAACAGCCTCAATAAAAGTATAATTACAACTACTTCTTCCTAATGAGAATCTACTACTTTAGGTGTTGACTGGAAACCAAGTCTTTTAAAGCTTCTTATTTTTTCAAAAAAAAAAAAGAAATGGCAGGGTAGTGTACTGTAATTATTTCTAAAACATATAATAATAATAATATAGCCTTCATTCTTGTCTCATGATAACAAAACAAATTACAAAAATAAACATCAGGCCTATGTCAATTCAAAGTCATAAATAAAGATAAGTAATTTTCACTGAATATATACTTATACATGAATTAAAAACGGAAAATACAGTGACATAATAATTACTGAAAGAAGTAGGGAGAATTAAAAAAGCAGTTTGAAAATAAAAGTAATGGAAAATATCTCCTCACAGTTAAAGAAATAATCAAAAGAGCAATGTTTTTAATCTTTCTGCATAAATTACATTTAGTGGGAGACCTACATTTTAGGGGTGGGGATGGCCTATATTTTTTTTTTTTTTTTTTTTTTTTTGTGGGGGAACCTTTATTTTGGGTGTCCGTGAAGCTTGAACTGTTAAGGGAAGTTTCACATCTTTAATAACCTTTTTAACTTTATTTTGACTATTGTTTTATATTGAATTATAGTTATGTTATTTTCTGAATGCCCTTTCCCATACAGTTAACAATTATCTTTCAAGCAATAAATGTGGAGTAAAATAACTTCTGGGGGTCCCTCCCAGGATTAGGGGCCTTAAAACTTAAGTTTCATTAGTTTTATAGTAGATCTGTTTCAGACACAGGAAGAAACAAATGAAAGATATATATAGTTAGAATACAAACATACATTTAATTACAAAAGGAACAGACTATACTGAAAAAGAATTTACATACAAGTTTACTGTTTAGACAAGAAGTGTAAAAAAGCCATAAGTAACTTTGGTTTGGTCTTTTTAACTCTATATTAACGCCTGATGGGGTTATTTAATGGTAAATTGTAACCAATATTCATTAGCAAACTGGACTGAAAATTATTGCATCCTCCGAGATAATGCTAAAATAAAATCTTGCAAGGATGAACCATTTTTTCTGAGTTTCAGTTACATGCACACACACACACACACATTCATGCATATATATATATATATATATATATATATACACACACACACACACACACATATATATATGTGATGCATTCAATAAGCTTACAGACTTTTTTTGTACAGGCATTTAAAATTGTCATAGACTCTTGAAAATTCAGTATGTTATTGCTATACATCTTATGAGATGACTGACCAATTTTTATGATTTCAGGTTCAAATCAACAGCTACAGCAGCAATTGGAATACACTTTACTAAAGCCTGATTGTCACTGCTGGTGAATTTCAAAAATGCAATCTGGACATGAGGATACTTTAGAAGAACGATATGCAATAAAATTCTGTTTTAAACTTGGAAAAAATGCTATAGAAATATATGGAATGCTTCAGACTGCTTTTGGAGCATCTTACATGAATCAAGCATCAGTTTTTGAGTGGCATAAGAGATTCAAGGAAGCCAAGGAGTCTGTGAGGGATGATGAGAGGTGTGGGAGGAGTAAGGTAGTCAATATACAAGAGTTGATTGGCCAAAGAGTTAGGGTTAGGGTTAGGGTTACTATGTTTAGGTTTTAAGGGAGTTCAGGAAGAGATTCCATCAGAAGAGGCCAGCACTCATCAAATCGGGTCAGTTGCCTTTTCACCAGGACAATGCACCAGTCCACAACTCTATCCTTGTCACAGACTATTTGACCAAGATGGGCATCAAGACAGTTCCTCAGCCTTTCTATAGTCCAGACCTTGCTCCCGTGATTTTTGCTTATTCCCTAAGCTCAGAGGCTGTTGCTATGAGACTATCGAGGAGATGAAAGAGGCTGTGACGAAGCTCATTGACATGCTGACACAAGAGGACTTCCATAGAGCCTCCCAGGAGTTGTTGGAACGGTACAATAAATGCATTGCAGCTGGAGGAGATTACTTCGAAGGGGACTAGAGTTTCATGTGTGTACTATCAATAAAAGTGCCCATATGAAAAAAGTCTGGAAACTTATTTAATGATCCTCGTATATCAGCTCAGGAATTATAACATATATGTAGTGGCTTTCACTTGTTTACATTTTGTGTTATTAGATACCAGAGTGCTCTATTCGTTAGAAGACCTTTGTATTTGATAGATATGAACAGGCTTAGATAGACACAGATAGATCTTTTCAACCAGTACATTTTTTCTCTTTTTTTCTTAAAACTATTAAAATGATTTACAATCAAATTTCCTGATTTTTTCCGATGGTGATGATGAACATTTTCAATATTCCATTGCATTTTTTGAATTCCGCTTACTTTCTTACGATCATTTGCCTTCACTGTTACGATATTTGATGGTGAGGTTCCAGTAATGCTTGAGCTTTGGGGAATGTGGAGTACCTCTTTATTGCCATCGCTCCCAGGTCCACTCTGGCCCGGAATGGTAGCACCTGATAGAGCCCTATATATGTGTTAAATAGAACTAACTGCATACTTATGCTCAACTGAATTGTTTGAATTAGAATTGTTTGACTAAACGGAATAGCTTAAAATACAAATGTTTTTGACAATTAAACTGTATTTACATTTAAACTGCGTGCTTATGCCAAACTCAATTGTTTGAAATGAAACTGTTTTTGACATTGAAACTTACACTAAACTAAATTGTTTAATATAGAACTGTTTTGGTGTTTAACTGTGTGTAAACAAAACCTGTACTTATGCTAAATTGATTTAGCTGAATTAGAACTGTTCAAATAAACTGAATAGCTAGAAATAGAAATGTTTTTGACAATTAAACTGTGTACTCATGCTAAACTGAATGGTTTGCAATAGAACTGACTATTTGCCTAAAAATGGATTTGGCGTTATATGACCAACAAAGGTTGATATGCCATAAAACCCAAACAACCAACCATCCATAACCTCTCAGCATAAAATAAACCTCGATAGGTTGGCATGCCCTTAAAATTAATCAATCATAAAAAATAAGAATTTGAGAAGAAAGTCCCAATGGAATACGGTTTAAAGTGCTTGGCTCTGATGACTCTTGTCATGCTATTACATTCACTTTTGGACTAATACCCAAGGGAAAGGTATAAAACCTCTTATCCTCCCAGTTGCGGGTTAAATAGTACCAAT
Organism: Sepioteuthis lessoniana; assembly: GCA_963585895.1. Lineage (NCBI taxonomy): Eukaryota > Metazoa > Mollusca > Cephalopoda > Myopsida > Loliginidae > Sepioteuthis > Sepioteuthis lessoniana. The sequence goes on from OY757918.1 coordinate 94,630,135, forward strand.
GCTATTTTCCTACAAAACAACTTTGGTATCAAATAACCCATGAAGTTTGATATACCATTAAACAAAGAAACCAAACCAAACTAAAAATTTGTCAATTTGACCTAATATGTACTAATATGTACTACCATTCCAGGTCAAAGTGGACCTGGGAGTAATAGCATTAAAGGGGTACTCCACATTCCCTATATTTCCAGAACTAGAGTCCCATGAACAGATATCACCATACCCTGTACACTTTCATTTTTAAGGGTGAAAGAAACTCAAGAAATTCTGTGCTGCATGTTGAGCTTTAAGATAAATATCTAGAATAGCATTCATATTTCTTGGCACTGAGTTATTAAATTTCTTGGTTGGGTTGGGAACTTTTCAGCACCCCCTTACATGCACATGTATATAATATATTAAAGAAAAAAGAAATTAAATTCAAAAATAAAGAACTAAGTATTAAATTCCTTTACAAGTAGATGTTCATAATTCTATCATCAAAAACCAAGAAAGCAGAACTGGTTGAATGTTTTTCCATTCAACACATCAAGTGATTTCAAGTCGTACATACTTGAAGTTGTTTAACATTCAATGATAAAATATTTTTTATTATTTATAAATTTCCTACATCAGTAACTTCATCATTTTGTGTCTGAGTAGACACTAATCATCATCCAAGGTTCCTCTTCTCAAGTTTTGCGTGGTGTGGAGTCACACCTTCATTGACATTACTCCCAGGTCCACTTTGACTTTGAATGGCAGAACTTGTTAGAGTCCCATCTATGAGGCAAAGAGATTATTTTTGAAAACTGTTATTATTAAATAAGAACAGATACTTGAAACCATGTAGTTGCTTGCAAATTATTTTTATTAAATAGAATACTTGAAACCATATAATTATGTACTAATTATTAGTATTAAAAAGTAAAGTTGGTGACCAGAAGGCTCCCCTTTCAATAGCTACTATACCAAGGTGTAGGGGAGGGTGCTACTCCTTTCCCTGGATTGCTCCACTTTACCCTTGATCCTTACCTTATAGTGCTGAGTGTTAAGCAAGCCGGCATCAAGTACCATTTTTTGAGTCTTTGGTATGACTCGACTTGGGATTGAACCCTGGTCTCCCAGACCATTGGCAAACACTCTAACTGGCCCATTGGCCTAGTGGTTAGAGTGTTTGCCAATTGTCTGGGAGACCTGGGTTCAATCCCAGGTTGCGTCATACCAAAGACTTGGTACTTGATCCCTACTTGCTTAACACTCAGCAATATAAGGTACATATCAAGGAGTAAAGTGGAGCAATCCAGGGAAAGGAGTAGCACCCTCCCCTACACTTCAGTGTAGTAGCTATTGAAAAGGGAGCCTTCTGGTCACCCTCGACTACGGTCGCCAACTTTTACTTACTTATAAGTATTAAGAATAGTTACTTAAAACCATGTGTGTTTATAAATGATTATTATTACTATTAGTCACTAGAAATTATGCTGCTTGCAAAAAAAGAACACTGATTTAAAATAACCCAACAAGGGTTGACATGCCATAAAACCAACCAAGCAACCAACTGACCAATCTCTTTATATTTGTGTGTCTGGATATTTTTTATTTATACATTTTAATACATAATTATTAATATCTATATTGAGGATATATATCTTGTTATTTATATTTGGCTTTATATTTATACTAGCAAACTTATCCAGCATCGCATGGGTGAAAAATAAGGTGTTTAAATTAAAATATATGTTTCAGTTTTTTGTTCGATTGGTTGTTTGGTTATGTTTTATGGCATATCAACCCTTGTTGGTTATTTAGTGCCAAATCCTCTTTATACATATACATATATATGATTTGTAAACAAATAGTTTATTTTAAAATGAACCAGAACTCATTTGTTTGCACACAGTTAAATGGTTTCAAATATTGCTATTTAACACTAATAATTCAATCTAACATCAATCATTTGTTTAACAGATTTAAATGGTTTTAAGTATAGAAAATGATTATATTTTTCTATTTGACCTATAGATTAGACTCTAACAGATATTAAAACTTCAGGTTAGAGTGGATCTGGGAATAATGGCAATGAAGGGATACCGCATATTCACCAGACCTCTAAAACTGGAGCCTTACCATCAGATACAGTTTAGTGTCATACCTGGGACACTCAATTTTGTGGACTTTTTATGCTTTCCCCAAAAGAAAATATTTTTTCCCAGTGAAAAATAGTCTCCCGTTCCCCAGTAATAAATCTCACTCTAAATAGGCCTGTGACATGGAACTATAATTTATATTTGAAATAGTATATAATCTTTAGTCAGAGAAATCGTAGAATTGTATAAATTATTTATATTAACAATAGTCATTTGGAATTGCTTGAAATACTTGAAACCATATAACAGCATGCAAACAAATTATTAATAAATAGGAATTGTATCTTGAAACCATATTTGTGTGAGAATTATTAGTATTAGATAAAAATACTTGAAACCATACAACTATGTGTAAATTATTCGTATAAGATAGGAATACTTGAACCATTCAAATGAGTGCAAATTATTTGTAATAGGTAGGAATACTTTATACCATATAACTTATTTGTATTAGATAGAAATACTTGAAACCACACAACTGTATAATATATTTGTTTTAGGAATAATTAATCGAAGCTATAATTGTTTTCAAATGATTATCATCTTTAGTAACTTGAAATTATACAACTGCTTTCAGAAAAATGACTTGAACATTGAATAAACTAAGAAGAGTTGACTTGCAATAAAAACCAACCAACCAACAGAACAGTTTGCATCTCCTATTTTGTTGTGCATATTTCTTCACATACCTGGACAGCTACCGATTCTAAAGAAGTCTGCTGATCTAACTGGATAAAATTACACCAGGTGACATCTCCACATTAAAGGGTAGTCCTCTAAAACTAGTGGACAAGTTCACCTAACTCAGAAGTAGTGTCTCATCAACCGAGAATGACATCAACACATGACTAAAAAGGCATGGACAACTATCGATAGGCTATCGGTCATATGGAAGTCAGACCTAACCAATAAAATAAAACACAATTTTTTTCCAAGCAGCAGTTGTGTCGATACTGCTATATGGATGCACCACATGGATGCTAACTAAACGTATGGAGAAAAAACTTGACAGCAATTACACTTGAATGCTGTGAGCCATTTGAACAAGTCCTGGAGGCAACATCCTACAAAACAGCAGCTGTACGGCCACCTACCACCCATCACGAAAACTATCCAAATTAGACAAACCAGACATGCGGGACACTGCTGGAGAAGTAAGGACGGACTCATAAGTATTATACTCCTGTAGACCCCTTCACATGGATGAACAAAGGTAGGACGACCAGCTAGAACCTATATACAACAGCTCTGTGCCGATACAGGATGTAACCTGGAAGACCTGAGAGATGAACAATAGAGACAGGCGGTGAGAGAGCGTCAGGGAGATCTATGCTAGCTGTGCAACATGATGATGATGCTTCTTGATGAACTGTTTGTATGTTGAGTGTATGAAATATACCTTATATCTTAGCTTATTATAATGGCCGAGGGATTTCGTTTTATATATCTTGCCTTTGGGTTTAGTTAGGCTGATAACCTTTCGGCTCAGTGCATGGGTTAGTTAGGTGCAAACATGAGCGCAGGTGTTCACGCGCGTGCGGAGCGGACGTGTCATTCAGAGATGTCACAATAAAAATCCCAGATAGAGGATATGACCAGGGATGTGAGTGACGTCACGCACCGGAAGCGTGGGCTGAGATTTGAGAAAAGTAATCTAGTTGAGTTTTGCCGTCGGAAGAAGAAGGTTGACTTTCGCTTGCTCACCGAGGCCTTGTGGCGGGTGCTGCGCGTGTTGGGGGGGGGCAGATGGAAAAGTCAGCATAGAAAGATTGTGCCTCTCTCCTTATGTCGAAAAGCCTTTAAACTCAAAGATAATAAAAAGTTTCGTACCTGAACTAAGAAGTCGTAACTTTTTGTGTTTCGGGATTCCTACATTATCGATATATATGCGTTTTGCGTACCGGTATGAATGTGTCTATTTCACGTATTCATATCTGGCTATGTAACAGGGATCCCTGAACTCATTGACTCAAAATGATCAATATGTCCTGTGTGAAGAGATACATAAAAATTTGTGCTGGGAAAGAGTCCACAACTTCCAATATTTACAGCCAAACTACAACTCAGTTTATATGTGGCGAGGATATCCTTTATTTATCAAAATTTATTATTTACAAATTATTATGATTATTATCCTGAATTACTTGAAACCATATAATCACCGCAAAAAAAGACTGACTTGGGCATTGCATACCCCAAACCAACCTCTCTGCTTGTCTGCTTTTTGAGAGCACTGCAGATGCTTTTACCAAAGTTGGGAAGGTGACGAAGCTGGAAAGTAGAAATAAATCGATTTTATATTTATTTAAAAAAACAATCTTGATAAGAATATTGTTGAAATCTATATCAGTTTGTTCCAAAGACCTATTGTGGTGGAGGGGTGACCGAGATTATTGCAAATTGACTTACACCACGGAACATGTGGAAATTTGTTTTGTCTCAAAACGTAAGAAGAAATAGATTTATCAACTCATATTGACATATTGACAAAGGGAAGGTTTACCTGAAATGACAGATAACACACACAAATAGAAAATCATAGAAAACGTTTATAAGAGGTTTGTTAAACAAGCAGAAATCGTATCTGCTATTTCTTTAGATATGGTAAAACTGAATTTTGCTTTCGTTTCCTCTATTTTAATAAAAGTAAAGTTGGCGACCGTAGTTGAGGGCGACCCGAAGGTTTCCTTTCCAATAACTACAATACCAAGATGTAGGGGAGGGCACTACTCCATTCCTTAGATTTCTCCACTTTACTCTTGATCTTTACCTTATCATATTTACCAACCCCTCCGCTCGGGCAGGATATGACACAAGGTCAGTTTTTAAGCGGAGTTTAATAGGTTTGAATTCAGAGTTTTCCTTCTCCTAGACTAGTTGCCTCACCAAGGCTGAAGAACCTAGTCTGCCCTACTATTTACCCATAGCTGGAGGGAGAATAATTGGATTCATACCTTTCCCAAGGGTATTATTCATACCTTTCCCAAGGCTATGTGAAATGCAATCAGTCTCGTCCAGAATTTGAACTCGTGTCGCCGTGTCCATTTCCTACGACGATAACCATTACACCTTATAATGCTTAGTGTTAAGTAAGCCGGCATCAAGTACCATTTTTGAGTCTTTAGTATGACTCGACCTGGACCATTGCCGAATAAATCTACTATTTAGGCCAATGTTTTAATAATAAGGTACAATTTATAGCACTTTGTCCATAAAATACAATAACATAAGGGAAAAAAAAGAATTTACCAAAAATTAAAACTGAATTAAGCAAAATTTTAAGCAGGAAATTAGTCATTGTCTTTAACTGGAATCATTTTGAGATGAGGCTTCTTAATCTGAGGATTAATTTTTTTATTTATTGTGGACTTTTTGTCCTCATCTTGGTAGTTTTTGTGTTGTTTCTTTTTTCACAACGTTTCGGCCAAATTTCACCTCTGGCCTTCTTCAAAGACCAAAAAATCCATCCTTGATCGGCCTTCGGGGCCCGTGGCACAGCGGATAGAGGCGTTGGGTCTCTACGTTTCCAGGTGAGCCGGCCAGAGGTTTACTTGGTCAAAAACGTGGTGCGATAGACAACAACTATGGAAGGCAGTAATTACTGGGGACACGGTTACAAGACTCAGCATTCCTATCCGAGGTCGCAGTAAATCACCCGAAGAAGGCCAGAGGTGAAATTTGGCCGAAACGTAGTGAAAGAAGAAACAACACAAGAACTACCAAGATGAGGACAAAAAATCCGCAATAAATAAAAAAATTAATTCTCAGGAAATTAGTATCAATACCAATTCACATATTCGACTTACTATCATATGCGTATTCATTTTGATAAAAATAAAGGGATAAATAGCAGCCTACCTGCTGTATTGTAGATTAATATTACAAATGGGGGAAATCCCGTTCTCTCTCTACCTCAATTTTAGCCCGTTGTGTCTCTTCCCTGGCCGTAATTGCCTTTAAAGTCTTTGAATTTGAGACTCCAGCTCTCTAGACTTCTCAGAAAAACGGAAAAAAATAGTGAGATGAGCTGGCACTGAAAACAAAAAAAATCTAGCTGATATTGAATAAAAACAGTAATCGTTTTAACAAATTTGACTGCTAGTCAAATTTAATGCGTAAATTGTAGGTATAATTATTTTTTGATATTCACTGAGGCTCAGTTCCAGGGCACCTGCAGGTGCCAAAATCTATAGATTCTCGAGTTCCTTACATCAAATGATTTCGTATCTGCCTAAAGTGGCGCACTTGGACTTGAACGAAACGCCCGGAGAAAAAGCTAGATGAGAAATACACGAGAATGTTACATGCTGTCTTGAACAAATTCTGGAAGAAGCGCTTAACAAAACGGCCACTTACCTCCCATCTCACAAACCCTCCAAGTAAGACGAGCAAGACATGCTAGCCACTTCTGGGGAAGCAAGAACGAATAAAGTGACGTTTTCTTATAAACTCCTACACATGGATACATCCTCCAGTACATTTCCGCCTGAAGTCCGTGTAAAACCTCGTAAAAAACTTCGTAGCGGACTTACAGTGACCATAATTCTATTATTTATATTTTATTTCTTCCATTATAGCATCGAGCACTCTTTTTATGCAAAAACTTTTCTTATTTGCAGTTCTTCTATCATTATATATATAGACCGTTCTGCGCGAGCAAGATCTGACACAAGGTCAATTTTTAAGCAGACTTAAACAGATTTGAATGTAGAGCTTTTCTTCTTCTAAACCGGTTGCCCCACCAAGGTTAAGAAACCAGTCTGCCCTACTATTTACCCTTCACTGGAGAGAGAAGAGTTCGATTCATACCTTTCCCAAGAGTATTAACGCTATTTGAAATGCAAACGGCTTTGTCAAGGCTCTGAACTGGGACGCTGTATCCATTTCCTACGACGGGAAACATTTAACCACGAACGCCTTCTAATATATATATATATATATAGAGAGAGAGAGAGAGAGAGAGAGAAAGAAAGAGAGAGGGATAGTGTGTGCGTGTGTGTGTGTGAAGGAGGAGGAGGAGGAGGCACTCATGGTGTAAATGGTTTTTATTTCCAATAGCAAAACGAACGACAATGCCATTCCCCGAGTGGTGAGACCAAATCTGCTCAATGAACAGAGACACAAAGAAAGGTCTTATTCGTAGGAAAAGCGGGAACAAAAAAGAACGACAGAGGACTCTGAATTCGCACGTGACTAATGAAAACATAATGTTCAAAGACATGTCCTCTAATCCTAGGGAAGACAATTATTTATTGTTACACAACTAAACCTGTGTTCAGGGATTGAGTAAAGGATTCAGTTCGAAATTTCTTGAAGGTTAATGACCACGACAAGAACACTTGAAGAAGGTCGGAGCATACAAAGGTCGAAATATTGTGAGCGTAACAACCAAGATAAGGATAATAGTACGAATTGTGAAAATGATATAAATAAAGTGATATCATATTTATGTACGTTTATACCGGCGCACTTCTTCCTGTATAGTTTATTGTCCAGTCGGCAGAGGCTGTAGAATACATCGACTGCTTCTCTGCAGAGGGGTAAGACACCCCCCAGCAAGTGTCCTGGATATGACACTAAACAATCTGATGGTGAAGTTCCAGTAATGCTGGAGCTTTGGGGAATGCGGAGCACTCCTTCATTGCCATCGCTCCTTGGTCCACTCTGGCCTGGAATGGTAGCACATGATAAGGGTCCTATCGATGTGTTAAATAGAACTGTTTTTTTTTGCATTTAAACTGCGTATTTATGCTAAACTGAATTGTTTGAAATAGAACTATTTTGACATTTAAACTTTGTACTTATTCTAAACTGAATTGCTCAAAATAGAACTGTTTTTGACTCTTAAACTGTGTACTTATCCTATACTTAATTTTTGAAATGCAACTGTTTTTGATATGGAAACTGCACTTATACTAAACTGAACTGCTTAATATAGAACTGTTTTGACATTTAACTATGTAAACAAAATCTATACTTTACTAAACTGAATTACCTGAATTAGAACTGTTTGACTAAACGGAATAGCTTGAAATAGAAATGTTTTTGACAATAAAACTGTGTATTCATGGTAAACTAGATTGTTTGAAATACAACTGATTATTTGTATAAAAATAGATTTGGCATTAAATAACCTACAAAGGTTGATATGCCATAAAACCCAACCAACCAACCAACTGTATAGTTTAGATTATTTATCATACCAAATATTATGTAAATAGATGCCATGCTGTAGGTGTGAACAAAGCATTTGATAGGCCTATTGCCAAGGGAACCTAGCCCCTTCTGAAAATCATTTGGCACTTTTGAATGCGATCAGAACTAATTTTGGTATGCTAATTCTTACTACGTAAGCCATTTTTGACTAGATTTGTACGCCCCCACGCACTATTTGTATTTGTACCCAACCCCAAACCCCACCCCAGGCTTAATGGATGTTCCCCAACTTTCGATAACCTGGCAATATGCCTGACATTTCAGTAGGAAATTGACACCAGAAGGAGAAAAAAATTGTATAAAAGTTAATCCTTTCGCTACGAGTGAGGAAAAAGATCAGAGAAAATTCTGATATAAAAACTGAGTACATAATCATATCAGGTTGATTGATTGATTGATTGATTTTAGTGGCATGGCAATCCGTAGGGGATTATTTTATGCCTAGAGGTAAGGGAATTGCGTTTATAGTACACTTATCTCTACATTTTTGTGTAGTTATTTCTCAGAGTGTTTTTGTTCACAATTTTATGATATCAAATATTCCTATCTAATATAAATAATTTGTGGACAGTTGTATGGTTTTAAGTATTTTTATCAAATACTAATTATTATATAGTTTCGAGTAATCATTTTTATCTAATAATAGTCATTTTTTTTGTATTCAGTTAAATGTTTTTAAGTAACTAATAATAATAATCCTTAGTAAACAAATACAGATACAAATAACTATGTACAGTTATATTAAGTATTCGTATATGACACAAATAATTTGCACGTTGTTGTGTAGTGGGTGCATATTATTGTTTAGCGGATATGTTACTCATCCATTTGTAGTGAGTGAGAGTGAGCTCTCACCCGTATTTTACGGGAATCACTTTCACGTTTAGTTCCACTACAAATTCAACACAAATTTTTACACGTAAAACAAATGGAATATGACAACAACGAACATTAAGAAACAAACAATTTAATATTCATAACAAAATAGGAATAAAAATAAATGAGAAACATAATGTGCGAGTGGCCCTTGTAGAAATACAGTTATGACCAGTTAAATGAAAATAGGGTTGTTCACACGTGTGTTTGTGTGTGTTTACATGTTAATAAAGTCTATCAAATAAGTAGTTCCATGGTTGGCCGAACTAAGTTGGATAAAAATAATTGTCTTCACTTACTTATGTGGGTATATGTGTGTGTATATGATTGATAGACCGTAGGTATGGGTCTTTGCTTTCATTAAGTCCGCACTGTATGTTTTCTTAAGATTTTGGCGACAACGTATCGCATTGAGGAAAGAAAGTTTTAGGCCTTTCCCTTTGAGTCTATATCGCGGCTCTATGTGGCTCGTTTCATGACCTCTAGTGAAAAGTCTTTTTGGGTAGTAGACGGAATGACTTTTTGGCCGTGGAAGAAATGAATTGAATGACCAAAAACTGACCTGGTTGATTAAATTCTTCGTTATTTATACTTTAGTATTGGATCAAAAAATAGTTTTATTGCGGGTCCTTAAATTTAAGCGCGTAGACATTTCTTGACCAATCAGATTCGTATTTTTACTTATTTGTTTTAGAGCCTAAAAATTTTCTGTTGATTAGTTTCTGATCTGGATTTTCTAAAATGTTCTTATTCTATGTTTTTAGCTGATTGGTCGAAAAATATAAAAATGTAACTTCAATGCAAATGCGGTTTTGATCCAAAATTTCTAGAATGTTCTTATGTATGTTTTTGTTGATTATTTTAAGACTAAAAATGTGTATTCGATAGTTACATGGTTTTTAGTATTTTTATCAAATGCTAATAATCATGTGGTTTCGAGGTACTAAATATGCCTCATTATCATATGCAGTTTTGTTTCATACCCAGGACATCTATTTAGTGGGGAGGATACAGTCAGTGTATTTTAATTCTTGATAAAAAGGCATAGAGAAAAGTGAAAGTTTGAAAAGTTGTTTATCTGTTAACAAAAGAAAAGTCAGAAAAATTTTTTTAAGTAAAAGATATTTTTAAGATCTATGAAAAAGTGAACTAATTATCGGATTTTATCAAAGTTTTCAATACTTATATAATAAAGGATGAAATTATTTTAAAGAAATTTATATTTCAAAATTCAGAGAAAAAAAACACGAAGTCTTTACACAATACAAGTAGTGAAGTAAGGGCACCTCGCGTAATGCAATGGTTAACAAGCTAGACTAGCAAACCTTCCTGAGTGAGTTCGATTCTCATTGGATGCCCCATTTATACGGCCTTGTGCTGCGTCTAAGCGAAAAGCTTAGAAAATTACTAACTACGTAAGTGGTGTAATGGTTAGTAAACTAGACTAGCAAACCTTCCTGAGTAAGTTCGAGCCTCACTGGGTGCCCCATTTATACGGCCTTGTGCTGCGTCTAAGCGAAAAGCTTAGAAAATTACTAACTACGTGAGTGGTGTAATGGTTAGTAAACTAGACTAGCAAACCTTCACGAGTGAGTTCGATTCTCATTGGATGCCCCGTTCATTCGGCCTTGTGCCACATCGAAGCAAATAGCTTCGTAGATTATCACAAGTAGTGAAATAAATAAGGCGCGAGGCAAACTATGCTCAAACAATGGCTGCAAAGTCAATTTTTCTGTTCAGTTGGCCTGAATTCAAATTTTCATTCATCTAAACATGGTGCCTTGCTATGGTTAAACAACCCAGACTGCTCATTGCTTAGTTGAGAAGAGCTGAATTCATCCCTTTACGAAGGGCATTAGCACAAAGTAAAATACAAACAACTTCGTCCAGGATTTGAACTGGGTTCGCTGAGTTCATTCTTATATCCTTTAAGGTTTTGAAATTTTATTTTTCCATAGGTGAATTAAACACAATGAATAAGTACTGATCTTTTTCTGTTTTTGACGCAAATTTTCTCTTTTACAAACCTTATACAAAATCTACATTAATATTGTCCTCGGAAGATCAAGAAGAAAGAGATTGCTATTTAATAGGTTAAACAAAACATAAGAAGATGCATTTCCAGTGTTCCTTAACAAAATAAATCCATTATTAATCGTGAATAATACGTTTGAATAGGAAATTCTGAAAAAAAAAAATCTTGTATATAATACGTACTGACTTTTTGGTTTGGTTTCTTTGTTTAATAGCACTTCAACCTTTGTAGGTTATTTAATGCCAAAGCCATTCTCCTAGAAGAACAGTAGTGGTATTATTTAACCCATAGCTGGGAGGATAAGGGGGTTCATATCTTTCCCAAGGGTATTTGCCCGAAAGGGAATGTAATAGCACGACTGGAGTACGAACTCGCTTACTACGATTCCGCAGTCCATCGCTATAACCATTACACCACGAGGACAACCCTCACTAACTTTTTAGAATTTGTTCACAAAAATGCAACAATCTTGCAACGAAAATAAGCTCACACGAAGAGAAACAAAATTATAAACAAGCACACATTCAAGTAATAATTTACTAAGCTTTTTGTTTATGAGGCACAAGGCCGTATGAAGGGGGCACCTGGTGAGACTCGAACTCACTTGTGAAGGTTTGCTAGTCTAGTTTACTAACCATTACACCACTTACGTAGTTAGTAATTTTCTAAGCTTTTTGCTAAGACGCAGCACAAGGCCGTATAAATGGGGCACCCAGTGAGATTCGAACTCACTCGTGAACGTCTGCTAGTGTAGCTTACTAACCATTACAACACTCAAGTGGTTAGTAGCTATTTCTCTGTCGCAGCGCGAAACAGTAATGTTTGTTATACTTAAGATGTACTTATAGATATTACAGATATTTCAGTGATGTTGTCCCAACTATGCCAATGCATGTGTCCAGAAGTTAATACAGTTCTCGTATCTAATACCCACCCTTAACTGTACTTATAGATATTACAGATATTTCGGTGATGCTGTCCCAACTATGCCAATGTCCAGAAGTTAATAAAGATCTCGTTAATACCCAAGCTTAACTTTTAGGCTAAAAATCTGGTGGGGAAAAGTACAGGAATTATTACGGTACTCTGACATACATGTCACTCAAAAACCTCCGGGGATTTCTCTTTATGGAAAATTAGATATCTTTAAGCATCCAAATGATGTTTCCTTTTTTTTTTCTTTTTTAGAGATTTCATACAATTAAATGAATAATAGCTTGATCATCTTAAAAGTTACTTTCACAATTTCTTTTACAAATTCCAACCGTTAAACATTAATATTTAGTTCTAGTTTAAGATACGAACCCTTATCTTTAAAATTTGGGAAAAAAGTGCGAATTATACAGCAATATTTACGGTACTTTATTTTTATCAAATACTGAAGCTAACATAAAATCGTTCGTGTGATACGCACATAAAATGATTCATCATACAAAGACGTTTTATTTAAGTCTGACTAAGAACTCCTCTAAGAATAATACACAACAAAAGGTCATCAATAATTCAACAAGCCACTAAAACTTCTTCCTGACATATCCAGCCAATTTACGTTTAATTTATTTTGTGATTTGAAACAGACTTGACTATCAACTAACAACGAATGAGTCAATTAAAGACATAAAATTTACCTCACCCCACTGAGGTAGCAGGATGTGACACAAGGTCAGTTTAATGCTGGGGAAAACCCCGCCCCAGAAAGTGTACCTCTCATGAAAAGCGGGTAGATGCGAAAGTGTTCAGTCCAGTCAGCATTCCTTCACGGGCGTTCAGGCTGATCACCTGGCATTCGGGCCTAGTGGTTATGCTTGTCGAACTAAATTTGGCCTCGGGGGCTATTCCTCTGGTCTTTGTCTGATTGCAGGAATTAGTTTAATGCTTGGAGCCTGAGATGCCCCAAAAGGGAAATGCAGATAGGGTCAAGAATTTTTGCACCTACAGCGCATGAATATCGATTCGTGCTCGTCCTCCTCCATAAAAAGGCCTTGCGCCATATTCTGACACGGTAGGGTGTCACATAAATCGCACTCAGCATTCCTTCAAATGGGGGGGGGCATAAATATCCAGCTATAAACACGACTCCTTAACCCTTTTAGAAAATGGGGGCTAGTGTTGCTTGGACAGATGGTCCTCTGGGACTGGATCAAATGAGTTGGCATCTCTCGAGTAAATTTAACATAAGCTTGCTAACAACTGCTTTAGAGTCAGAACACAAACAGAAGTGTTAAGTATTACATGAAATGATCCATGTACTGTTTAGTTTCTTACTGTAACAGCAATCCCTGATGATATGTATGTTTAGCATAAGTACGCAGTATAAATGTCAAAACAGTTCTATTTCTAATAATTCAGTTTAACATAAGTACATAGTTTAGTTCTAGTTGACCCATAGATGGACACTATCAGGTGCTACCACTTCGGGCTAGAGTCGACTTGGGAGCAATGGCAATGCAGGGGTACTCCGCATACCCCAAAGTTCTAGCATTACTGGAGCCTCACCATCAGATTGTTTAGTGTCATACCCAGGAAACTCGTTGCGGGGAGTCTTACCCCTCTGCAGATCGATAAACAGGTGAATGCTGTGAGATAGATAGATAGATAGATAGATAGATAGATAGATAGATAGAAATGAAGAAATAGACAGATAGACAGATATAAAGACAAAAAAGAACAAAAATAGAAACAAAGAGATAGATAGATAGATACTGAGCGAGCAAGCTGCTAGATAGATAGATCGATAAATAGATGAATGCTGTGAGATAGACACTTAGGGAACCAACGCCTATAATCGTTACGCTATGTGTCCTTCTGGACAGTTTAGAGTGAATTTTTGGGACTAAGCTTCTAAGGAGACAATCATCTGGAGGTTACAGGTTCAATCCTGACTTCAGGCGAGTAACAATACAGGAATACTTAACACTTGTACCCGGTTATGGCTTACGGAATCAAAACAGGCGACCCCTATGGCTTCAATAAAGGACATAACTCGAAGTTCCGTGAAGGTTCCCGAGTTCGACAAACATCTGAAGAAGGCCGGAGGCATATCGGCCAAAACGTTGTGGAAATAACAATAAAGATGAAGACAATAGACAGAAAACCCTTAATGATAAAAATATATTTCTAGGTTCTTGTTATTTATTAAAGAGTGTCTTGCTGGCACTTGCTCCCAAACAAGACTCAAAAGCTATCGATCGTCATTCCTGTCTTGGTGACGAAAGTAATTAACAAACACGCATTTATAGTTTGTTTCCCACATTTGATACTAAATGTTTCAATTAGATTAGGTCGGCCTTTTCAATAGGTTTCAAACTGTTGTTAATAAATGTATTAGAGGAAAAAACTCAAGATCTTTTTCCTTTCAGTCAAAGCCACACAAAGGGGCTTCTTAACTTTAAAACTCTTCAAACACACCAGACTGTTGTTCTCAAAAAAGAAAAAAAGAAAAAAAAGAAAAGAACCCAACTAAAATTAGTATTCTCGAATCCCAAGTGACTGTCTCTAACCAATGAGCAAACGCACTCATAATTTCCCAGCTTGCATCATTAGTGATGAACTTTGAATTGTCACCTGTCAGTTATAACTCTGTAGACGTTATGTCCTGGGTATTACACTAAACTGCATCCGTTGGTGAGGCTCTAGTTTAAGAGACTGCGGAGTGCTACTTTATTATCATTACTCCCAGGTCCACCTGAATCGGAGTTCTAGTACCTGTTAGGGTCCCATCTCCAGAACTGGTGTCTTACCATCAGATGCAGTTTAGTATCATATCCAGGATACACCTTTTTGGTGGAGAGGGATCTTACCCTTCTACTGGTATACAGTCAGCGTGTTCTAAGCCCCACCTACAGGGCGTTTTCACACCCTTAATTCTAGACCCATGCCGGATTGTTTATTTTACCAGATTAACAGAAGACACACATTAAGAATCCAATAATTCGTATTTTAAACACAAATTATAACCATCTAATACGAGGGTCATTCAATGAATAAAGGGATTTTTTTAAATAAGCAAAAAGATTTTTTTGGGGGGGGATTTATTTGTTCATTTATCTATACTCTGTAAAATTGTTTTTTTGTGAGAATACAAATCGGGCCATGCACTTGGCAGAATGAAAATCTTATCCCACGTTGTGTTTGCTAGTTCTCAGTAGGTCGAGTCGAAATGCATGAGTCGGAGACGGTTCCACATAGAAGCTCAGGACGAAAAAAAAAATACGTAAATGTTTAAAAAGAAGAGGAAGTTTATGTGACAAAATGAAGGTTTTAGTGTCCTCCCTTTGGATACGTAGTTCGTGTCACTAAAAATTAACCCTGACTAGTAGATTTTCAGGTCTCTCTGTATCTGTTCTAGTCTTCTTGACCAATCTGCAGGTCAATCTGTCTCTGTTCTCCATTCTCTAGTCACCTCCATCTCTTCTGGATCTGTTCTCTCAGCCCATCTCTATATCTGTGGTTCCATCTATCAGTTTTTCCGAGACTCTTCTGCGTCTGTATTATTCTGCAGTCTTCGACTGACTCTGTTCTTCTGACTGTACTGTTGTGTCTCTTCTTATTCCTTATAGTAGCAGACTGATCCTACTTGTCTATATTCAGGAGTGAACATTCCTATTTCCGTATTTTGTCACCCATTGGCTGGACATAAAAATACTGGCAGACGACATGTCTCCAGTATCCTAAAAAGGTATGATAATGAAATTTCTTAAGTCACGGCCCACTTTTTTCTGACCAAATTCGTCTCATCCCCTATATGGACACACACATATACACACATATGCATACATATATCTATGGTCAACTAAGAACCATACACATGTATACATCTGCACGTACATACACACATACATGTACTCACATACACCTAAGCCCGTATAATACTGTCACTGATTATAGCAAAAATTATTTGAATCTCGCACAAGTAATTATTTTGCGGCGATTCAAATCAGAGTGCTCCAAGCTTGAACAGCAGTCTGTCATCAAATTTTTGCTGGGGAAAAGTGCAAACAATGTGAAATTTACTGAAGAATGTGCGAAGTGCCCGGAGAAGCATGTTTTGATAAAAAAAAAAAATGTTTACATATGCGCTAAACATGAGGTTACTACTACGAGTCTGAGTCGAAAAGACAGTCCATGGAGGAGAAACACACTGACTTTCCAATAAATGTTCCGAGCACAGCTGTCAGTAAAGAAGGTCATGCTGACAGTCTTCGGGGATATAAAAGGACCCATCACTATTGATTCTCTTGAAAAAGGCGAAACTGTAAACTGTGCTTCCTATTACCAACTCCTTAGGCAAAACTCACTTTACTTATTGAATGACCTTCGTATGTTTAAAGCATTTGGCCACTGAGAAATATATAACTGTTGCGTTTTGGTTAGTGAACGCTTGTAATATTAAATAAAGGACAAACCACGATATGAGAGGAAATAGAGATATATTCTCAGGAAAAAAGTATATACAATAGAGAGACTATTAGTAGACAAGAACATAGGATTAGTGAATATAGAATAAAGATATAGTCCAACGATAGTATTGGCTTCCGTTATTACGGTAGCAAGTAAGGTGATCTAGTGCGATCTCCAGTCTCCAACGCTCTAATACTATTCCTATAAGAAGCTGCTCTTCACCTTCTCATCTGCCCTGGTATTAGTAGCTACTGCTATATATGGCAGATGGACTCGTTCATTGTGTGGAAAAAGGTGGGTGATACTCAAAATAACAAATATTTCTTTAACTAAATTCCTTAATAAATGTCTCGGTTGATACGCAAGAACTTGCCACATTAACACTTTGCCTCATATGAAAAGTGAATGATACTTAACCTTCACAGAGCCCAGTATTCCTTAGTCTTGAAGTTGGATAAAGGATATACAGTTTAGTGGTAAGGATGATCTATAAACATTATTCTTATATTGCAGTTTTGCTCTGGGTTGAGCTGAAGAGGGAATAAGAATTTTGCTGTCTTCCGGTTGGTCTACAGATGTTCAGTGTATTTAGAATTTTGTCTGGAGGAAAAAAAAAAACAAACTGCGGACGATCAGTAACCCAAATATCAGGGATCCCTCTGTACTAATAAACTCTTTCTCGAAGTCTAGAAACTAGGCATACGAAATTTAGAAGCTTAGATCCATCATGGGAAAAGTGCAGACCGCTATATTTCATGAGAAAAAAAAACGTTGATTCAATATTTTGTTTGTCTCGTTTCGTTCTCACTTGTTTACTCACACACACACACACACACACACACACTCTCTCTCTCTCTCGCTCTCTCAAAGGTTTGGGGGAAACTGATTTCAAAGATGAATAACTATTATATATATACGACTAACCTTCCTTGCTTATTAACTGTTGCATTGTGGGTACCACAGTTAGAAAAAAATAAAAATAAAATTTTGATTGACGGATTATAAGAATATTCAATCGTTTTTCGATATACAGATCATTCTTATTGAATTTATTGATTTTTCAAGTATTCAATTTTTTTTTCTTTTAATTATTATGAAATGTATCACGGTAGTTGTGTGTGTTACTTATATTGATATCAATGATAAGAAGGAAGTTACTTACCAAGTAACAGAAACTCACCAAAAAGTGAGCTGATAGAAAACGTTCCTTTAGCCATTCTATTATAGCAAGACTTCAATTTGACAAAATAAAAACTCATCTTTTAACCGAAGAGAAAAAATCAACTTTTTCCAATTTCAAACTCAGATGCTTGCATGCATTGTCTTCTGTAGTTGTTAATGATTAAGTTATTTTCAATTCAAAATTATCGTATTTGATGGCATATAAGGCGCACTTTTTTTTCTCTAATATATATATATATATATATATATATAAAGAGTTTGGATATGGACCGTATTTGGTGACATATAAGGTGCACTTTTTTCTCTAATATATATATATTGGCCCAGCGGTTAGAGTGTTCGCCAATGGCCCGGGAGACCTGGGTTCAATCCCAGATCGAGTCATACCAAAGACTTTAAAAATGGAACTTGATACCACCTTGCTTAACACTCAGCATTATAAGGTACGGTTCAAGGGTAAAGTGGAGCAATCCTGTGAATGGAGTAGCGCCCTCCCCTACACCTTGGTGTAGTAGCTATCGAAAAGGGAGCCTTCGGGTCACCCTCGACTATGGTATATATATAAAGAGCGTTTTGATATAGACCGTATTTAGCGACATATAAGGCGCAATTTTTTCTCTAATATATATATATATATATATATATATATATATATATATATAGTTTGGATATGGAGCGTATTTGATGGCATATAAGGCTCACTTTTTCTCTAATATATATATATATATATATATATATATATAAAGAGTTTGGATATATACCGTATTTGACGACATATAAGGTGTACTTTTCTTTACCAATGATATCTTTTGAAATTCCCCTGCGCCTTATCAGATGTATGTAGGTTTAAAATTGGCGATAGTCGGCCGAAATTAGCTACCTTGGAAACTCCTGTTAGCTTAGACTTTAGAGTAAATATGCCAATAGACTTTATTCAAAAGGCTATTATGCAGATTAAAAGTGTTATCATTGATAATATTCATTATTTTAATTTCATCACGTTTAATATTAGTATGTGGTGCATCCATAAAGTAGTATGTACACAGCTACAGCTTGGAAGAAATCTCGTTTTATTTTATCGGACTTCCATGTGATCGAAAACCTGTCTATAGCATTCCACACCTTTACAAGGTGTCTATTGACATCACTTTCAGTTGAGATGTTGCTGTCGAAGTATATGAACTGATCAACTAATTTTAGAGATTTCCCGCTTAGAATGGAGATGGCTGTGCTCTGTTTTATTTGCTTTCCTAATAGAATTAATTCTTAAAGACTTAAAAGTGTGCTGGAGAAGCAGGGACGAGCTCATAAGTGATGTACTCCTATGGACCCCCACATATGGCCGGGCAAAAGCAGGACGACCAGCTCGAACATACATTCAGCAGCTATGTAGGGATACGGGATGTAGCCCTGAAGACCTGCCATTGGCGATGAACGATAGGGAGAAGTGGCGAAAGAGGGTCAGGGATATCCGTGCTAGCGGCACGACATAATGATGATGATGAAGTGTATAGTTGGACATATCGTAGTCTAAAGCTACTCCTTATCTTTTTAATTACTGTTTTTTGATTGCTGGTTTTTTAAACCGGAAGTCTAGCAAAATCCTGCTCCGTTAAATCGTTCTCTTTGGATAAATAAATAGCAAAGCAAATCAGACTGGTCAGAAGACCCTGCCCGGCCTGATCGAAGAGGACCAAAGTGTGGCACTGATCCAACCATTCTGTGCTGTTCCAGTAATTTCTGCCTTCTCCCAGCAGCTCTTGCGTACTTCTATCTGTTCTCGCCCTCCCACAACTACTACTGTCCATTTCAGAGAACTTCTCTTACTGCTACTACAACTGCCCTTTCTTTTACCATTACTACTACTGCCCTTTTCAGGGCAAGTCAACTACCACCCGGGGCCGATACTGATGATGACCAACTAACAGCTCATCTGCTGACGCAGTTCAAGCCGCCTTCTCCGGCCGACTACTAGCCTGATGCAACCCAGGGCGATTTCATGTGCCTGCTTGCAACCAACGCTGACGAAACCCCGGGTTGGCTGCCGATTCAAACACCGGGACGGCGACCAGCTTGTGTCAGCAACACGACATCAAACCCTTAGGCTGTCTGCAGATTACCTCACCACTTAGTTGCACCAGCAACCGGTTCAAGTATAATCCAGACTCACAGTCGTCAAGAACTATATGGCAGTTGAGTCTACGCTTTCGACATAAACAGGAATTTCCCTCAAACAATTTTTTTGTTGTTTCTTGCCAAATAAAAATTGGGTCTTTTAACATAATGTTGTATAGTGGCTCGTACCACGTGACTTCCGGTATCTCGAAGGTATAAAAGACGTCGTGTTTCTTAAGCACGGGGATTCTGCAAGATCTTGGTTAGTAGTAAGACCAACTTTGGACATAATACCACTAGCATAAGACTTATAATATTTGTTGGACTGTACCACTTCAGTTAATAAATAATTAACTCTATTTCACTGTGTATCTCTTCCTTACCACGATACAACACTAGTGATATCAAATTAACTCTATTTCACTGTGTATCTCTTCCTTACCACGATACAACACTAGTGATATCAAATTAACTCTATTTCACTGTGTATCTCTTCCTTACCACGATACAACACTAGTGATATCAAATTAACTCTATTTCACTGTGTATCTCTTCCTTACCACGATACAACACTAGTGATATCAAATTAACTCTATTTCACTGTGTATCTCTTCCTTACCACGATACAACACTAGTGATATCAAATTAACTCTATTTCACTGTGTATCTCTTCCTTACCACGATACAACACTAGTGATATCAAATTAACTATATTTCCCTGTGTATCTCTTCCTTACCACGATACAACACTAGTGATATCAAATTAACTATATTTCACTGTGTATCTCTTCCTTACCACGATACCACACTAGTGATATCAAATTAACTATATTTCACTGTGTATCTCTTCCTTACCACGATACAACGCTAGTGATATCAAATTAATTATATTTCACTGTGTATCTCTTCCTTACCACGATACAACACTAGTGATATCAAATTAACTCTATTTCACTGTGTATCTCTTCCTTACCACGATACAACACTAGTGATATCAAATTAACTCTATTTCACTGTGTATCTCTTCCTTACCACGATACAACACTAGTGATATCAAATTAACTCTATTTCACTGTGTATCTCTTCCTTACCACGATACAACACTAGTGATATCAAATTAACTCTATTTCACTGTGTATCTCTTCCTTACCACGATACAACACTAGTGATATCAAATTAACTCTATTTCACTGTGTATCTCTTCCTTACCACGATACAACACTAGTGATATCAAATTAACTCTATTTCACTGTGTATCTCTTCCTTACCACGATACAACACTAGTGATATCAAATTAACTATATTTCCCTGTGTATCTCTTCCTTACCACGATACAACACTAGTGATATCAAATTAACTATATTTCACTGTGTATCTCTTCCTTACCACGATACAACACTAGTGATATCAAATTAACTATATTTCACTGTGTATCTCTTCCTTACCACGATACAACGCTAGTGATATCAAATTAATTATATTTCACTGTGTATCTCTTCCTTACCACGATACAACGCTAGTGATATCAAATTAACTCTATTTCACTGTGTATCTCTTCCTTACCACGATACAACACTAGTGATATCAAATTAACTCTATTTCACTGTGTATCTCTTCCTTACCACGATACAACACTAGTGATATCAAATTAACTCTATTTCACTGTGTATCTCTTCCTTACCACGATACAACACTAGTGATATCAAATTAACTCTATTTCACTGTGTATCTCTTCCTTACCACGATACAACACTAGTGATATCAAATTAACTCTATTTCACTGTGTATCTCTTCCTTACCACGATACAACACATAACCATTTCACTTTTTGTTATGGTGACCTATCTACACGATAAAGAACTCTTCTTCTTTCAAAAATACTAACCCTATTTACTCTCGGAGAGTCTTCCTCCTGTAACATAACCATGATACGGAATAAAGGTTCACATGCATAAAATGTTCATACACATAGGAATCCGAAAAACACGAAATACTGACGACTCTCTTGGTTCAGGTACGAAACGTTTATTACCTTCTTTAAGTTTAGGTTTTCGTCACGAGGAGAGAGAGACACAATTTTTCTATGCTGACTTTTCGTCCATTGTCAGCTCTCAACTCACTGACTCAACCAACGCGCGTGCGCACCCCGCAGTCCACACTGCACTGGCCTCGCCCAGGTCCGAAAAATCAACTCGCTTCGTCCAAGTCCAAATCTCAACTCACTGCTTTTATTTAAAATCACTAAGAATCCCAGTCCATTGCTTCCGGGCATGACGTCATTCACATCCCCAGTCATATTTACTATCTGGGGTTTTTATTGTGACATCTGTGATAGTCACATCTCCCCGCGTGCGTTTGAACACCTGCGTTAATGTCTGCACCTACCCATGCACTAAGCCGAAAGGTTCTAAGCCTAACTAATCCGAAAGATAAGATATATAAAACGAAAAATGATAATATAAAAAAAATCCTTCCGCAATTATATAACACTCCCAGCAGTCGAACATGACAGTTTCGGACGGACACTTGTACCTGCTGTGCTAACACTCTTATTTTCTATATATGTTCTGTTTATTCAATACACTTGTTTGTTACGTGGGGTAGAAAATAAACAAATAGCAAGAAATATATATCCTTTATATATTTTACAAATATATTTTATTATCCTGATTATTCCGAGACGAAAAATAAAGAGGGAGGGAAAGGTATCGCTCCTATTCTTTCTCCCTAGGCATGATTTGCTCGATATGTCACGAAGGTAAAAGAGAAAGAGAAAGGGAAGTGAAGAAATAGTATGTAGATTGCTACACCATTGCAGATGCTTTTAATGTCTATGTTGAAAGATAAAACAAATTTTTATTGGGGAAGAGTTTTTACTTTTTTCGGGCGCCCGCAGGGTGACAAATCGGCAGTAGCCGTCCTGACTTCGATGCGTCAACACCTATCCGAGACAAGTCGAGAGATTTTCGCTCCAGCCCGCTCGAGGAATTGTGACCAAGAACTTGAAAGAAGAAACAGATTTCAGAGTTTTGCCGTCTCATTGCCGCGCTGACTTACATTCAGACCGATTCACCCCTTACAGAACCAAAAAAAGAAAGGAGAAAAGACTATTAACAAGCCCTAAACCCTCAGCGAGTTCTATATTTCTTTTTCCTCTATGTGTTTATCTTGCAAATCAATTTGAATTGTAATCTTTGTGATTCGTCTCGGATTCTAGCCACAAATGGTATGATTACTTTTCCATCCCTTTTTATTCTTAAAACTTTTATTTTATTTTATTTTCTTATGTTTATATTGTTTTAAATTTTGAAATAAATTTTTATTATCGTTGGATCTTCAAATTGTCTTATGTTGATTTTGTGAGTGCTTGCCGCTTATTCCGCTGTGATTTACCGAGAGTCTTCAATCGAAGAAATTCCCTCCCCATAGTTCGCCTTTTTTTTTATCGAACCTTGGGCATTCTCGCTATTACATTATATGTTTTTTTTTATTATTCTCGTTACGCGTCAGCTATCGCAGTCCCAACGAAACACCGGTCGTGCCATGTTCCACCTACTTTCTCTTCTTCCATGTCTTCTTTCTGGTCCCTAACAGGTCACAACATTTTTGTTCTACTTGCTTTAGCTGTTGTCATTTATTTCAAACGTCTGCGGGATCGGTAAATTCATCGCTACTGCACCCGACCAAAGGTACTGTCTATCATGGGGAACTGTCCAAGAAGATAACAGTCCGACGAGTGGTCTGCTGTTGTGGACAATGGTGTAAATAATTTATTTAATAAATCTTCAATGTACAAATTAATAAATTTCCATCTCTTTAAATTGAGTGAAAACTTTGTCGATAAACAGAACTTAAAAAAGTATTTTCTTTTAAGAAAAGATAATATTCTGGTTGTGATTTTTCGGACTGTTGACCTCCTTCACTGAGGTAAGTTGATGCACAACGTTTCGGCCGCTCAATCCTCCGGCTTTTCTCAGGTGTCCCTTGTTTATCTGGGCATAGAAATGATTCAACCTGGTGAATTATTTTGACTGTTGATCAAACGTGGCGTTCAAGAACTATGAAAATCGTATTTATTTATTTATTTGAATTAGATCTTCAAAGTTCTTGAACGCTTCGTTTGATCAACAGTCAAACTTTTAAAATGATTTACCTGGTTGAATTATTTCTATGCCCAGATAAACGAAAGATACCCGAGGAAGGCTGGAGGATATACCGGTCGAAACGTTGTATTTCAACTTACCACAATAAAGATGAGGAAAACAGTCCGAAAAATCACAAACAAAAAAATACACATTAAGCCTCATCTAAAAAATTCAGACAGATAAGATAATATTTGTCAGAAAGTAAATATTTTCTGAGAGAAAGTGAAGATTCATGCATGAAATGTAGCAGTTATAATTAGCCTAATCTAAAGGCGTATATTTTGTGGGAGTAAAAATTCTTTGAGTGAATGTCTCACTATGTAAGAAGAAAAATATGTTTATGCCATAAATATGTCTGCAGCTGCAAGCTTAGGCTATAGTAGTATGTAGTATGAATAAATCTACGTAAACAATAACATTTTCGTTCAGTTTAAGTTAATTCAGCGATGCTGACATTAAAGCATTCTATAAGGGAAACGAATGTAGATATTCACTCAAAAGAAAAAAAATGAAAATTAAGCAGATACAGAATAAATCTGGTCATAATGAAGAAAATATTCATTTGTTCGCTATTTATGAGAGTGGGGTTGGCACAAAATTAAATAAAAATGTTGATGGATTATCTATGATTCTAATTAGTTGAAAAAAAATTTTTTACAGTCTACAAAGAAAAAGATTTCTTAAATTATTTTCGGTTTTGATCCTTCCAATTTTTCACTGCAAGTTAAATATTGTTGTCAGCGAAGTATCTCAAAATTTTAAAACTAGCGTGAAAGCGTTGATTGGTCAATAAAAGCAAAAGATGACAGCTTCTAGAGCCTATTATTTTGCACAAAAATTCACATTATTTTACTATGAAAATCAGTTTTCCATATTGTCCTTGCCATGTGGACAAATTAAAGGACTTAAGATGGTAGACATTCGAGATTGTCGTATTTCGTCTTCCTCTAGACAACTTACAGGTAGTACACCTGAACACATTTAAAGTTAATCTAAACGCATACATATTTAGTAGCATTATTGAAGATACTCCAATACAAATATGTTTATGCCATAAATATGTTTGCGGCTGCAAGCTTAGGCTATAGTTGTATGTAATAGGAATAAATCTACGTAAACAATAACATTTTCGTTCAGTCTAAGTTAATTCAGCGATGCTGATATTAAAGCATTCTATAAGGGAAACGAACGTAGATATTCACTCAAAAGAAAAAAAAACACATTCAAAGTTAATCTAAACGCATGCATATTTAGTACCATCATTGAAAATACTCCAATAAAAAATAAAAACATGTTTAAAGTTTGTATTTGGGGGTAGATACTCGTGGTGTAGTGGGAAACGTTCTGGATGGTGATATTGTGGTAAGCGAGTTCGATCTCCCGTTGTGCTATTACGTTTGCGCTATTCAGGGTAATACGCTTACGAAAGGCATGAAACCCGTTATTCGCCCAATTTTGGATTAAATAGTACCGCCACTGTTCTACAAGGATGCTGTAGCAGCCACAGATCTATTTCCTCTCGCGAATCAATGCCCCCGCTAAGAGATTCGGTCACTCACTGACCAGTTAACTAGCAGAGCGCATTGATTCCTTCTTCCTCTCAAGAACTATTTTTTCTAGTTCCTTTTTGGTGGGTCGACGGACTGAGAGCAATTAACCAGCAGCCCGAACAGACATCTCTCACATCCTCTGCTACTGATTCCACTTAGAACCCCATCGCGGAAGAACACGCTGCTGATAGCTTCACACACGCTTCCTACAAACCAAGGACCAACATACTAACCAGGGACACGTTCTCACTCTCACTCCTTTACGCCTGCTACGATAATAAATCTTTCTTTGTTGTGTTGTTTAAAAGAAGTTTTGTTATTCATTTGTGTTGCCAAATATTTTATAGTGTTAGAGAAATTACCATTTTCCCAAAACACTAAAATGCCTTTGGCTTAAAGTAGCCTATGAGTATTGATGTGTCATTAAACAAAGAAATCAAACCTTTTATACTTGATTAGTTTAAAAGCACTGCGCATGCGTGATTCATACATAGCGTTTGAATCACTTTCTGATATGAAAAACACATACGGAACATAATTAAGTATACAAGCTTTCAGGGCTGTCGAAAGACTGATTTATATACCCAGGCTGAGACAATTTTTAGTCCTCCACCCACAAATCATTAAGACCAAAAACTAGTTTTTCTTTTTTGTCATATGTGTTGATTTTTTTTAAAATCATAATTTTGATGTCACTTTAATATCCTCAGACCATAACCTAGCATAAATCAGGAATAAAGAATAAACAGACTTGCAAAGCCACTTACCAATTAGACCACAAAAGCTAAACCACAGACGTCATTCTAGTTTAGCCGTCATCCTTTTTATTTTCATGGCATAAAAATTAAAAATAGATTATACAGGATCTAGATGTAAATTCGAATGACATCTACAGATTAGATTACGTAAACTAATCGGTAATCCACAAGAACAGGATAAGAAACTTGAATTTAAATCATCATTATCATTATTGTCATGAAGGTCTGATCACAACACAGATTTCTTTGAATTACTCTCACCATCACCCTAAGCATGTTCTCTAGACGACACCCAGTACCCGCACATAATTGAGGAATGCAAATTTTGCTGGTCGACTTACACTGGTGCGTCCACGTGTAGGTGTTTTGATGAGAACGTCGCGTTTAAGTTCGTCCTTGAACATGATTGGCCCGTCTAACTTGAATGGATTGTAAGATGGGAGGTAAGTGGCCGTAAAGGAGCTATTTTGTAGGGAGCTGATCCCAGTATGTGTCCTAGGCAGCACAGAAGTAAAACAGGATAAGGAACTTGAATTTAAATCTTAAAGAGTGTTTATTCTTTAAGTTCCTAGAAAAGATTTCTAAAAAAAAAAAAAAAAATAACGATGATATAATGTAAACGTATTATTCTAACAAGGGTCTTGTTATTATATTCTGTTTTTGCTGGATTAAATACAGCAGGGTTCCCCAACGCTTAACTCAGAAGGGTTTTGGTTTGGTTTGGTTTGGTTTGGTTTTATGACATATTAACCATTGCAGGTTATTTGATGCCAAATCCATGTTTTACATAAAAACAGTTCTATTTCAAACAATTCAGTTTAACATAAGTACACAGTTTAGTTCTATTTGACTCATACATAGAACCCTATCAGATGCTACTACTCCGGCAAGAATTGACCTGGGAGCAATGGTAATGAAGGGGCACAACGCATTCCCCAAAGCTCCAGCATTACTGGAACCTCACCATCAGATTATTTAGTGTTATATCCAGGACATTCGTTGGTGGTGGGGGTGGGGGTGGTCTTACCCCTCTGCAGAGAAGTATTCGGTGTATTCTACAGCCCCAGCCGACTGGGCCCACGTTGGGAGGTCTTACCTTTCTGCAGAAATGCAGTTGGTGTATTCTACGGTTCAGCCGACTGGGCCATGGTTACTAAGAATTATTTGTAATTCTATAAAACCATATAACAGTGTGCAAACAAATGACTATTATTGTCTATACTTGAAACTATTTGATTGTTAGTATTAGATAAGAATATTTGATATTATTCAACTGTGTATTAAAAAAAAACTCTTGTGAAACAACTTGAACGCGATTTAAAGACGAACAAGACATATGGGACACTACTTGTCAAGTAAAGACGAACTCATATGCGATGCTCTCTTATAGACTCCTACATATGGGCACATTAGTATTGGCCAACCAGCAAAGGCTTACATACCTCAGTTCTTTTCGGACACTGGATGCAGTCTAGAGGACTTGCCAGGAGTGATGGTCGATAAAGACGGATGACGAAAGAGAGTGAAGCTAACTCCGTACTCTTAGCATGACATGATGATGATGATGATATGTGTCATAGACACAGATTCTACACTCTTGGTTGAAGTGTCAGAGTGTAACACTTTTTTACACGGCAGGAAGTACAAATACGACACTTACATCCGAACATCAGTTATGGATGGACAAGCAAAGCAAAAACAAAGGGTAAAATTAACACTTTATTTTATCTAGTACTTGTTTCTTTAAGGTATGATGTAAAAATGAACAACGATAAATTGCAACGACAAGTGACTCGTTGAAAAAAACTGGCAATCATTGATAAAGATTATTTTGTTACAAATTCAACATGGCGAAAAATTATCACTTGATCCCGGAAAGAAATTGATTAGGTCGATTTACAGTATAGAAGCAACATTTATTAATGCACAAATAGTTCAGGCCGGCCATTTCAGTGAGTTTCCACACCGTCTCTTATAGAGGGGGGGAGTTTTGCTTCTTCTAAAAGCGTGTATCGAATCCCATTTTTAAAACGATCTTCTAAAAGAATGAAAATGAAAAATGAAAATAAAAATAAAAATAAGAACAGATCCACTCAGTGATTCTCTGACAATCAAATTTCTAAAACTCAAAACGCAAATTTTCTCATTGCTTTGTTTCATTCGGAGTTACTTCTAACCTCATCAATCCATTAAACGCCTCCACCCGAGGATGTTGATGGTGGGAGGATATTAATTTTATAGAATTTATATAATAAAAAAAGAGAATTTGATCGATTGATCTATTGGTTGGTTGGTTGGTTGGTTGGTTTTAACGGCATGTCAATCCGTGTAGGTTTATCTTATGCCAAGAAGTTAGTAAATTCTGTTCATTGTACGTTCAACATTTACGATTTGTGTGTGTGTGTGTGTGTGTGTGTGTGTGTGTGTGTGTGTGTGTGTGTGTGTGTGTGTGCAGTTCTTTCGTATGATTTTTTTTTTTGCACACGGTTCTATCTTAATCGAATATTTTTTAAACAGATCTATTTGATTCACAGATGGAATCCTAACAAGTAATACTACTTCGGATCAGAGTGGTTCTAGGAGTAATAAATATAAAAGGGTACTTCACACTACTCAGATCTCCAGAACCGGAGCCTCACCATAATAGTAATAATATTTTTGCTGGGGAGTTTTACCCCTATGTTGAGGATATCATATTCTAAGCCCTTCAGGCAGGACGAAAGAGAGAGAGAGAGAGAGAGAGAGAGAGAGAGAGAGAGAGAGAGAGAGAGAGTTTGTTTATTAATCGATTTTTAGTAGATTTTAAAAATGCGAATCTATTTGGTTAGAAAAATATTCCACTTGTTCTGTCTTGTTTTAGAAACGTAAACATATTTTAAAACAATGACTTCGCTTCCCTATAAAATGTAAGAAAATAATTTGATAAGATTTATTCCAATTCTTTTTTTTAAGATGAAATTTTATGAAAATCGATGAAAACGTTATATATAATTCGATATTTTGTTTAATTTTATTTTGGCTATTGGCTGTCAATTTTAGACAAGACAAGAGCAACAAAAAATTAAAAATTAAAAAAATACGAATCAGTAATATCTATTTTTTAAGCTTTATTTTAATGCCTATTTTCTCTGTCAATCATTAATTTTGACTAGCGTTTTTTATTTTTTCCTTTTTTAAAATTTTTTTCTGTTTTATTATTTAATTGATGAAAAAAGACGAATAAATCAAATATGCTATTAACTTGAACGAGGTGAAAATCAATAGTCAAAAATATGGCACCGAGAAATCGAAAACAAAGAAAAGAAGAGATAAAGGGGGAATGGTTTGGTTTGGTTTGGTTTGGTTTGGTTTTATAGAATATCAACTATTGTTGGTTATTTAGAGCCAAATCCAGTTTTTACACATATATTAGATATAAGATTTCTGTACGTATTTTGAAGATACACTGTTAAATGTTCAATTTGTAACTATTAAATTTATCATGAGTCAACAAAGTTAAAAGGTTCCAAGTATTGCTATGTATCACTAACAATTCAATTAAACATCAGTCATTTGTTTACACGCAGTTAAATGATAAAACAGTTCTATTTTTAACAATTCAATTTGTCATAAGACATTTGTTTTCACAGTTTAAATGTCAAGCAGTTCTATTTGATCTATAGATAGGACCCCATCAGGTTCTACCACTCTGAGACAAAGTGGGTCTGGGAGTGATGGCAATGAAAAGGTACTCCACATACCCCAAAGCTCCGGTATTACTGGAGCCCCACCATCAGATAGTTTAGTGTCATATCGTTGGTGGTGGTGGGGGGGGGCCCTTACCTCTGTTCAGAGATGTAGTCAGTGTATTCTACAGCCCCAGCCGACTAGGCCAATAGAGGTGTGAGTTAGGCCTCTAAAATACGAGTTGCTCGGGTGGTTTAGTTGATAAAGCAACTGGTACGGACAAACAGGCCTCCTTGAGGCAAAAGGTGACATAAACTTGAGTCTAACCGAGACTTTTCCTTATAAGAACTTGGGCGAGTCTAAAGTTTTGCGATACTTTCGTAACGTGAGTCACAATTCTGGGTGCTTTAGCCGAGGTCCTGAAGGTGACGAACCATACTGGACAATAAGATGCCAAACTCACCTGATACTCTCTAAATTCTACTCCCCAAATTTACCTTTTAGGCCTACCTCTTCTTGCTTGATCATTAAAGCTCTTACAACGTAAGCGAAATTTCTTGCACCATCCGGTTGCTGCACTGGGATCAACGGCACCTCCATCTTTTGCACTACAAATTTTTCTGTTGCTTTGGCAGCGTTATGGTCAATCTCAAACTGGAGAAGCATAAGTTCCCGGATTAGACGAGGTTGCATGTTCATCTGTGCGGCTTTCAAATCACACACAATGCTCAACGTGTCACTATCACACTACTACTGACCACAGCGGGTACCTACTAAGGCTTGAACTGTTTCGGCCATGTGATATACGTACCAAAATATTGCAAAACTTTTGAATTACCCAAGTAGATGTGTGTTATTCCTCGTTGTTATAGAAATAGTGACCCGAGAAAAAAAAAAAGAATTTAAAAGATAAAAGAAAATGTGAGTCAGATTTATTGATCACTGGGTGACATAGAATTGGGGGGGGGTAAATTTTGGTTGTTGATTCTAAATATGACACCAGTTTTTCTACATCTGCTCTGGTTACTAAGATATGATATACTTCTGATATGTACACAGGGGAGGGGCAGTCTCTGTGGCGTATTGCCAAAAGCGTTGGAGTGTGACATCGTAGTAAGCAACTTCAAGATCCAGTCACGTTATTATATATATATATATATATATATATATATTGAATAAATCCTAGAAGCAACATCCCACAAAACAGCAGCTGTACAGCCACCTACCTCCCATCTCTAAAACCATCCAAATAAGACGAACACAACATGCGGGATACTGTTGGATAAGCAAGGACGAACTCATTAGCGACGTTCTCCAATGGACCTCTTCACACGAACGTACAAGTGTTGAACGACCAACTAGAACAACAGCTCTGTACGGACACAGGATATAGTATAGAAGACCTCCTGGGAGCGATAGACGATAGAGACGAATGGCGAGAGAGAGAGAGAGAGAGAGAGAGAGAGAGAGAGAGAGAGAGAGAGTGTGTGTGTGTGTGTGTGTGTGTGTGTGTGTGTGTCAGGGAAACCCGTGCCAGCATGATGATGATGATATATATATATATATATATATATATATATATATATATATATATATATATATATATATATATATATATATATATATATATATATATATTTTTAAAAGTTGTGGTCATTGTGTAACTAGTACGGTAAGAATTATTTCTCGGCATTTCATTTCCTTTACCTTTTTCCTTTGGGGTGTCCTCGTGGTGTAATGGTTAAAGCGATGAGCTGCGGAATCGTAGTACGCGAGTTCGTACTCCAGTCGCGCTATTACGTTCACTTTCGGGCAAATACCCTTGGGAAAGGTATGAACCCCCTTATTCTCCCTCCAGCTATGGGTAAATAGTAGGACGGAGTAGGTTCTTCAGCCCTGGGGAGGCAACTAGTCTAGGAGAAGGAAAACTCTGAATTCAAAACCTGTTAAACTCCGCTTAAAAATTGACCTTGTGTCATATCCTGCCCGAGCGGAGGGGTTGGTAAATAGTACCTTTTTCCGTCTGTCAGTAACTCGTTTCATTTTCATTGTAAGCATTACTAACGCTTGAAAGTTCCTAAATTTTGATGGGGAGAATTCTTATGACGTAGTGACTGAAGTGCAGGACAGTGGCCTCGAAGTTAGTGAGTTCGAGCTCCCGTCATGCTATAACGTTCGCTTTTGAACTAATACCTTCGAGAAAGTTACGAACCCCTTTATCTCCACAGATACGCGTCAAATAGAATCACTACTGTTCTTCTATAAGGATATCTTTGACATTGAATAACACACGGAGGTTGATATGCCATTAAACAAAGAAACTGAAACTGCTATGCGTACAATTTATTAGGCACATGGATTGATCCTATTTACCAACCCCTCCGCTCGGGCAGGATATGACACAAGGTCAATTTTTAAGCGGAGTTTGAATTCAGAGTTTTCCTTCTCCTAGACTAGTTGCCTCATCAAGGCTGAAGAACCCAGTCTGTCCTACTATTTACCCATAGCTGGAGGGAGAATAATTGGATTCATACCTTTCCCAAAGGTATTAGTGCTATGTGAAATGCAACAAGTCTCGTCCAGGATTTGAACTCGTCTCGTCCAGGATTTGAACTCCTAGGACGATAACCATTACACCACGAGCACATGGATTGATGTCTACATTATTATTGCTTTTTTGATTAATAAAACGTCTTCATACATGTTGAACTTATTTAAGATCAAATTGCATCATAGAATCAGATTATTGTGATGAAAGCATTGAATGTTATTGATACTGGCCATTTACTCAGGCAATTCACAAAAGAAGCGTTTCAAAGGCTTCTTGTGGTGAGTTGAATAGATCAGCAGTAATCCGCCATCGTGTGGATATCTAAGTGTCCAAGTTATCTTTCTTCCATAGTTGGTGGAATCGTTCTCTCTGTTTTTCACTTAAGTCTCCAAGGAAACGACCAAAATGGCTGTGAAGAGAACGCACTTTGGTGCTCATTTTACAGCCAAGATAACGGAAAGAAGATAACATACTCGCCACTAGTTCAGAATAATTATCTGCTTTATAGTTTCCAAGAAAATTCCTTACAGCCAGAGTGAACGAAGACCTTACATCTGCCTCCGCATTGTTCCTTAGAAATGTAAATCTTTCATGGGTTTCCTGATTTGCAGCCAATCAAAAATATACCTGCCTTTATTTTCTCCATGCTCAGCACAGGAAACTTTTTTTTTTGCATATGTAGTCAAAGTAGCCCTCTTTCAAACTGTTTCAGAAAATCCAGTTTGATGTACAATGGTGGTAAGATGATCCTATCTCTGTCAACCAATGCTTCTGCGATTACATTCTTTTCTCCTACCATGGTGAGGCTATTGTTTTCTCACCTTTGATCTACTCTCCCAGATACAAATAAAACAGGGATATTTGGTGCATCAACTGCTCACCCAGGAGAAAATTCACCGTTTTCAAATCCACACAGATTAACTAATGATGGTCGTGGTATATCTTTTATTGGACTAGGGTGATTGTTTTTTGTTCTTTAGTCATCTTAGTTAAGTGACCGATTGGGATTGATCCATATCTGTTGCCAGAGGGTAGAGGCACTCATTTTAAGCTCCGCCACGAATTATTCACGCCAACCTTAGGTGATGGTCTTTCACTGAAATCTAAGTGACTGCAAGTCTCCGTAGATCTCAAAAAATTTTCTCAGTATTCTAGCCGATCTTATCAATGCTGTAGTCTGTATGGTCTCATTTTCCCCAAGCCTAACTATTGTTGGTATCACCGTCATCCTAATATTCCACAGCATTTTTAGTTCTCTGGCAAGGTCTAGGTATTTGTGTATTTCCTCGCTTTCTTTTATTTTAACTCTGTGGTCCACTGGAACGACAAAATCCACCAGATGACAAGTTCTTTTTTTCTTGTTAATTAACACTGGATCTGGTCATCTGGCTGAGATTAGGTGATCCGTTTTTATTTCAAAATCCCAGAGAGGTTTATGCGTCTCATTCTCTAGAATGGATTCTGGTTGGTTTGGTTTGGTTGATTGGTTGGTTGGTTAGATTTAATGGCATATCAACCTCTATATGTTTTTTTAATGCCCGAGCCTTTTTACACATACATTATGTATGATTTGTAAATGCAAATGTTTAGGTTGGTGATGATTGGGTTTTATGGCAAATTGAGCTCTTTTTTTGAGAGCAATTTTTTAAAATAGTTCCTTCATGCTGTTCGCCTTATAAAACTTTTTCCTGGTGTGGTTGAGTTTTGTGCATTCTATCAAAATGTGCTTGATTGAGTTCTGGTTTCCACATGGTTTGGTTTGGTTTGGTTTGGCTTGGTTTGGTTTTATGACATATCAATTATTGTTGGTTATTCAATACCAAATCCTATTTTTATACATATATTAAATATATGATTTATAAACATATTTTGTTGATACACAAAGTTAAATAATCAAACAGTTCTATTTCTAACAATTCAATTTAGTTCGAATCAACAAAGTTAAATGGTTCCAAGTATTCCTATGTATAACTAACAATTCAATTAAACATTAGTCATTTGTTTACACACAGTTAAATGATCAAACAGATCAAACAGTTCTAACAATTCAGTTTAGTATAAGTCACTTGTTTGCACACAGTTTAAATGTCAAACAGTTCTATTTGACCCATACATAGGACCCTGTCAAGTGCTACCACTAGATTGGATCTGGGAGCGATGGCCATGAAGGGATACTCTGCACTCCTCTAAACTCCAGCATTACTGGACCCTCGCAATCAGATAGTTTAGTGTCATATTCAGGACACTTGTTGTCGGGGGTGGGGTCCCACTCTCGTGCAGCGATGCAGTTGGTGTATTCTACAGCCCCAGCTGACTGGGCTGGATTCTGGTTAGTGTATCTACCATTAGTTAGTATGATCAAATTTCAATTTCTTGCACAGTTCTTTGCGGATCACCTTTCCCACCCACTCGTGCTTAGACTTATACTCCTTTTGTGCTACTTTGCTGCATTCGCTTATTATGACATTAACCTGTCTCAACATAACCTACATTTGTTATTCTGTTGTGTATTAACAATTTTCGCCTTGATATAATTAGTTCTTATGACATTATTTTTATTATAATTATCTAATTTATTAATTAGTATTATT
Organism: Sepioteuthis lessoniana; assembly: GCA_963585895.1. NCBI lineage: Eukaryota > Metazoa > Mollusca > Cephalopoda > Myopsida > Loliginidae > Sepioteuthis > Sepioteuthis lessoniana. The sequence goes on from OY757918.1 coordinate 94,665,352, forward strand.
ATTACTCTTTGTGATTTTTTCACGCCAGCGTTAGCAGATGGTCTTTTATTGGAGTCTCAGTGACAGCAAGTCTCCTAATATTTCAAGGACTCTACTCATTATTCTGGCCGATCTCAGTAATGTGGTAGTTTGGATGGTCTCAGTTCATCCTCTGATTTCCAGCTCTTCTAACCCACTTATCAAGTCCTTGGGGATCATTCTGAGCGCATCAATCACAATCAGTATCACTGTCACTCTCATGTTCCATAGCTTTTTAAAATTTTCAAGCAAGGTCTAAGTACTTATCTCTTTTTTCGTTTTCAATTATTATCATTTTTGGCCTAATGAAAAGAGTTTTCGCCAATGGTCCTGGAGAACGAGGTTCAATCCCAGATCGAGTCACACAAGAGACTAAAAAAAAAAATGGTACTTGATGCTGCCTTAACACTCGGCATTATAAGGTAAGGATCAAGGGTAAAGTGGAGCAATCCAAGGGAAAGAGTGGTGCCCTCTCCTATACCGAGGCGTTGTAGCTATCCAAAAGGGAGCCTTGGGGTCACTCTCGACTACGGTCACCAATTTTATTTTACTCGTTACTTATTATTTTACACCTCATGACCTTTTCACACCAGCGTTAGCTGATTCTCCTTCACTAGAGTTCAAATGACAGCAAGTTCTTTCAAGCTTCTTAGTATTCAGGCCAGCTCACAGTCTACTTTCGAAGTCTTCTAGCCCACTTATCAAGCCTTTGGGGATCGTTCCAACCACACAGTTTACTATTGGTATCACCGTCATCTTCATGTTTCACAGCTTTTTGGTTCTCTGGCAAGGTCTTTGCACTTGTCTCTCTTTTGATTTTTAAAAGATTTTTCACTTTGTGATCCGCTGGAGCGGCAAAGTCCACAATTTGGCGGTTGCACTGTCTCTAGGGGTATAGATGTTGTTGTTGCTGTTGTGACCCTGCGGTGGTAAAAAGTTGACGAACGCGAAAACTCTGTTAAACTACTCAAAAGTTCATTTACTACTAACTTGCAAGTAGTCGCCGGGAGAAAGAAAGGGAGTATTGAAACATAAGACAACCGCGTCGACTAGACAATAATAAATAACATATCCTAGAGAGAAAAAGATGAGCAGACACAGACCTTGAATTTTTCCCTGGTTCTAACATGCTTGTCCACTGGGTCTAACGCCCCCTTTGGAGCGCACCTCCAACTTGGGGCCCGTAAACTTTTTTCTCCTCACATCTTTGTGACTCGTGTTCTACTGACGTCTTTAACTTATCACTTCTCGCTGTTAACTCTTGAAAAAAGAGAAGAGCTGTTCCCTCACTTCTGCCTATTGTGTCAGGAGCAGAAACATCCGCTTCCGCTCGTACATCACACACGATCCTCGGACTTCTAGTCCTCCTTAGTCAATTACCACGAATGCATCGGCCAGGCTATTCGGAGACAACTGGCTTTATTTATTTATTTATTGCATTTATATTTACATTGAACTTTAATTTTCTACGAGTCATTCAATTACGTTACAGAAGTGGTGATGGTGATAATGATAATAAACCAACTACCAGTGGTCCATCAGCAATTGGTAAAATGTATTTTTCTAACTTCCCACCGAGTTAGAATTGACACGAAGCTGTTTGTAGGGGGCGCACGAATCAAGATTCAAAAGATGCTTGGTTTTATTGGTATTATCCATTTAGTGCGCCTGAAGCGCCGAGCATTTAAGTCAGCCGTGCTCCTCTTAGACAAGGGGACAGGTGCTACCTGGGGGAAGGCCTGCTAGGACCAAGGAGATTATTATTTCATCTCATTGACCAAATCGAAGGCAGGCAAGTATATCGGCGGTCGATAGTTGTGAAAGAGTGTAAATAAGCGGAGGGGTTCATGGGTTAACTGAGCGGTCGAATATTCAAACAGTATCCGTGGGTCTTAAACATCAAGAGGTCCAAGTAACAAAAAATCTTATGCTTTTTTAAAAAGTGGCCTCGACAAATGAATCATTTTCTTTTGGCTGAAATATTTAACACGACAAATATCTTCCCCCTCGTCTAAAAGAAGTAGGGTCAGGTTTATTGTCTGACGCCTGAGGCACCCTCCCTAAATGGGAATGCCGACGGTATAAGAAACTTGTTGCTATTGCCAACCTTGGTGGATCACTTCTTGGGAGGATCAATCACGGATGATGGTGGGGGTAAATCACACAAATACCTAGTGTTCTTAAACTAAAAGGGTTGACACTTTCACTGTTTTGGGAGCCACAGTCTTTCCTGTGACACGTTTGAGGCATTAAAAAAAAACAGTCGGCTATGGCTGTAGAATACGTCGACTGCATCTCTGCATAGGAGGAAGACCCCCACCCTTAACCAGTGTCCTGGATATGACATTAAACAATCTGATGAAGCTTTCAGGAATGTGAAGAATCTCTTCATTGCCATTGCTCCCAGGTCCACTCTGGCCTTGAGTGGTAGCACCTGATAGAGTCCTATTTATAGGTCAAATAGATCTGTTTGACCTCTAAAGTATGTCTAAACAAGTAACTCATGCTAATTTGTATTGTTAGAAATAGAACTTTTCGATTATTTAACTGTGTGAAAACAAATAAATCTCAAATTGAATTGTTGTGTTGTAGCAATACTTGAAACTCTTTAACTGTGTGAAAAAAATAAATGAGCGCGGGCTCGTTTAAAAATCGCCAATGGTCCGGGAGACCGGGGTTCAATCTCAGGTCGAGTCATACCATAGACTCAAAAATTGGTACTTGATGCCCCCTTACTTAACACTCATCATTATAATGTACGTATCAAGGGTAAGTGGAGCAATCCAGGGAATGGAGTAGCGTCCTCCTCTACACATCGGTATAGTAGCTATTGAAAAGGGAGCCTTCGGGTCACCCTCGACTAAGGTCGCCATATTATATAATTAAGGAATTATTTTTTTTATAAATCATTTTTTGTTAATTATATTTTATCATTCAGTTTGGTAAGGCTTTGAACTATTCGAGTCTCTTAAGTCCAGGTGCATAGTCACTTGGTGCAGTTACGCCCGTGCGCAAAGGATATGACAATCACCATTTGTGATAATAAACCCCCAGACAGGAAATGAGGCTAGAGTGTGGATAACGTCATGCTCAGAAGAGATGGTCCTGAGAATGTGAGGATTTAAAAAAACGTCAGTTGGATATTCGACCGTTGAAGACAGTGTTGGGTTTTCAATCGTTGAGGCGTGAGGTTCAGTTTTTCGGATCTCGACCGGCAGAGATGAATTGAGATCTTAAGCATCACAAGATGCACTGCGCGTTGGGGTGGGGTCAGCATAGTAGGGTTAGCATAGGCTTTTAAGAATTGTGTTTCTCTCCTCGTGTCGCCATGGACCGAAGTCAGAAACTAATAAACCCGTTCGTGCCTGAAACGACAGAGTCCACCTGTTTTCGTAACCGTATCATTATTATGGACATTACCAAATTATACAACTGCCAACTTAAGTTTTTCTTTATATAAAGATGATTTGGCATTAAATAACCTACAATAGTTGATACGCCATAAAACCCAACCAAACCAAACCAATTAAAATAGTCCACTAAATAAGTTCACAGCGGTATACTGTAACTTCGGGTACCTTGAGGGGTGTAGTTGTTAGCAAGCTAGACTGGCACCTATTATTTGTGAGTTCGAGTCTCATCGGGTACGCCATACTTTCGCCTTTGTGCCAAAACTAAGCAAAGTTTGTGAATTTAATTACCATGACCAGAAAATCCGGCGAACACTTATGCACGACATACGGAAATACTGGACAGCTGTTTCGACCTTATTAGGTCTCATCAGCAGTGCATACCGTGATCTCCACCACTGGAGATCGAACCAGTGACCACAGATTGCAGTGCCGAAACTCTACAACTGAGTTACCCGTTCATATCGCACACAAGTGACGCCAAACTCACTAGGTATGGTAATTGCGCAGCTAATTAACCTCAATGTGTCTTGCAAGTTACATCCGTACTCTTTACAGAGGACACGGTCACCTCCAGAGCTACATCTTCTCAAGAAGATTAGAAATACGCGTCCGCGTAATTATGATCCTAAGGGCAAGGATACAGATCTACATTTTCCTTTTTAAGTAATTATATTGTGAATTGAATTAGATGACACCTAATAAGGTCGAAACAGCTGTCCAGTGTTTCCGTATGTCGTGCGTCAGTGTTCACCGGATTTTCTGGTCATAGTAACTCAATTCACAATATAATTCCTCTACTTAAAAAGGAAAATGTAGATAATCAAAGTTTAGAAAATAACCTCTCAGATGCACAAGAAATAAAGACCCAAAAAGATTTTCCAATGAATTTGGGACGCATGGAGCTATTGGCCTCTCTGGGAAGCCAAATAAAACAGAGTTTACGTGTTTAAAACAAGATGGAACCATCTCCACGTTAAATAGCATGTCTATGAAATTTGTACACCAGTAGCAATATCTCATCTATAAAATGCGATGCTGATAAACATTTAGGAAAGATGTGGACTGCTGTTGAAAGGTTATCGATCAAATGGAAATCTGATCTCTGTGATAAAAAACAAAACAATAAAAACGAGATTTCTTGCGAGCGGTAGCTGTCTCAACATTACTGTATGGCTGTTCTTGTAGGACTTTAACGAAAAGCATGGAGAAAAAGCTACATGGAAACTACACAAGGATGCTGCATGCTGTTCTGAACAAACCCTGGAAACAGCACCCTGTAAAAACAGCAGCTGCAAAGCCACCTACCTCCTATCTCACAAACCATTCAAGCGACACATGCTTGGAATTGCTGGAGAAGCAGAGACAAACTCATAAGCGACATTAACCTGTGGACTACTACATATGGACACACCAGTGTTGACCGACAAGTAAAAACTTACATTTATCAGCTCTGTGCGGACACTGAATTCTGTGTTGAGGACCTGCCAAGAGTGATGGCTGATAGAGAGAGAGAGAGAGAGAGAGAGAGAGAGAGAGAGAGAAGATAATCCGTGCTATCAGCATGAGTTAATGATGATGGAACTATAGAAACTAATCTCTAATTATTGTACACATTTGTGTGGAATAGAGGGTACAGTGGGATGGGTTTAGGAGGGTTTACTAACTCTTTACAAGGGCGAAGTCCCTGTGGTGTAATGGTTAACGTGTTCGACTACGGCCTCGAAGAAAACGAGTTCGAACTCAAGTCGTGCTATTACGTTCATTTTTTAAACTAGAAATGTGGTCTTGTGGGTAGAGTGTTCCTCAATGGTCCGGGAGACCTGGGTTCAATCCCAGATCGCGTCATACCAAAGACTTTAAAAATGGTACTTGATACTTCCTTGCTTAACACTCAGCAATATAATTAGGTGAGGATCAAAGGTAAAGTGGAGCAATCCAGGGAAAGGAGTAGCTCTCTCCCCTACACATCGGTATAGTAGCTATTGAAAAGGGAACCTTCTGGTCGCCCACGACTACGGTCGCCAACTTACTCTTGGAACTGTATGAACCCTCTCACTTCCCACCAGCTATGGGTTAAATTGAATGCTGTACTATAAGGATGGTTTTAGCTTTAAATAACCCTCGAGGTTTTATATGCCATTAAACAAAGAAACCTAACCCTTGATGTCTAACTCACTGTTAACCCGCACCCCGGGGGATTTCACAAAAATCGATTATTATTTATTTTGAGAAGTTTCCTCGTCACAATTTATTTGTAAAGTTTATAAAAATTTGAATTTAAAAATTTTTTAAAATCATTTTTTAAACTCTTTTTTTAAAATTTTACACAAAAAAGCACCATCGTTCCACCAATGGGATGTTTAAAATAGATAGATAGATAGATAGATAGATAGATAGATAGATATGAATAGACTGAGATAGATAGATAGATAGATAATGCAAATTCTAGTCCATATCCTTTATAGAACTTGGATTATAAAGACCCCTAAAAATTTAGAGGACATAGAGCTAAAGAAACTAATGTCTGATTATGGTACATAATTGCGTGGAATAGATGGTGGGGTGGGTTTAGGGTCCACTAATCCTATATGCCTAATTCACTGTCAGTCCGACCTCACGGGATATTTGATAAAAATCGATGACGTCAAAAACGGGACTACAACTGTAATGTTGTACCAAACACTTGATATATATATATATATATATATATATATATATATATATATATATATATATACGGTCAGTTTGATGTCATTGTCAAAAGAACATATGTTCATTCACTTTATAAAACGGAAAACCACGCAGTTCTATATATTTTTTTAATAAGGCCGTTGTATATAATGATAATTACTGATCCGCACATGTGTGTGTATTAGCAAATGAACGCAGTAACAACTAAATTAAGAGTAAAAAGTGAAAAACTTCAACAGTTGGTCAAGTGCTGTTAAAGCAGCGGCTTGTGAGAGAGGAGAATAAAGTAGAACGAGCCTTCTCCTGTGCTTACCGTGCATGCATGTCTATCTCTATGTCAGTTATTAGAAGGCAGCACCCAGGGAGAGAGTCGAGTTGAGTCCAACACATATCTTCTTCCTTCCTCACCTAAACAAAACCCAGGCTCCCCGTTTCGACCAAGTGGTACATCCCAGCTAGAAGAGGTTTTGTCAATCCTAAAGCGGCATCTAGTGTGAAGGAGTCTTCAGCTGTTTTTACTTGGGTGTTGGCCCACACTCCCTGAGGCTTTGCACTTACATTATTTCTCTTGTCCTGTTCTATTCCCCCCCTATATCTCCTCGATCTGTTCGGTTCGATCACGCTACTTGAAAGAAAAACTGCAAAAAAACAACAACAAAAAAACAAACAAACAAACAAAAAAATTGTTGCTGGAGGGTTTCGATCATTTCGACTCCTGGAAATCTCAAATGTTTATTTATTTTTTAATCTGATTTGAAAGAGAGAGAGAGAGAAAAAAAAAAAGTATTATAAGTTTCGAACGGTAAGCTTTTACAATGAAATCGGTTGAACTTGCTGTACATAATGAAGGCAGCCCGGAAACTAAGTTGGATCAGGTTTGTATAACTGATATTTCTTTCTTTCCAAATAACTTATTTTTATTAATATATATTCATGTAGACTGATCTCTGATCGGTCCGTGAGAACTTTCTTGTTTTTCTAAATCTGACTTGTTTTTTCTAACCGGTAAACTTTACAACATGGCCGGCTTACGTGATGTTTTTAAATATCTTGTCCAAGTAATGTGTACTCTTCTTAAAATTATATATATATATATATATATATATATATATATATATATATATAGGTTGTGCATGATCATTTTTAGTGAAAGGTACTTTGTTATGTTTAGGTATGTGGTGATCGAAGTTTTGTGTTGCGAGCGTAAATTTTTAAAAAAATTCAGGGGCCGGGTACTTCAATTTCACTCATGGGTATATAAAAGTTTGATGTGTTTAAGAAGGAAATTTACCTGTCTTTAAAAAATTCAACGACCTTTTTCTCTGAAATGTGTATGATTGTAAAATGTACAAAAAAAAATGAATCCTAAGTTTTTTTTCCCTTTGTTTACGTGTGCAAAATTAAAGATGTCATTTAAAGAAGAGAAAGTTGTTAGATTCATTGACACGTTAAAGACATTTACTACTATATGTTTTGTTGTTGTTGTTGTTGTTTTGTTTTTTGATGTGTTGATTCCGATCAGAGGGGAAAAGTTTTCTTGGTATTGGTTCTAACTTTTCTGTGATTTACTCTTCAATCGATCTATTAAATTAGAATGATTTCAATGCGTAGTTAATTTAAAGACTTTTCTTTTCACACATTTTTCTTTTAGTGTTTTACACACTTTTTTAACGGACACACACACACACACACCTTTCTAATCTGAGTTTTAACCCTCCATAATTTAAAACCTTGTTAACAATCCATATTTTAAAAGTCAAGATCATATTGAGAGAGAGAGAGAGAGAGAGAGAGAGAGAAAGAGAGAGAGAGAGAGAGAGAGAGTTTTCCATTTCCAATTGCCATGAGGTATTATGGGGAAAAAGCTTGAAAATACGTAATAGTAATAAAACAAGCAATATACTTGAATAAAACAAGTAATGTTTCAATAAAATAGATGACGATGAAAAATATATTTAAAGAAATAGAATATAAATACTACTTAACTCTCATTCTTTCGCTCTCTCTTTCTTTGTGTGTGTGTGTCTCTCTCTCTCTCTCTCTCTCTCTCTCTCTCTCTCTCTCTTTCTTTCTCCCTAAGTAGTTGTTCAATATATTAACATTTTATTTAGAATTTGAATTTCTCA
>OY757918.1:94678599-94698010 GCA_963585895.1 Sepioteuthis lessoniana
TTGTTCATGGCGAAACGTTAACGTTTTCTTGTGTTACCAAAATTCTCTCATTAATTATATGTAATCGTAACCCAACCAAAAAGTGGACATCAGGGCGATATTATTTTTTTTAAAGTAATATTCTTAAAATGAATGCTTTTAGAAATAAAACAGTTTCCAGTTCGATTTGCAACTGAATTATAATTTTTAGTGTCAATTATTGTGGACATTAAATTTGAATGATTAAAAAATAATCCAGTATATATATATATATATATATATATATATATATATATATATATATATATATATATATATATATATATATATATATATATAATCATTCGAATAATGAAATGCTAATTAATTAGAATCCTTCACTCAATTCCTAATAGAAGTATCATATCACTGATCGCTGTTATGTGAACCTGACTGATTCTCGGGTCATCTAATTTAAAGGCGACAGGGGTTTTTTTGTCTGTTTTTTTTTTTTTTTTAATTTATTCTATTAACTGTTTCAATTCCTTTACCAAAGAAATGAACGTTTGTCCGCTGTGTCCTTTTTTAGACGTATTTTTGGGAAAGATTTCTGCCTAGCTTGTGATTGAATTAACTGACTTTTATTTTAATTTATTTTACAATTTTTTAAAGCTTACATTTTAAATGAAAATGCCTATAAATTTTCTTTTTCCTTCATCTTCTCTTGTGTTTTCTGTGTAAAAAAACAAAAACAGCAGGCAAAAAACAAAAAACCGCAGGTTCCCGAATATCACCCGGTTACCGAACAGACTTAGTTTGTAGGCATTATTTTTAATTAAGCTTTGTCTGACACAAGGACATTATTTTCGGGTTCTTAGTATGACTGGAATTCTCTGACAATGAAAGTAACTTGCTAATCGTAGCGTTTTAAGGAAAATATTATCCAGAAAAAAAGATGGTGTGTGAGAGAGGTAATATCGGGCGGAAAGAGGTGCCAAGCTTCATTCTGTTCGTTCATACTATTTACTGCTGCTTAGTGCCTAAATTTTTCACTAACTAGAACAGCTATTACTTCAGCTCTTCTTCCTCCCACACATAAATTTATGGCCCTAAAAAGAAGACGAAAACTAAAAAAAAAAAAAGACAAAAAACAAAAAAAAAAATGGATAGAAGCTTGCCCCACCTCTCTCTCTTTCTCTCTCTCTCTTTCTCTCTCTCTCTTTCTCTCTGTCTCTGTCTCACACATACAAAGCTACAGAATTTCTTGAAGTATAGGTCACAGTAATAATAACAACAAAAAAAAACGAACCCCCCCCAAAAAAAGGCGATAAGGACTTACTATAATGTTTACAGAGCACATTAGGGGAGATATAATTTAACTATCTGTATGGATATTCACTTAACGCGTGTAACGTTTTCAGGAATTGCCTATTACGCGACTGATGAATGTAAAAACTGAAGCGGAGGTGGGGGTCTGTAAAATAAGTGTTGGCTACTATGCAATTCTGTGAATCCCAACAATGTAACATCTGGTCCCCCCAAAGCTCTATTTTTAGGAACTTTTTTTTTTCCAAATACACTTTAATAGACTGGGGATAAAGCTTGACTGATACAATTGTAGTTTCATTTTTGCAGCCGTTTCCACAGATATTCAATAGACCGTGTGTGTGCGCACATATCTACTTATACACACCTTCCCTGGTACAGTATGGTATTCGGTGAAATAAAGCAAATGAATTTAGCTTCAGGGAGCCGTCCCCTCCCCCGGCAGCACCTTCCAGTTGACTGAAAAGGGTAGGGTTTTGTTCAATTCCTGTTGCCTCCTAAAAAGGAATGCCGACGGAGCTAAAGATTTAGAATATTTTTTGAATACCTTAACTATTGTTGCATTCGATGAAATCAAGTTAATAAGTTCAGCTTTGGGGGGTACCCATCGTCTGAAACAGGAAGGGTCAGATTCATAGCTTGAAGCGCTTCGAAAGAGGTCTACGAATAAAGCTAAGTGTTAAATTTGATTTAATTTATTTTTTTGTGCACCCAGAGAGTGGCAGGTAAATATACCTTAGTGTTTGTGTGTGTGTTTCAGACATCTTACTCTCTTATGAGCTCAAGATCTCTAAACAAGAATATTTTTCCTCGTGTCTGTTGTGAGCTTATTGGACACCTCACTGATTCTTGTAATGTTATTTAATGTATTGTTATTAAATTACAACTTTTTTGTTGTTTTATAGTAACACAATATTTGTTCTTTTTGAGTTTGCTTGTGTTATCATAAAGAAGGATTTTCTCATTATTTATTTTGCCCATCCTTTTGTAATCGAATATTCTGGTTACACTGGAAAATGTCTTATGCAACCAGAAGGACGGTGAGGATTTTGACTCGGATACAGTAGTTGGGGTAGTAAATCTTCTGATAAACTTTTTCAAGTCTTCGACCATCTTGTGATGTAGTAACACTCATACCAGCTTGTATTAATGCCCTTGGGGAATATACAGTGAATTGATCATATTTACCAACCCCTCCGCTCAGGCAGGATATGACACAAGGTCAATTTTTAAGCAGAGTTTAACAGGTTTGAATTCAGAGTTTTCCTTTTCCTAGACTAGTTGCCTCACCAAGGCTGAAGAATCTAGTCTGTCCTACTATTTATCCATAGCTGAAAGGAGAATTATTGGATTCATACCTTTCCCAAGGGTATTAGTGCTATGTGAAATGCAATCAATCAGGTCCAGGATTTGAACTCCTGTCGCCGTGTCCATATCCTGTGACGATAACCATTACACCATTACAGTGAATTGATAGGGGGCATGCTTAGTCTAATGATTATTGTCGTTGGATATGTATACTGTGGCTTGAATTCAAATCCTTGATGAAGCTGTTAGTTTCACCTCACACTAATCTCTTTGGGAAAGGTATGAATCCATCTCTTCTCTCTCCAGTTATAGGTAAATAGTAGGACAGACTAGGTCTTCTGGCCTTGGTAAGACAACCAGTATAGAAGAAAGAAAACTCTGAATTCAAACCAGATGTACTCTGGTTTAAAATTGACCTTGTATCCACCTCTTACCTGTGGCAGAGGAGTTAGGTAAATACATTCAGTGTATTAATATGGGTCTAAATACTGATGTTATATTTCTTATTTTAGAGCCTGTACACATAATGATCTGTAACTGTGATTATTATCCATACATTTAATTTTGAATTCAAGAAGGCCCTAGTTAACTGAAACATGTTCAGGGAATTGTAAATTTAATTTCAGTCTTTGTGTAGATGTGTGTGCGTGTATATATATATTCATATATTGTCATCCATGGACAGACTGTTTTGTTGTATCACGACTCTTCTGTGTGGCTAGACCCACAAGATGCTTCAAGACAAGATTGAAATCCAGCTGACTTTACATCAGTTGGATATCTTACCCCTGAGCCATCGCCATTCTCAGGATAAGTGAAGGAAATTTTTATGTATATATTTTTACATGTACATTATTGGCTATCTGGAGTACTCAATTCATGAGAAGAGCTATTGCATTTTAGCATATGTGGTAGTTGGCAAACTTTCCCTACTTGAGAGCTCAACCCATGGCCAGGAGCAAATATATATTGTCACCCTCCCCTACACCTTGGTGTAGTAGCTATCGAAAAGGGAACCTTCGGGTTACCCTCGACTATGCTCGCCAACTTTACTTAACTTACAACTCTTCAGTGTGGCTAGACCTGCGAGATGCTTCAAGCTGAGATTGAAACCCAGCTGACTTTATGTCAGTTGGATATCTTCTGCAAGCCATGATGATATTAATCTTTTTTATTCAGAATGAAGTGGAGATTATTTAGCATATAATAGTAATCTTTGATGTATTAAATATTTGGATTATTATAATTCAACATTTCCTGCAAAAGCCTTATTAATTATTATTACTATTTTTACATGACTTCTCATGGTAGTATAATCTGGAGATTCAGTGTCAAGTCTCTACAAAACTCTAACACTTGCAGATTCTTTATTTCTTTCCGCATATTCATGAGCTGGTTTTAGTACATTTGTAACACAGTAAAGATGGCACACCATAGCATAATTTTGTTTGGGCGATATTGTTAAAATACTATTGTTAAAATGTCATAAAGGGACTTTCAATTCAATCAGACCACCAGTTTCCCTGTAATTTTTCAATGAGATATAAACTAACAACAAAAATGTTTGTGCAAGGGTTATAACTGTAGGTCAGTTAACTGCTAATTACATAGTTGTTTCTCTTCTTAATAAAAAATAATAAGAATAAGCAGGGAAGAATCCTTGATGCTTAATGCTAATTATCATTTGCATTTACGATATAAATTTTATAAATAGGATTTTGATATTAAAGAGAGTAATTATAACCGATTCTTAAAAAAGAATCTTGTCTATGAATATTTGTCCACTTATTTTTTTTATTAGCTATATTGTTAGTATTTCTTGTAGTTGTATGAACAGATGTAATTTTATTATTTTGCTGCTTGCAAGTTTTTCACACCAGTTTTAACTGGTGGCTTTTCACTGGAATCTGAGTGACAGCAAGTCTCCTCTAGTCTTTAGAACTTTTCTCAGTATTCTAGCTGATTTTAATGCTGCTGTAGTCTTCATTCTTCCTCTGATTTCCATTTCCTCCAGTCTCCTCCCCAAGCCCTTTGGGACTCTTCCAAGTGTGCCAACTACAATTAGCATCACTGTCATAATGTCCCACTGCTTTTGCACCTCTCAAGCAAGGTCCTTCAATCTTTTTTCCAAGTCATTGGTATTGGTATCATTGTCACCCTCATATTACACTGGTGTTTTAATTGTCAGCCAAGATCCTAGGATTTATCTCTCTTTTTGCTTTCTTTTTGTTTATTATTATAATTATTATTATTATTATACTCCTTCCAAGTTTTTCACATCAGTGTTAGCTGATGGTCTTTCAGTGGAGTCTAAGTGACAGAAAATCTCTTCAGGTCACCAGAACTCTTCTCAGTATTCTGGCTGATCTCAACAATCATGTAGTCTGGATAGTCTCAATTCATCCTCTGATTTCCGACTCTTCCAGTCCTCTTTCCAAATCTTTGAGGACTGTTCCAAGCATACCTATTACAGTTGGTATCATCATCATCCTCATTTTCCACAGTTTTTTTTTTTTTTTTAGCTCTTTGGCAAGTACTTGTCTCTCTTTTTGTTTTCTTTGATTTTCACTCTATGGTCTGCTGGGATGGCAAAATCCACAATACAGCAAATTCTCTCCATTTTTTTTCTCCTTTTTCAATTTTTCTTTGTTAATTATCACTAGGTCTGGTCATCTGGCCAAGATTAGGGATTCTGTTTGTATCTCAAAATCCCAGAGAATTTTATGCATCTCATTCTTTCGGATGGATTCTGGTTTGTGCATATATCATTTTTTACTATGGTAAAATTTCTATTTCTTGCACAATTCCTAGTGGATCATCTTTCCCACCCAGTCATGTTGAGTCTTATATTCCTTTTCCACAAGTTTGCTATGTTAGCTTTCCTGATTAATTGTTTCGTCTTTGTCAGCACATAACCTAGACTTGCTATTCTGTTGTATATTATTGATTTTTTTTTGCTTTTAATATAATTGGTCTTTATGGCATTGTTTTGTACTATTAGAAGAGATTCAATTTCTCTCTCTTCCATAGTCACGATTAGGTCTTCTCATGTCAAATTCAGTTTCACCAGTTTGTCACTTGAAATATCCATACAGTTGTTTCTCTTCTTATTACTATTTCCTAGTTTTTGCTGTTGTTCTGTTTATCCTTATGTTATCAGTACTGTTACTGCTTACTGTCCGTGGTATAATGGTTATCGTCGTAGGAAGTGGACAAGGTAATACGAGTTCAAATCCTGGATGAGACTGATTGCATTTCACATAGCACTAATACCCTTGGGAAAGGTATGAATCCAATTATTCTCCCTCCAGCTATGAGTAAATAGTAGGGTAGACTAGGTTCTACAGCCTTGGTGAGGCAACTAGTCTAGGAGAAGGAAAACTCTGAATTCAAACCTGTTAAACTCCGCTTAAAAAAATTGACCTTGTGTCATATCCTGCCCGAGTGGAGGGGTTGGTAAATATGGTTACTGCTTACTGTAATTAGTCTTTCTTTACTCTTTTTAATGTTGTCCTCAAGTCCTTGTATTGATGCATCCATGCTATCTTCAATGTTAGCAAGTCTTCTTCCTTCTTTTTTTTTTTTTTTTTTGACACTTACTATCTATGTCATCTCTTCCTTATCCTCTGGTCTATTTGTTTGAGTTCCTCTCTTGTCCATTTTATGAATAGTCCCAAGTATCTTACAAGGGAGACAACCCTGATGTTTATCCCTTAATGAGATTTCTACTGCAGAGCTTGCTTTCAAGAAGTCTTCTTGTTCATCTGAAGTATTCTTTTCTTATTTTTTTCTCTGTTTAATGGTGACCCCTTTTAATATTCCGAAGTACTTGTAATTTTCCTTTTCTCTAGGTGTTCTTATTCTTTCTTGATTTGGCAGTTCTATTCCTTCTGTTATTTCTCTTTTTTTCACTTTTTGTTATCAGCATGGCATATTTTTTAATATCAAATTCTAATCCTATATCTTGGTTTTTATTATTATTATTGGATTACTCCTTGTGTCAATTTTAACAATGTTGTAGTTTGGATGGTCTTTGCTTGTCTTCTGATTTATAATTCTTCCAGCCCCCTTGCCAAGCTTTTAGAGATCATTCCAAGTGTGCCACTTGCAATTGGTATCACTGTTCCCTTTATGTTTCCTAGCATTTCTAGTTTTTTTAGCAAAGTCTAAGTATTTATCTCTCTTTTCGTTTTCTTGGATTTTCACTCTTTGGTCCACCAAGACAGCAAAATCCACTATTTGGTAAGTTCTTTTTTTTTAATTATCCCAAAGTCAGGTATTCTGGCTGGGATTAGGTGATCTGTTTGTATCCCTGAGAATTTTGTGTATCTCATTATCTGGGATGGATGATATTATTATTATTTAAACTCTTTTAAGAGTTTTCCACACCAACGTTAGCTGATAGTTTTTCACTGGGGTGTCATAGTCCTTTGGTGACTGTACTGAGCACACCAATTACAAGTGATATTACTGTCATTTTCATGTTCCATAGTTTTGTCAGTTCTCTAGCAAGGTCTAGGGACTTATCTCTCTTTTTACTTTCTTTCAGTTTTTCCTTTGTGGTCAGCTGAAATGGCAAAGTCCACTATTCAGCAGATTCTCTTATTATCTTACACTTTTGAGAGTTTTTCACACCAGTGTTAACTGATGGTTCCTGCTGGAGTCTAATTGACAGCAAGTCTCCTCAATTCTTCTGAACTCTTCTCAATATTCTGGCTGATCTCAACAATGCTGTAGTTTGGATAGTCTCCACTCATTGTTATTATTATCATTATTATTCTAATAAAATCATAGATATAAGACTTTGAATGATTTGATTACAATGTGCAATCAAGTCTGATATTAGGCAAAAAAATATTTTTAATATTATTATATTTTAATATTCTATTTTGCTTTGATAAATTTTTTAAGACTCACTTATTTCATTCAGCCGTTTCTACTGGAAACATTTCCAAGCAAGATTAAGTTGGTAATCCGTTGTTTTGCCTCCAGTTATTTCTCAAACAATTGTTACTGGCTTACTAAACCTATTGGCACTGATTTTGCATTCAGTTGTCCTTTTCCTAAACTGGTTGAATACCAAGGCCAGAGAACCCAGCTTACCATATTATTTTATTCTTAGAAAGTGAAGATGTTAGATTCATGTTTTTTTTTTTTTTTTAAATTTCTTTATTTTATTTCTTTAAAGAGCATTTGTGCAAATTTGATGAAAACAGCCTCTGCCAGAACTTGAACTTTGTTGATTCAGTCTTCTTGCAGAGGGGTAAAATGTCCCCACAAAAACAGATGTCCTGGGTATGACACAAAACTGCATCTGATGTTTAGGCTACAGTTTTGGAGATCTGCAGAGTGTGGAATACCCCTTCACTCTCATGTCCACTCTGACTTGGTGTGGTAGTACCTGCTAAGGTCCAAAGTATGGGTCAAAGAGATCTGCTTAAAAATCATCTGTATTCGATAGAACCGTGTACAAAAAAAACTTTAGAAACAACTGCACAAAAATGTAATTATGAATGTAGATTGAACATGATTCTCTAACCTCTTGGCATAAAGTAATCTTCGATTGGTTAAAATCAATCCATGAGTGGATTATTTCCAACCATATAATAAAAATGTCTATCCTGTCAGTTTTTATATTTGGTGTATGGAATTTATATACAATTATGACTATTATGCAACAAACTTTTTTTTTTAATCATTTTTATGAAATTCAAATCTTTTTAATAAGTTTTTTGTATATATTTTTTTAATAATAATATTCATACATACAAACAACTTGCTTAGCAAAAACCCTCTAAGTCCTTGTTTTTAAATTTAAAAATCACATAGCATAAACAGTTATCTACATGTCCGTTAAGCATTTATGGTGTAATGAGATACAAACTGTAATCTTGATTACATAGGAAAAATAAGTGTGAGCACAATAGAATTTCTCATGATGAGGCAAAAAGAGTTAATGAAAAAAGTAGTTGCATTGCATTTATGTAAAGGATTCTTTAAATTATGTACTGTCAAGGTTGATAATGGGTGTAAGAGCCTTTTCTTTCTGTTTTTCCTTTTCTTTTTTTTCCTTTTCTTTTTTTGTTTTCTTTTTTTCCCTTTTTTTCTTTTCTTTTCTTTTCTTTTCTTTTTTTTTGCTGTTTCTACTTCGTTATAGAAAAGTAGTTTGCTCAAATACTCATTCACTCTCCTCTCATCCTGGTATATGAATGACAAGAATTTTTTTTTTTTTTTTTTTTTTTGTGGTGATCAAAGAATGGATTCAAGCCTTTTGCCCCTTTTTAAAGGCATTAGTGGGAAGTGACCTGCTGGAATTTCTTTTTTTTATTTATTTAATTTTTTTATCTGTTATCACATTGATAACTATACTACTCCTCCCTTCCTATACCATATTATACTACTTAGTAATTATACAATGTCTAAAGCCATTTTAATGCAAACAATATTTATTTATTTTTCTTTATAACTTTCTTCAGGAGAGCAGTTTACAGTGACCAAGTAATAAAGATCTTTAACAGCTATTTTCTATAACTGAGATTAGGCTTCTATGCAGGGCTATCAAGTCCGAGTCACGGTGGTCAGAATCAAAAGCAATTCTTGGATTACTGGAGTTGGAATCAGTAAAAAAAGTACTGACTCAGACTCTGATATCTAATAAATTTATTCTGTAATATAAATAAGACAATTTCCTATTTAACTAGTCCAGTTTAAGACCTTATTTTTCTGATGCAGATGTCATTATTAAACAAGCCAGGCTTTTCTCATTCCCCAATGATACCTGCATTAGAAACATATATACCTTAGTTGTTACCTTAGTCGAGGGTGACCTGAAGGCTCCCTTTTCAATAGCTACCACACAGAGGTGTAGGAGAGGGCACTACTCCATTCCCTGGATTGCTCCACTTTACTCTTGATCTGTACCTTATAATGCTGAGTGCTAAGCAAGGCAGCATCAAGTACCATTTTTTTGAGTCTGATTTGACTCGACCTGGGATTGAACCCTGGTCTTCCAGACCACTCTACCCATTAAAGAAACATGAGATCTAACGAAGTTTGTCTTTGGGTTACCCCTACTGTGCTTTTAACCTGGACTAAACTTTTCTTTCTGGTTATATTTTCAGGTGATATTTTAATTCTAGTTCCTTGAAAATTTCACTATGTAACATATTTCCTTATAGGGATTACCATGAAGTGAGCTGTGTTAAAATACTTTGTTTAGTCAGCTGAGTGCTTTCAGTTGATATTGGAAACAAATCCTTTCTCTATTGTAGATCCCTATGATTAAAATATATGTATTCTTAAGATGTGTTAGCAAGTCCAACCTGAGATTTGTACTAGGGCCCTCAGCAATTTTAGGCTTGTCACTCTATGAAGAATACAATTATTTAGATACCAATTTCTAAAATTACTTTATAATTAGGGTCCATTTAATCTTTCCTTACTTTTAACCCAATTATTGTGTATCATGATCCATTTTTTATTTAACAAGTTTAGCAATGGTAGAGGAACAGACTGTTTCCTAGCTGTTAATTAGAGGTCTATAGTTGAGTTGTCATTAAGTAAGCTTAGCTAAGTTTAGCACCAGACCAGAAGTATGGGGCACTCAGTGAGATAGAAACTCACTAACAATGGTCCTCCTAGCTTGATAATCATTACACCTCAGGAGATGCCCAAAATTAGAGAACTATTGTCATTTACTTAGCTTAGCTAAGTTTAGCACAAGACCTGAAGTGTAGGGCACTCAGTGAGGATCTAACTTACAATGAATGTTCTTCTAGTAACCTTTACTTTACTCAAACCCTCCAGGGTCTACAGTTGACGTTCTTATAAGTATTTTTTTATATTGTATTTATATAGGTAGAAAATCTATTATTCTTTTGCTATGGTTTATAATGTCTAAAATATTAAATATACTACTGAATATATATATCTCAAAATATATTATATATAGATATTAAAATGAGTCGATCCTCAAAGAGATTTGTAATTTTGTTTTAGGATTAAATCCTTAAAAATATACAAATCTCTTCGTGGACCTACTCATTTTAAAATATATCTTTCTCTCTTTGGACCTACAACAAATGATCCGGCAGACCTGGGTTCAATCCCAGGTTGCGTCATACCAAAGACTTTAAAAATGCCTCTTGATACCTCCTTGTTTAACACTCAGCTATATAAGGTATGTATCCTTATTTACCAACCCCTCTGCTCGGGCAGGATATGACACAAGGTCAATTTTTAAGCGGAGTTTAACAGGTTTGAATTCAGAGTTTTCCTTCTCCTAGACTAGTTGCCTAACCAAGGCTGAAGAACCTAGTCTGCCCTACTATTTACCCATAGCTGGAGGGAGAATAATTGGATTCATACCTTTCCCAAGGGTATTAGTGCTAGGTGAAATGCAATCGGTCTCATCCAGGATTTGAACTCGTGTCGTCGTGTCCATTTCCTACGACGATAACCATTACACCATGGGCTCCTCCAAAAGGTATATAAGGTATATATCAAGGGTAAAGTGGAACAATCCAGGGAAAGAAGTAGCACCCTTCCCTACACTTCGATGTAGTAGCTATTGAAAAGGGAGCCTTCTGGTCACCCTCGACTATGGTCGCCAACTTTACTTATATATATGTGTATATATATATATATATATATATGTTTAATTAATTAATCAATTTTTTATGACCTATTCTATAATTCTGGTGATGTGAAAAAACCCAGAAAGTACAATATGCAAATAAAAGATATTGTACAAACTTGTATCCAGGGAAAAAAATCCCATAAAAAAGAAAAGAGTAAAAGCATATGTACTACATGAAAATAATCAACGAATGACACACACCTAGCCCAAAGAAAAAAAACACTGACATAATTCCTTAGGCTAAACGCAAGAGTGCTCACTCAATCCAGTAAATAGAGCGAAATATAAATAAATGTCTTCAGAGTCAAAAAAATCTACCTTGGTTTCACCCAAATGGATCATCAGGACATCTCAGAGACGTCCAGGTGATCCGTTTAGGTGAAACCTTGATAGATTGTTTTCTGACTTTGCAGGCATTTATATATATATATATATATATATAGTCTTGTGATACATCCATAGAATGCATACAGGATGGTCAGCAGTGATGTACTACTCTCATCGCCAATTTCGTGTTCTTGTACATCAAATTAGCTCAAGTAGCAACCCTGACCAGGATCTGTCTATATATATATATATATATATATATATATATATATATAATGAGGGTCGTTCAAAAAGTTCTAAACCTCACCCAGATTCTAGATTTGTCGCACACCTCTCACTGTTTTTTATGGGCCTCACCTGCACAGAAATTAAGACTGAAATCTGAATTAGTTTTCCTAGTTACATAAAAAAGTAACAACACAAAAGGTTCAGTTATGGCTCTTCTATATGAGGGATACTTAGAACTTTTCATGACCCTCAGATATGTGTGCCCTGTTTATGGCTCTTAACCTGCATCTGAAGGTTAGGCTCTAGTTCTGGGGAGTGTTTGGTTTCTTGTTTTGGTTTCCTTGTTTAATGGCATATTAACCTTTGTTGGTCATTTAATGCTTAAGCCATTCTAGAAGAACAGTAGTGGTACTATTTAACCCATAGCTGGGAGGATAAGGGGGTTCATACCTTTCCCTAGGGTATTTGCCCAAAAGTGAACATAATTGCGCAACTGGAGTACGAACTCGCTTACTATGATTCCGCAGTCCATCCCTTTAACCATTACACCACAAGGACACCCCCTCTGGGGAGTGTGGAGTACCTCCTCTTTGCTATTACTCTCAGAACCACTCTGATCTGGTGTAGTAATACCTGCTAGGGTTCCATCAATGGTTTAAATAGATCTGTTCAAAAATTATTTGTATTCAATAGGACAGTATTAAAAAGAATCCCTCTTAAGAAACAAGTACAAAAAAAATGTACATATGAATGTGATTCCCTAACCTTGAGACATAATAACCCCAGGTGGGCTGACATGTAAATAACCCTAGGCATGTTGCCATTAAAAATTAATTAATCAATCACGTGTCTGTATGTGCATGCGGGTGCACACGGACAATTTGTTATCCCTGGAGATTTCCTTAGCTCCCATGTACTGGCAGCTAAATGAATTTTCTATTGATCGCTTGCTTTAGCCAACCAAGGTGTGTCAGTATTGTGAAAATCCATTTAAATAAGACATATTTTAATGAGTTTGTATATCAAATACTGATTACTTGCAAACTTACTTTGAACTGAATTCATATTTATTGTATATATATATATATATATATCAGAATGTGAACAGCCCAGCCCTGATGTATTCATTTACCAAACCCTCTACCCAAGCTGGATGTGACACAAGGTTATTTTTTTTTCAGCAGAGTTTGACACACTTGAATTCAGAGTTTTCTTTCTCTTAGACCAGTTACCATACCAAGGCTAAAGAGCCCCAGTTAGCTCTACTATTTTGCCCATGGCTGGAAAGAGAATAATTAGATTTATAGCTTTTCCAAGGGTATTAGCGCTATTTGAAATGCAAAGAGTTGGGTTGCCAAGTCCATTTCCTATAACGATATCCATTACATCATGAGCCCTTATGCATGGAGTTTTTTGGAAACCTTTCTGAGCAGGAGACTGTTTTAGAAGATTGCAGAAACAGTCAAATCTTTCGTGCTGATATATATATATATATATATATATAAGTATTATTCAGTCCAGTTAAACCGGAGTTGGGAGTAATTCCATCAGGATAAGAAAACTATTCAAAGATGAATATTTAAATCTTCCTGGTAAAAAGCTCAATGTAACAGACATTACAGAGCAATAATTTCATTAAGAAAAAGCACAAACCGGTCACATTAGGATTATAAATTTATTTCCATCCTGTTATGGGTTTTTGATAAAATCAAAAAACACAAAATAAATTTAACAGGACTTCTTCAGATCTTATGGATAAAATAGAATAGACACAGGAAAGAAGGGTGGGAGGGGATAGAAGAGGGGTGAAGAGTTATCTCCTCATTTAGCCCACTTCTGTTTTTTATTTCATTGTCGGTTAGAATTATAGTAAATTAATTTTTAAAACATTTTTTTATTTTTTAAAATTCTAATTACTTTTCTACTTAAAACTACAGATTTAATACTAAATTAGAAAATTAACTTTATTCAAACCATGACCAGAAAATCCAGCAAACACCTACATACGAAACACTGAACAGCTGTTTTGACCTTATTGGTTCTCATCAGCAATGCATGCTGTGATCTCCACCCCTAGAGATCGAACCAGCAACCCCAGAATGCAGAAACCAAACTTCTACCAATGGGCTGCCAGTTCATGCGACACATAAGCGATGCCTAATTAACTAGTCATGGTAAGAATGCGCGACTGCATGATCATACGTATCTTGAAAGTACGTTTTTATGTTTAATTAGTATCTTATCAATTCTTCTAATTATATATATATATATATATACATGTACACCTTAAATAAATTTTAGTATGCTCACCACTCTTTGGCTGCTCCATAACTGTCAGTTTCATGCATTATTTTAGGGAGTAAGAAAAAAACATACTCACCAAATGAGTTTTAGAGGTGTCTTTGGTGTAATGGTTATAATCAATGGAAATGGACAAGGTATAGTAGAGCAGACTGGGTTCTTTAACTTTGGTTTGGCAACCAGTATAGGAGAAAGACATTTCTAAATTGAAACCTGTTAAACTCCACTTCAAAAAAAGACCTGCAAAGAGGTTGGTAAAAACATATGCAGTCAAAATGAATATGATGAGTCTATTCTAAAAGTTCTTAGCCCCACCCAGAAAGACAAGTCAGAGTCAAACATTTTGGTTGTGCCAATGTATTACCACTTCCTATGAAACTAGAAAAACTTATTCAGATTTCCATTTTAATTTCTGTGTAGGTGAGGTCCATACAAAGATATTAATCCAATTATTCTCCTTCCAGCTATGGGTAAATAGTAGGGCAGACTGGTTCTTCAGCCTTGGTTTGGCAACTAGTTTAGGAGAGGAAAAACTCTGAATTCAAACCAGGTAGACTATGTTAAATTTCTATTGTCTATAATTGTTTTTTAATTTAAAAAAGAAAAAAAAATGAAACCTGTCAATCTGATCTGTCTTTTTCATCCTTGTCCATTTGGTTTTTCATTCCAAAATTTACTACTGTATATTGTGTAATGCTTTCCACAGTGCACAGATACTACTAAGGAGCAGGATTTAAAGGATTTACCTGACTCCCCACCAAATCAGATTTGACTCGGTTTTTAATGAGCAGGAGCTGTGCACAAATTCTGACTCAGTGGCTGTTAGAAAAATAGATGATCTCCTCAGTATTCTCCTTTTAGGGCGTCTTAGAAACCATGTAATAAACTCAGTCCCATTAAACAGGTGTTGCCTCGTGGTAGGCTCTCTAGGACTAAGAGATCAATGGCTGACTCATAGATGCCATGCAAACCTACCTCGGGACAAATAAATATATAATTCTACCTGGGTGAGTCAAAAGTTTTGCAATATTTTATAAACAAAAATGTATTTGTCAGCTCTAGATGTTTTTACTGCAGTTGTGAATTTGAGGAACCACACTGGATTGTGAGCTTGCCTGGTACTCTGCAAGTGCTTCTTGTGGCATTTGCCTCTATTACTTAAAGCAGAGCCTCGGAATCCACAGTTTTAAGCCACCCTGTCTATACCTGACCAAGGTTCTTGCAACCTGAATAAAATTTCTTGAACCATCTGGTTACTGTGCTGTGATCAACTTTGCCTTCACCTTTCACACAAATGATTTTTGATTGCTTATGCAACATATATGGCCAAGTTCAAACTTGTAAAGTTTAAATTCCCAAATTTGACTATGTTTCTTGTTCACTTATGCAGCTTTCAAATCAAACATGGAATGAAGTAATACACAAGGTTTCAGCACATCAAATTTCATGATACTACCAACCACTGTGTGTATCTTTTACAGCTTGAACTCTTTTGGTCATGTGATGTATGTGTTATATACATGCACATCCCCAAATATAGCAAAACTTTGGACTCAACCTAATACATTCTGATTTTAGTATATATTCATCTCTCCACAAATGCAAATTTGACTTAAGACAGTTTTACATATACACACCCATGAACAAGAACTAAAATTGTCCAATTCCTGTATCATGAAGATCTCTGGCTTCTGCAGGCTTTTCCTTATTGTGCAATGGATGTGTGCTGTTTTTTATTATTATTGTTATTATTATTATTTTTTAATACTTTTCCCTCATTATGGTCAGAGATGAAAATATTACTAAGTAGGAACAAGTACTTTACTTTAATCTCTGTACAGCTATTTATTTATCTGAGGCAGAAATGCTTATACATATTTAAGTAATCAAATCATTTTTTGTATACTATATACATATTTACCATCCCTTCCTTTTTTGTATACTACATTCATATTTACCATCCCTTCCACACGAGCAGTATAAGGTCAATTTTAAGTAGAGTTTAACAGGCTTGAATTCAGTTTTCTTTCTCCTAGACCAGTGGCCATACCAAGGCTAAAGAGCCTAGCCTGCGCTATTATCTACCTATAACTGGAGGGAGAATAGTTGAATTCATCTCTTCCTGAATGATATATGTGCTATGTGAAATGCCAACAACCTTTTCCTGGATTTGAACTCTATATGCTATGTACATTTCCTATGAAGATAACCAGTACACCACGAGAACCTCCTTTTTTTATATACCATCGGGGCTATGTATTTAACCAACCCCTCTATTACAGGTAATATTCAACATAAGATCATATTTAATCACAATATAGCTGGCTTAAATTCAGATTTCTTTCTCCTACACTGGTTGCTATACCCAGGCTACCTAACAGCTGTCATCTATCGGTATGAACTTGGTATTTTTTAAAACTCAATATTAACTTTTACTCATGTTTTCTTTCATCTTCTTAATTTTAGTTTTCATCACAACTCACTTGATTGCCCAGTTGGCTGGGGTTGGAGAATACACCGACTGCTTCTCTGCAGAGGGTTAAGAGACCCCCTCCCCCACGAGTGTCCTGGATATAACACTAAACAATCTGATGGTGAGGTTCCAGTGATGCTGGGGCTTTGGGTAATGCGGAGCACCCCTTCATTGCCATTGCTTCCAGGTCCAATCTGGCCCGGAATGGTAGCACCTAAGTAAAGTAAAGTTGGCGACCATAGTCGAGGGTAACCTGAAGGCTCCCTTTTCGATAGCTACTACACCAAGGTGTAGAGGAGGGCGCTACTCCTTTCCCGGGATTGCTCTACTTTACCCTTGATCCGTACCTTATAATGCTGAGTGTTAAGCAAGGAGGCATCAAGTACCATTTTTTGAGTCTTTGGTATGACTCGACCTGGGACTGAACCCAGGTCTCCCGGGCCATTGGCGAACACTCTAACCACTAGGCCAATGTCCGGTATAGGGCCCTATCTATGGGTTAAATAGAACTAAACTGCATACATATGCTAAATTGAATTGTTTGAAATGGAACTGTTTTTGAGATTGAAACTGTACCTATGCTAAACTGAATTGTTTGATATAAAAATGTTTTGGCATTCAACTGTGTGTAAAAAAAAAAAACTATTCTTATACTAAACTGAATTGGTTGAATTAGAACTGTTTGAATAAACTGAATGGCTTGAAGTGGAGATGTTTTTTGACAATTAAATTGTGTACTCATGCTAAACTGAATTGTTTGAAATTATTTGCATTAAAATGATTTTGGCATTAAATAACCTACAAAGGTTGATATGCCATAAAAAAAACCCCAACCAACCAACCAACTTATACTAAACTGAATTAGTTGAATTAGAACTGTTTGAATTAAACTGAATATTTTGAGACAGTTTTGAATGATTTTATCTCCAAATAAGTAATGAAACAAAATATTTTTTCTTCTCTTGTTCAAGGCATTGTGATCGAGGATTAATAGTTGTTATAGTATACTATTTTCAAATCTGAAACAAGAAAAGAACGCAAGATTATTATTAGTAGAGTTATTAGCAGTCACATGGGTCCCATGTATATTGAGACACCTTATATTTAATCGTTTTCTATATTTGAAACCATTCAACTATATGCTAACAAATGACTGTAAAATTGAATTATTAGTATTACATAGCAGTACTTGGAACCATTTAACTATGTGCAAATAAAACTATTAGTGATTGATAGCTATACTTGAAACTGTTTAACTGTGTGCGAACAAATGAGTTCAGACTCGTTTAAAAATTGTTACCTACAACTATTTGTTTGCAAATCATATATATTTGATGTCTTGTATGGAAGATACGCTGTTTAGCTGCCGGGATGGGAGTTGGCATAAGATCAATGCCAATTTGGTCATTTGGGCATGGAGGTCTGATATTGCAAGACTTGAAACCTCCCGTGAACCCAAAGGAAACATCACTGATGACCCATCCTGATGCATCAAGGAAGAATATATATGTATAAACAATATATATATATATATATATATATATATATATATATAAACAATATGCATTTGGCATTAAATAACCTATAAGAGCTGATATACTGTAAAACACAACCAACTATCAGTTGCTCTGTAGATGCTCAAATCAAACCTATGAACTCATCCTTTATTCTCTCTCTTGATCTTTCAGTACCATGTTATTGTTTAATAGGGGTGTCCTCGTTGTGTAATGGTTAAAGCGATGGACTGCGGAATCGTAGTACGCGAGTTCGTACTCCAGTCGCGCTATTAAGTTCACTTTCGGGCAAATACCCTTGGGAAAGGTATGAACCCCCTTATTCTCCCTCCAACTATGGGTAAATAGTAGGACGGACTAGGTTCTTCAGCCTTGGTGAGGCAACTAGTCTAGGAGAAGGAAAACTCTGAATTCAAAACCTGTTAAACTCTGCTTAAAAATTGACCTTGTGTCATATCCTGCCCGAGCGGAGGGGTTGGTAAATAGTACCATGTTATTGTTTTCTGTTTTATTTTTTATTTTTTTCATGAGTGGTATTAATAACATCCCTTATTTATTTTTAGAAGTATTGTCAATCATCATTATTACTGTTATTAATTTTGACTAATATTCTTTTGTTTCCCTAATTTTTCTTACGCTGTCAGAAAATGCCAACTGCATTTTTGCAGAGGGAGAAGACACCTCCCGCAAGAGGCCACCTGTTGGTCATGGGTAGTAACCTGTAATACCTGAGGACCAAATCCTGGTGGCTGAGCAGTCTGTGATCTGACAACCTAAGCAGTCATGTGACTCGTAACACTCCACTTTGGCCCTTACTGGGCTAGACAGGCAGTCAGAATGGCCTGATCCAATCAATCAGCAGGTCATGTGAAGCCCTAGCACCTATATGATTGTCCCAACCATAGTCTTCAAATTGTTCTTGTGACAAACAAATACCCATTCCTTTTTATTGTAAAGGTGCTAGAAAGTGGTGGCTGAGGGTCAATTGCACTGAGATAGCGATACTTGAAACCATTTAACTGTACACAAACAAATGATTTATATTGAATAGAATTATTAGTGTTAAATAACAATACTTGAAACCATTTAACTGTGGGCAAACAAATGAGTTCTAACTCATATTAAATTATATTCATCTAAAAATAAAGGCGCTCAGTCAGCTGGGGCTGCAGAATACCCCAACTGCATCTCTGCAGAGGGGTAAAACACCCCCAATGAGTGTCCTATTTATGACACTAAACAATCTGATGGTGAGGCTCCAGTAATGCTTGAGGTTTGGAGAATGCAGAGTACCCCTTTATTACCATCACTCCCAGGTCCACTCTAGGCCGGAGTGGT
>OY757918.1:94705710-94708210 GCA_963585895.1 Sepioteuthis lessoniana
TTTGGGAGGCATTCTTGAAACGGACATATAAATTTATCAACTTCATTGGTTTGGTTTTGGTGTATTTTAGCAGAGTTGGTGTTATTCTTAACGATAAAGTTTGATGTTTTAAATTTAGTGTAGTAGATGATAAGTTATATTTGTTTTTATTTTTTATTTTGGTTTAATGTGTCTTTTTATAATGTTGGTTTTTGCTTGTTTGTTTAATTTGTAGTGCATTTGATTTCTGTAATATAGATTAAATCTGTTTGTGTTGTTATTGTTGGTAGTGTTATTATTTTTGTGAATGTTTTGAAGATATAGTTTTATTTATTGATTGACTTGTCTATTAGGAAAATTGTTATTAACAAGGGTTTGTTTTATGTTGGTAAGTTCTTTGTAAAATATAGTCTTAGATGAGATGTAAAATGCTCTACGAATTAATTTTTTTATAATTGCTATTTTATATTTTTGGGGACATTCACTGTGGTAGTTGAGTAGGGTAGAATTGTCATTGGTAGGTGTTTTATATGGAGATGTAGTGAATTCATTATTATTAGTGGAGTCAGTAAGTACATCAAGGAAAGAATATTTTTTATTAATGCAGCGTTTAGTGGTATGAAGTTTTTCTAGAGTTTGTTTAAGTTTGTTAATTTTGCTGTAGGAATGTGTTGCGATGAAAATCTTGTCTATATAGTGGTTGTATATCTTGGGTTTAGTTATTATTGTTTTAAATATTTTGTTTTCAATATGGGACATGTAGAATTCAGAAATAGTTGGACCAAGGGGTGACCACATCAAAATACTGTCAATTAGTGTATATATATATATATATATATATGTTGCTGGAGTGATCGTAGAATGGGACTTTTGTGGTACAGGTAAGGAGGAGTTTTTTGAGAATTTTTGGTTGTATAGCTGGAGGAGGAATTGAAGGGTGATTTTATTATTATTTTTTGGTTTTGTGAACTGGAATGTTAGTAAAAAGATTTTCGGCATTGAGTGATGCCATTATGCATTTGCTGGGGTCGGGTGGGTTAGAGTTTAGAATTTGTATGAATTCATTTGTTGATTATATATTGTATTTTTTGGGGATATATGGTACTATTGTATTGTTGATGATTTTTAATATGTGGTATATGGGAGTAGGAATCTATGAAATAGTTTGTCTAATTGGGTTACCTTATTTGTGGGATTTTATTTTACCACATATATATCTGGGTTTGTAATCTCCAATTATTTTTGTTATTTTAATGGATCCAATTTCTGCTTTATTGACCATGATAATTTGTTAATGTTTTTTAAGTTGGTCAGTGGGGTTTTTGGTGAGTTTTTAAAATTTTGTTTGGTTTTGAGAATATTTTCACATTTTTTTGTTGTAGTCTGTTTTATATAATATAATATAGATATTGGTCTCGTCACCGGTATGGATGGTAATGACCCAATTGTTTAACAGTTGGTTTGCAGCTTCTTTTAGTGTTGTGGTTAGTAATTTGTTTTTGGTGTTTGAGGTTGAAACTGTTTTTAATTCCTTCAGCTTTTAGTAAGTCACGAAGGTTTGGGTGTATAGTAATTCTATCGTCATTTTGTAGGTCCTGTATTTGATTATAAAACATTTCAAGTTCATTTTTTTTATATTAAGGTCTTTTTTCCTGGGAGGTGGCAGTTTGGGCCTAAGTTTAAAAATTCCTGTTGTGTCTTAGTGAGTTTGATATATGATAGGTTGATGTATTTGTCATGTGTGTTGGGTAGAAATATTCTTCCTTGATATCGAAGATTCAGTTACTGATTTATTTTTATCTTTTGTTTAATTTGTTTGATTTTGGAGGGTTTCAGAAAGTTTATGTTGAATTTCGATTATTTGAGTTTGGTGTAGAGATTGCATAATCCCTTTCGTTTATATGTGTGTGTGTGTGTGTGTGTGTGTGTGTGTGTGTGTGTGTGTGTGTGTGTGTATTTATTTTAAAATGAATAGATCAACTAAGAGATTTATATTTTCTAAGAATTATTTATTTCGGTCTTACATACATGTATGTTTCCAGCTTGTTGCTTTTGTCAGAGAACATTTAGTAATTTACTAAGCTTTTTGCTTACATGTAGCACAAGGCCATATGAATGGGGCACCTAGTGAGACTCGAACTCACTTGTGTAGGTTTGTTAAGCAAAAAGCCTTGTGAATTACCAAATGTTCTCTGACAGAAGTAACAAGCTGGAAACATACACGTATGTAAGAACAAAATAAATAATTCTTAAAAAAGGTAAATCTCTTTGTGGATCTTATTCATTTTGAAATATTTACTTCTTTCTCTCTTTGGACCAACAAGAAAAGAAAATTTTTTTTACACAAACACACACATATATATATATATATATATATATATATATATATATAATTATTAAACCTAAATATATAACTACATTTCTCTGCAAATACTTAACTGTTGGGTTTTGGGTTTGTTTTTTTTTAATTTGTCTGTAAGTTGCTAACAGAAGTGTATGATTGTCTACTCTGAAAAAATTC
>OY757918.1:94713210-94740710 GCA_963585895.1 Sepioteuthis lessoniana
AAGTTCTTTCTCATGATGTCTCTTCAAGTTTTTCAATATAAAAATAAAACAAAAGTTGAGTATTAAAGACTTAATAAAACAGATTTTCTAAAATTCTTGGAGAGAGAAGATTCATATATCATTTTAAAATAGATTTGTATATTAAAAAGGAAATTTAACCTACAAATTAACTGGATATCCCAGAAGTCAGACATCTTTGAATATTTGATCACATTTTTGTTGGTTATTTTTATATCCTTAATTATTAAAAAAGAGAAACATCATGTATAGGCAATATAATTAACAAAAAGTAAAAGATATTAATTTACAAACCCTTTTGTACTTTTGGGACTGCCTATAAATGTATATATTTATATATATATATATATGAATGAAAGAAAAAAGGTCAGTGCTTAGGCAGAGCCAGTCTGTCTGCATCCTCAGGGTATAATTGATTATTTATTTTAAACAAGTATGTTTTCTGTCAAACCTTTTATATATATATATATATATATATATATATATATATATATATATATATATATATATATATAAATACAGAGACAGACATGTACACATGAGATAATGATGTAATTATCATAAAATCTGGTGCATAATCTGATTTAATCAAAACACTTCATCCCAGTGTTTTAATGTACTGGGACTGAAATGGATTAAATGATTTTTTTTTTTTCATCTAACTTTTTTTAATCTCATTTATTTTTCACTTGAAAATTATTTAATTTCTTTCTTTATTATACATTAATCTATTGATTAGGTGTCATCATATTTTTCTATCCCCTTCACTCTTTTTCCTGATACTTTTTCTCTCCCCATCTTCTGAGTCCCTTTTTTTTTGTTTTCCCTCTCTCTCTCTCCTCTTCCTTTTTCATTTCTCTGTCCTCATTCTTTTCTTCTCTCTGTTGTTAATCCTTTTCCTCTCTCTGTTCATATTTTTCTTCTCTCTTTGTGTCCCTATCTCTATCCTTCTCTCTCTCTTCACTTTTTCTCTTTCTTACTCTCTGTCATCTCACCCTCTCTCTCCTTTCTCTCTCTCTCTTCTCTCTTTCTTTTCCTCATTCTCTTCTTTCTTTCATTTTTTTCTCATATATCTTTCACTTTCTCTTCTTTCTTTTCCTTTTCTGATGGTTACTGTTTGTCTATTTATTCTATGACTCGAATCTTGCTCATCTAACACTATCAATTTTAAGTAGTTAACATAACTATTTTAACCAATCAACTGACAGGTTTTAAATGGCAGACTATTCTGCCTTTTGATTCAAACACAATCAATAAATCAAAGTGGAATTTTAATCAGTGGAATTTTTTCTCCCTCTTGACTGTTTTTATTTTGTTCTTAATTTATTTCAATTTTTTAGGAAAAAAAAAATCTTCTTTTAATTCCTTTAGTTATTCTGCTTCTTTAACCACTGATAAATGATTTTATCATATGGCATCATTTATGTTTAATTTCACACTAGAATTTAGACTTATATTTTAATCAGGAAACACATATAATTATTCTTTCTTGGAATTTGCAATAGCAATACTTGTAAAAAATAACTTTTTAATGAGATTTTTGCTTATAACTAATGGGATATTTTATAAAATGGATGATATAAGGTTTTGGGTTTTTAAATCATAAAAATCCATCCAAAATTTTTTTTTAAACATAAGTACTTGAAGTTGGAAAAATGTGGATAAGAAAGGCCCCTATTTTTGGGGGGACAATGTATTGTGTTTTCATTTACAAATCAAATTTATAGCAACAGCTATTCAAGATGAAGCAATGAAATTTGGCATGTGTATGTAAAATCTGCTGGTGAATATCATGGAATCATTAAAAGAGATATTACTCATCTTTGATATTCACACTACCTAAAAAGCTGTAGATATTTGCATTTTTAGTGGGTTCTATCTAGAATATGCTTATAAAATCCTATCAAACCAGACATCAAACAAAAGGAAATTGATTTACTAGTTTATCAAGTTTGTTATATGTGTATTGTTTGCTTTTATAACTTTTTATTGATGTGATATCAGAAAAAAAATTAATTGTTAAACACTTGTTTTTTTTTTTGTGTGTGTTAGTAAGTTGTCAAAAAGGGTGTTAGTATACTTCACTTATTTACAAAAACTTGGCAGAAAATTAAAATAATGCCATTTAGTGCTGTCTATTAGCAGTTTAGACTGGTTGATTATTTTTATTATAAGCCATCCTCATCTGTGGTATAGTAACTTTTTGTAAAATTTTCTCTCAATCACAAATCAGTCGAACAAAATTTTATTAATTTTTCAAACATTTTTTATAAATTTATATCCAGCAGTTTGTTCATAATCTTCATAAAACGTATGCATCAACTACACATATTTACTTTAAAAATCAGCAGATCTGGGATTCTCTTGAGCCGTTACTTGCTTTAATGTAAAATTTTCATTGGGATGAGGGAGATATTTCTGACTTATGAATATAAAGTTGAATATTTTACTTTGTGAAAGAAATACTGTTTTTTATATTCTTTGACATTATAAAGTCTCCAAACATTTGAAGAAAAACTTTGATGTAAAAAAACACAGTTAATTTTACATTAAAGTTTTTACATGACTTTAAACTTGAGCTCAATTTTTTAAAATTCAGCAAAAAAATTTAATTGAGTGTTTTTCAAAAATAAATTAGATCTCAGTGAAACCGAAATTAAAGGAAATTTGGTGTTTTTTGTTTTAATAATATATACTTAACACTTTATTCAACATTGAACACCAAATTTTACCATTAGTTTGGAAATTAATGTAAGCAATAATGATAGATTAAGGTACATAATATACAGTATCGACCATGAATAATTTTACTCCTACAATATTTTTTTTTATAAAAAGTTACTTTCTCCTGAATCAAAGATGCCAGGATTTTATCATTTCTGTTGGAACATTATACAAACCAAACAGATATTATTAGGCATTATTTATCACCAAAATCTACAGCATGTAAACTCTCTGGAAAAAAAATGTGTTTGATTGTAATTACCCAAAACTTCCACGAGTAAAACATGATAAAATTTCAATTTTTAAACAGAGTAAAGCTGGTTGAATTCAGAATTGTTTTTTCTGAGACTGGTTGAATAATTGAGGCTAAAGAACCTAATCTGTCCTACTATTTACCCAACAGATGGGTTCATGCCTATGATAAGGGTGAATTAAGATGCAGATAGCCTCAGAAATACCAAGAAAATAGGAGATTTCTGTGAATTTTCTTATTTGAAAATTGACTTTTTGCTCTGACTAAAGGAACATTGACAACAATAATCAAAAAAAATAATCACTTCCTATGTGTATCTAAACCACTGAAATTTGTGGCAATAATAAAAAAGAACGCTTAAATTTCCCCCCTTTTTTTGTTTTTTTTTGTTCAGTACTAATATATACAATGGGTTAGAATGAAATATTTTATATACATTTAAATGTATATAAAATATCTTAATATATAAAGAACTAACTTGTGTGAACATTCACTAGTTGATATATCACCAAAGTAAATATACAAGTTTCCTTTTGTTTGTACAAGTAGATACTGCCATCTTGAAAAAGAATAGAACAGTATTGTAAAACTAGTTACTTTGTCCATGACACCAAACTGACAACTTACTAAGCACTAGTTATCCATAGCAACAAACAGGTTAAGGAGTGAATTAGACAAACCTACTCAAATCCAGCAGCAGACATTTGCAATCTCAGATGTGCTTGGGAGTGAAAATGAAGAGGAGGTTTTCCATTCTTATATTGTTTTTTTTTCTATCTTTGGCTATCAATAAAGATTGATTGATTCTTTTGATTGATTTTAGCAGATACTGAGGGATAGAAAGTAAAAAATTTAAAAGTAACTGATCCGTTAATGTTATATAGTTTCTTGGGCGTTATTACTGTTTCTGCAGCCAGTTTACTCTTAATAGTTAACCCATAGATCCTGTGCTATCAGTATTTTTGCAACTGCATTGAACTACATATACCCAATTATCTGGTATTTGTGCATATATTTGGGTAGCTGGTACAGTGTAACCAGAATATAAGAGTTGTCGGGACTCTTATATCCGGGTTTGGTCTATTTTGTTTAGGTAACACAGGCTCTAATTTGGGACCAGAAAAAAATCTCTCTTATATCTGGGTATCTTATATCCGGGTTACACTGTATTTGTGCCCATACATATATTCAGGTGGTCAGTATTTGTGGTACTTCATAGAAGTACATATACCTGGTCACCTGGTATTTTTGCCACTATCTAGAAGTACAGATATTCAGGTAGTTGGTATTTGTGCAAGTACATATATCCAGGTGGCTGGTATTTGTGCCTCTATGTAAATGTATGTATACCCAGTTGGCTGGTATGTGTGTCACTACATAGAAGTACATATACTTGGTCGGCTTATATTTGTGTTACCACATAGTAGTATGTATATCCAGACTACCAGTTTTATGCCATTACATAGAAGTGCATATACTCGGGCAGCTGGTATTTGTGCTAGTACATACATCCAGGCAGCTTTAATTCTGGCCTGGAGACCTGTATTTCAACATCACTATTGCTTTTACAATATTGTAATTACTTATTCACTGCCTATTAAAAATAGATGATAACATTTGTCATTTTTAGCTATTTTTAAGCCAGGAGTCCAGGATGTGATGCACATTCATTGTTGACTCAGAATTCTAAGGGTTAATATATTCATATTTACCAACCCCTCCCCTCGGGCAGGATATGACACAAAGTCAATTTTTAAGCGAAGTTTAACAGGTTTGAATTCAGAGTTTTCCTTTTCCTTGACTAGTTGCCTCACCAAGGCTGAAGAACCTACTCTGCCCTACTATTTACCCATAGCTGGAGGGAGAATAATTGGATTCATACCTTTCCCAAGGATATTCGTGCTATGTGAAATGCAATCAGTCTCATCCAGGATTTGAACTCGTGTCACCGTGTTCATTTCCTACGATGATAACCATTACACCACGGGCACCTCTAAGCGTTAATATATTACCAATTTAGTGTCATGCTTTATGATTTCTGTTTTAATTTTGATGAATTCTCAGGGTTGTGGATATGGAATCAATCTTAAAGCAATTCATAGAAATAAGATAAGACATAACTCTATTTTAGCTCTTGTTTTAAAATAGAACATTACCATTACAAAATGTTCTAATTACCAGTACTCCAGCATGAGGTACTTTATCAAGCAAGTTGATCAGACTATTAATACTGTGTAGTGAGTTTGATCCTAATTGGATTCTCTATATTTGTTGCCTTGTCCCAGGTTAGTTTAAACTGTATGAAGTAAATGTTCTTTACTTTTGTTTTCATCAACTAAAATGATTTTAAAATAGGAGGCATTTGAATCTAACAAGAATCAATTTTAGTCAAGGGAAGGAATTTCTATCATTTGTACAAGTTTTAAGTATAATAGTGAAAAATTGTAGAATATTTGTTATAAATCAAAGAATCTCAATATTTATAGATTTATATTTAAAAGATTTGTCAAATAAATCATTACAATATTGGAGAAGTTGATTAATTGGTTTTATGCTATGTCAGACCTTATTGGGTTATTTTTAAGCTAAAAACAGTTCAATAATTCTGGTCTTCAATTATAAACAGTGAAAAAATGCATCTTCATAGATCTTTTGAACAGATAAACACTTCATTAACTTAAAGAGATCTCTTTAAGTTAATGAAGTGTTTAAAAGGTGCTATCATTCTGATTCAAAGTGGACCTGGGAGTAATGACAACAAAAAAGGTGACTCGACTGAATACAGTTTAATGTCATACCCATTATTCTAAACGATTTGGCTGATTGGTTGGTTTTATAATATGTCAATCCTTGTTGGGTTTAACAATTATAGTCTCCAATTATAGACTGTATTAAAATGTATCTTCATAATCATTTTAAATGGGTGAACATTTCATATTCAGTTGCAATATTAATGTTTAAGAGCCAATATTTTAAACATTATGTCAAACAGATGGGACCCTAACAGGTATTAGAACTACTGGTCAGAGTGGGCCTGGGGGTAATGGCAATTGAAGAGGTGACTCCACATTTCCTCGAACTCAAGAACTGGAACCACACCCCACGATACAGTTGCATATCAAATTCAAGACAGAATATCATAGAAACTTATGATTTCAGCCATATTTGTTCATTTTATATCAGGATTCCCACATCAGAGATACTTGGCTCCCAAAGGAGGAATTTCAAATCTAAGGGAAGAAATTTCAACTCCACATTGAAATATCCCGACGAAAAAATTAAGATGTCAATTTCAAATAGTAGAAGAATTGAGGCACCTTCAGATCTTAAGGGGAGACATGGGATCCAATACTCTGAGAACCAATGAGTTAAGATATAATTTTGAAAGAGAAATAATAAAGAAAACTTTTTTTGTCTCCCTATTTGAAATAACTAATTAAACACTAACACTCTTTATGGTACAGTAATTTCTTTTAATTCTAAAAACAATGATAGAAATATTTTTGCTTATAACACTTGAGAAACAAATTTAATCTTGCAGTAAACTTTGAGAAGAGTCATTAACATTCCAAATTGTGCTGTTGATGTTATTATTATAAAATTTGGTCCAACCCATTCTACAGCCTTCTTGAGGTATATAATTTATGAACAGAGAGGAATCTCTCTCTCTCTCTCTCTCTCTCTCTCTAAAATTTATATATATATATATATATATATATATATATATATATATATATATATATATCTTTCTTACAAATTCTACACCTGAAGAAGGCTGTAGAATGGATTGGCTGAAACATTGTGATAATAACATTACAACAAAAAAAAGAAGTTGTTTGTGCAAAACTTTGAAAGTCAACTTTTTTCTTGTATCTGGGGTTTAATCTTAAGAAAGGATTTTTTTGTTCTTTAATGTTGAAATGTATTTTATTTTGGAGAGGAGATGGGCACTGCCTAGTTAACACTATTGCCTTGAGAAGTGCTATGTAAGAGAATGAACACCCAGTGTATATATTAAACCATATTTTATGGGTTAAGCATTTCATCATGAGAAGGTGCTTGATAAAAAAATCATTTATAAATGGAGGAGGAATTTAGGAAACCCAGGGATCAAGGGGTGTAGTATAACTTGGGGATATAGAGGAGTAGTGTAACCTGCAGATCAAGGGGAGAAGTGTAACCTGGGGATCAAAAGGATTAGTGTAACCCAGGGATCAAGGGGAGTAGTATAACTTGGGGATCTAGAGGAGTAGTGTAACCTGGGGATCAAGGGGAGAAGTGTAACCTGGGGGTCAAAAGGATTAGTGTAACCCAGGGATCAAGGGGAGTAGTATAACTTAGGGATCTAGAGGAGTAGTGTAACCTGGGGATCAAGGGGAGAAGTGTAACCTGGGGATCAAAAGGATTAGTGTAACCCAGGGATCAAGGGGAGTAGTATAACTTGGGGATCTAGAGGAGTAGTGTAACCTGCAGATCAAGGGGAGAAGTGTAACCTGGGGATCAAAAGGATTAGTGTAACCCAGGGATCAAGGGGAGTAGTATAACTTGGGGATCTAGAGGAGTAGTGTAACCTGGGGATCAAGGGGAGAAGTGTAACCTGGGGGTCAAAAGGATTAGTGTAACCCAGGGATCAAGGGGAGTAGTATAACTTGGGGATCTAGAGGAGTAGTGTAACCTGGGAATCAAGGGGAGAAGTGTAACCTGGGGTTCAAAAGAATTAGTGTAACACAGGGATCAAGGGGAGCTGTGTAACACAGGGAGTAGTGTAACCTGGAGATCAAGGGGATTAGTGTAACCCAATGATCAAGAGGTAGTGTAACTTGGGGATCTAGAGGAGTAGTGTAACACAGGGAGTAGTGTAACCTGGGGATCAACGGGAGAAGTGTAGCCTGGGGATCAAAAGGATTAGTGTAACCCAGGGATCAAGTGGAGTAGTGTAACTTGGTGATCTAGAGTAGTAGTGTAACACAGGTATGAAGAGGAGGAGTGTTACACGAGACCCTGAGAACCCAGGCTCTAGATGAAAAATATTTTGTGCCAATGTCTATTACAAAGATGTTTTCACTAATTAGTCTACATTTACTATTTATGAAAGAGTGCTAGACAGAGAGTTGGAAAACATGAGTGTGTCCGTGAATTTTGATGGGCTATCTCTACAAGCCTTTTTAATTTTATGACTTTGCTTCTGATTAGCATTTTTTTAATTAGAATAGATAAAAGGTATCATAGAAAATGAATTGATTTGACTGTTTGCATTTCTTTTCACACTAATGCTCTTGGGAAAGGCATGAATCCCTTCTATCCCTCCTCCCCCACCCCATCCCAACTATGGATAAAAACTTGGACAGACTGGATTTTAACCAGGGACTAGCAACTCCTCTTGACCCCTGGATGAAACCAAAGCATTCAATGACCTGTGGCTCTATTTTCCCTGCGGAGTTTACCCTTACCAATGATAGTAGTTACTAAACATTATGAAAACTATTGTTTATACTTGAAAGTAGCAGTCATCATCATCATCATCATCATCATCAGGTTGCACTGACAGCACAGATTTTCCTTTCTCTTTCTCTCCATATGTCCCTATCATCCATCGCTTCCAGCAGGTCTTCCAAATTATTTCCTGTCTCCACATTGAGTTGATGTAAATAAGTTCTTGCTGGTCGGCCAACACTGGCATGTCCATCTGTAAGGGTACATTAAACAAGACTTGTTAAGGAAAGATACTTAAAAAGTAGCAAATCCAAAGTATAACATCCTTAAGGCTGGGAAAAACAATGAAATCTGCTTTCAATTGGCTGGATTTCTTGGATGAAGCATTGATATTAATTTTTGACTAGTCTCTTGTTAATCTTATTTTTACAATCTTAGTCATTTACAAAGTTTAGCTTAGTTTAGTACAAGTATAGGAATCTAACTTGCTAGCAATAGTCCACTTGTCTAGCTTGTTAACCATTGCACTTTACAGGATGCCTGAGTTGGAGTGGTATGCATTTTCCCAACTCACTAACAAGGGGAGATAAATGGTTGATTTTCATGCAGTGTACAGTTGGTTATCATCATAGGAAATGGACACAGTGACACAAGTTCAAATCCTGGATGAGACTGATTGCATTTTCCATAGCACTAATACCCCTATGAAAGGTACGAATCCAATTATTCTCCTTCCAGCTATGAGTAAATAGTAGAGCAAACTGAGTTCTTCAGCCTTGGTTTGGCAACCAGAAGAAAAGCTCTGAATTCAAACCTGTTTAACTCCGCTTAAAAATTGACATTGTATCACATCCTGCCCATGCAGAGGGGTTGGTAAATACATACAGTTAGTTTGAATTTAGAGTTTTCCTTCTTCTAGACTAGTTGCCTAACCAAGGCTAAAGAACCCAATCTGTTCTATATATCCTTCCTTCAAGATTCAAACTCAGACTGCTGGTTTTCTATGACAATGATTGCTATTCTACACATACCTTCTTTATAATCATGGTAGTCATCATTTGCTCAACTTATTTCTTTGAAAGTATGAGGTACCCTATGAGAATTTAACTCACTAGCAAATTACTGCTAGTCTAGCTTGCTATCCATTACAACAGACGCCAGACTCTACATAGAAGTAGTTGTAAGTTTTTCAAATCTTTTACATGAAATC
Organism: Sepioteuthis lessoniana; assembly: GCA_963585895.1. NCBI lineage: Eukaryota > Metazoa > Mollusca > Cephalopoda > Myopsida > Loliginidae > Sepioteuthis > Sepioteuthis lessoniana. The sequence continues at coordinate 94,722,849 of OY757918.1, forward strand.
TTTCCTATTTAACCATATCTGGGTAGTAAAACAAATGGATTCCTGCCTTTCCCAAAGGCATTCACTCCAAGTGAAACAGAAACAGCTTTGTTGATGATTTGAACTCTAGTCACCAAATGCCCATAGCTGAGGTTGTAGAATACACCAACTGCATCTCTGCAGAGGGGTAAGACTACTCCTTCAATGAGTGTCCTAGATATGACATAAAACAATATGATGGTGAAGCTCCAGTAATGCTGGAGCTATGGGGAATGCAGAGTACCCCTTCATTGCTATTGCTCTCATGTCCACTCTGATCCAGAGTGGTAGCACCTGATAGGGTCCTATCTATGGGTCAAATAGAATTGTTTGATGTTTAAACTGTGTGCAAACAAATGACTTGTGTTCTATTGATTGTTTGAAATAGAACTGTTTGGTTATTCAACTGTGTGTCAATAAATGACTGATGTTTAATTGAATTGTTAGTGTTAAATAGCAATACTTGAAAACATTTAACTGTTTGCAAACAAATGATTAATAGTTAATAGAATTATTTGTATTAAATAGAAATATGAGAAACTGTTTAACTGTGTGCAAAAAAAATGAGTTCAGGCTTGTTTCAAAATGTTATCTACCAAATGTTTAGAAATCATATATTTAATATATATGTATAAAGAGGATTTGGCATTAAATAACCTAAAATGGTTGATATGCCATAAAATCCAACGAAACCAAATCATATATATTTAATATATATGTATAAAGAAGATTTGGCATTAGATAACCTACAATGGTTGATATGCCATAAAATCCAATGAAACCAAATCCTGTATATTTAATATATATGTATAAAGAGGATTTGACATTAAATAGCCTACAATGGTTGACATGCCATAAAACCCAACCAAACCAAATCATATATCTTTAATATATATGTAGAAAGAGGATTTGGCATTAGATAACCTACAATGGTTGATGTGCCATAAAATCAAATCAAGCCAAAACTAGTCATCATTTCCATTTTCTTTGATAACTGTTATGCTAAGCTTGCTTGAGTCGAAATTGTTGTTGTTGTTGTAGTAGTAGTAGTGGTGGTGGTGGTGGTGGCATTAGTTGTTTGTTGATCCAATTTCTTGTATGAAGTTTTGTCCTTATTATTAATTTGTTATCCCTCCTACACACACACACTGATATACTCTTTTATTTATTTTTAAAGATCTATTCATTTATTTTGTTTACTTGTAAAGCTGAGGTAATTTTACATTCTGCAACTGCTATGATAATGAGCAGTTAATTGGATGTATTTATTTACATCCCCCCCCCAACAATGGCAGGATGTGCCCCAAGGTTTAAACTCAGAGGGTCAGAGCATCCTGATGGGGACAGTTGCAAAACCTGTCCTAGTCAAGTTAGCATTCCTTTTTATGGGAGCAACTCATATATCAAGCAATAAACTCAACCCCCTACCTCTTTTAAACAATGTGGGCAGATGTTGCCAGAACAGATGGCCCTAGAAGACTGGACAGTGTAAATCTGTACCTCTCCGCCAAAAAAACCCCGATTGGATGCGAGTTCAAATCTCATCAGAATCTTTTAATTCTATGTTTCTGAGAAAATCTCCATAGTGTAGTGGTTAATGTGCTGAACTGCAACACTGCAGTAAATGCTTTTGAACTTCAGTCATGCTATTATCTTCACTTTCAGACTAATACCCTTGGGGAAAGGTATGAACCCCTTTATCTCCCAGCTATGTGTTAAATAGTTGCCTATGGCCCAGGAGACTGGGGTTCAATCACAGGTTGAGTCATACTAAAGACTCAAAAAATGGTGCTTAATCCTATTTACCCAACCCCTCCTCTTCCTTCTCCTAGACTAGTTGCCTCATCAAGGCTGAAGAACCCAGTCTGTCCTACTATTTACCCATAGCTGGAGGGAGAATAATTGGATTCATACCTTTCCCAAGGGTATTAGTGCTACATGAAGTGCTACGTGAAATGTAATCAGTCTCATCCAGGATTTGAACTCGTGTTGCCGTATCCATTTCCTATGACGATAACCATTACACCACGGGCACCTCACTTGGTACTTAATACCTCCTTGCTTAATACTCAGCATAAGGTAAATATCAAAAATGGCGTGATGCAGCAAATTTTTTTTTTTAGATTTGTTAAAAAGTTCAAAATCAAAGTGTGACATTTACATAAGGATATAAGGTCTCAGAAAAAAGGAAATTCCTTAGGTTTCTTCATCTTATCAGTTGCATTTAGAATATGGTAATTGTATTATTGTAAAATACAGCTTGGCTCAAATATGAGACAAGGTAAAAATTCTCACTGTGCCGTAAAAAAAGTGATGCGCCGCAAGAGATTGACCTATGAACTGCATGATAGTTATTTCCGCTCGATGATGATCACACCTGCAATTCCGAAGACAGCGGATGTGACACATCCCAATGGCCAATAATCAAAAGAAAGCGCGCAGGTGTGCTCGGCTGATAATATGGGACAAGGTGAAGGTCCCACTTCAATGATGCACCGGAAGAGAGTGACCTGTGAACTGCATGACAGTTATTTCCGCTCGACGACGATCACACAGGCCATTCCAAATGAGCGGAAGTAACACATCCCAATCGCCTGAGATCGGGAAGATTGCAGAGGCGTAGAGGCGTGTCTTTATCTCTGCGTGGGAGTTTTAAGGCCGACGAATTGAACAGAAGAAGATAGAGAAAAAAGGATCCCGCTGTTCACGAAACCTCTCTCGTCGTCACGCAGTGTGCGTTGTCTCGGCCTTCGTCTCCTGACATCGAAAAGTTCAAGCCTCATCGACGGACGATCTTAATTCCTCTCCTGACTGCTCCTACTTCACACAAGCATCCGTCGAGAAAATAAATATATATTGTTATATACAAATTCCGTGTTGTCGTTTGTTTGACCAGAGGGCGGAACGTAACATTATGTGCAGAGTTAGACCCCTTTAAAAATGGGGTGTCCTGGATATGGCACTAAACTGCATTTAATGATGATGCTCCAGTTCTCGAGTTCTGGAGGGTGTGGGGTACCACTTCATTGCCACTATGAGCTGGATTTAGGGTCCCATCAAGAAGTCAAGTAGATCTGTTAGATTGAATACTTGATATCACATAACCTATTAAGGCAAAAAAAAAAAAACTCTAAAGAGACAACTTCACCAAATGAATGTACAATGAATGGGATTCCTTAATCTCTTAGCATAAAATAACCCTAGATGGGTTGATATGCCATCAGAATCGATCAATTCTGTAATTTCTGAAAATAAGACCTCAAATGAAAATGAAATTCTATTTACTTTGATAAGAAGATAAGTATATCTTCTTATCAATGAAAATAGAATTTCTTAGAAAGCAGTGACTCAACCGGTACTTGAGGAGTTTTTGTCCAACTAGTTGGCTTATGGTTTTATAGTTTATTTTTTGTTATTTAAAAGAAAAGAAAATTATTTATTCATTTATTTTCTTGTTAATTAAGTAATAATCTGGTTGGATATTTCTCTTTAAAAGAAAATGTAAATGTAAATGTGTTCTGCTTTCTTTCTGATACTAACTTTTTTTTTTTTTTTTTTTTTTTGATAAATTAAGAATGTTAATTCTTAAATATATTTTTGATATTTTAGATAAATAAAATTTGTTCAGAATATTGATCCAAAAACAATGATTCATTCTTATTATACACATTTTTCTTTTGAGACTTTATTTTTTTTATTCTTAAATATTATTCATCAAAGAAAAAAAACAAACTTATTTATTTATTTATTCATTTTAGATGAAGCCATCATCATAATCATCATTATCATTAATAATGATGATGATCAACAGTGCTTAATAATAATGTGCCTTGTATGTATTTACCCAACCCCTCTACAACGGACTGGATGCAACACAGTCAAGTTTTTAGCAGAGTACAGCTGATTTAAATTTAAAGTTTTCCTTTTCCAAGACTGGTTGTCTTACCAAAACTAAAATCAGTTGTTCGTGTAACTAAAATATTGGATTTAATTTTTGAGACATATTTTTTGTGTAAAAGCTACTAAAATATCAAATGTATTTGCGTAAAAATGTCTTTAAGATAATAGATATTATTTTAAAGACATTTTAATGCAAATATATTGATATTTCAATAGCATCATGTGTGTGTCTGTGTGTGTATATATAAAATGTCAAATTGACTATAGCAATCAGTAGGTCAAAATAATTATGTTCATCAGTGTATGTATAATGATTTTGAATATTTTAGTCAAATAAACAATTATTTTCTCTAAATAAGTATTTATATCTTATCTCTTGAGTATATTATTCTATATTCATTCATACATAATTTATAATGTAAATGATGTTTTTATTCCCCTTTTAAATTTTGTACCTTGAAGGTCAGTCCTATGTTATTTTTAGAAGTACTCGGATCGTTTGCAACAATTGAAATCACCAAGATATGGTATGTACAAAATGTTAACTGTTAGATGTTATTTGTCATTGGACTCTTAAAGTTTTCAACATTATTTCTACCTCTCTCTCTCTCTCTCTCTCTCTCTCTCTCTCTCTCTCTCTCTCTGTATTTTTTAACAGCAGGCTCAATATCTGATCACACTGACTCTCTTCTCTCATTTTGTCCTGTCTTCTTCTGTCAGGGTATTTGATAATTAGCATCTGTTGTTGAGTCAGACATGTTTCTGAGGCCGGCTACATTGAGCAGAGGTTCAAGCAGACTGTCTTTTTTTTTTTTTTTCTTTTCTTTTCTTTTTTCCTCTTATGCCCTCCATTTTTCTTTCTTTCTTTCTTTTTTCCCCTATTCAGTTTTTTTCTTCTTTTCTACTATCTACACTGACTATTATCTTTTAAGTTCATTAAAGAGATTTTCCAACAATGTTAGCTTCTGAATGTGTCTTAATTAACAAAATGAAGGACATGTTTCTCTTCTTTTTTTATTTTAATACCAGCAATAAAATCAAAGTTGAACTAGGCTATAAGTAGCTATTCAAATTCTTTGAGTTGAGTATATTTGATAATTGTCTTGTATTTCATTTACACTTTTAAAAACTGAAAAATAAAAATAAAAATTGCTGAAATGGTTATCAGATTATAATTAAGCCTATGTTTTGATTAGATTTTAATATTCACTAGACTGCGCTTGAATCTGTTGGGTTCTTGTTATAATAGCAGTCCATAATCATACTGATGCTTCTATGAAGGAGTGAAGGGTTCTAATTTGTGTTTCGTAGTCTCTCCATTCGTATAGAATTTGGAAAATTAAAAGATGACTTTCAGATATGAATGCTGGTTCTACAAAACTATCATTTACTTGCAAATTGAACGGGGAATTGCTTCATTCTCTTAGCAATTTTAAATGTACTGCTCTAATAAAAATCTTGCTTTTGCGTGTTGTTAATTCTGGTTTATTTTTACTTATTGAAAAACATAATGAAAATCTTAGTAATATATGCTCAAAATTGATACAGTCATATATATATATATATATATATATATATATATATATATATATATATATATTTTAAATCATGTTATATAATATAAAAAGCATATATATAACAGTAAGTGCATCAATAATGAGTATATATATATATATAGATAGATAGATAGACCAATTTGAAATCAAATTGGTCTATATATATATATATATATATATATATATATATATATATATATATATATATATATATATATACTCATTATTGATGCAGTTACTGTTATATATATGCTTTTTATATTATATAACATGATTTAAAAAAAAAAGTTATTGTTATCAATAAATTTCTTGAATTGAGCAACAAATTATTTCAAGATTTATAGAAAGAGAAAAGGAATAATACAAACTTTTTTTTATGTATGCTATAGTATAAAATATTATTACCTATAAAATTCCATTATTATTATTATTATTAATTTTTTTTTTTAATGAATCCAATTGTTGATTGCAATACAGAGAAACTCTTGCTTATGTGCCATGAAACTTTACAAATGGCCAAATGAGTTCTGCTCTATTCTTTCTATCTAAATGCAAGCAAGTGTTTACAGCTTATGCTGCGGCATCTACTTCCATATAAGGGACTTCATTCTCTAATCATTGCTTTACTGCTACGAGAATGCTGTTGAAGCTCAGCTGTAAGAGCAAAGAAAAGAGAAAGAGAGAGAGAGAGACACACAAAAATCAATATCTAGTGATCTGCCTCGCTACAGTGGAAGGCTGGCTCTGTTGATGTTATGGTAACAACTGGTGGAATATTCACATGATTTGATCATCTCTGCACCGGCTGCAGCAGCAGCAGCAAGCTTTGTCAGATTGCTGGCATCCTGCGTGTTCCTGGAAAGAAACTGTTTTCATTGATTATTCAAATGGCAAATCTGATTATGTATAGGACTATTCACTTGTAGTCAGCTGGAAATCTCCAAGTTATCTTGTATTTCTCCCAAACTTTTGATAATATTTCCAAACTAAGTCTAAATTTATTTTTAGATCAACTGTGTGCAAAATTTTTTCTGTCCACTGAAGAAGAATTGACCTTATTAGAGACTTGATAAGAATTTTAAAGCAATCAATCGGCTATGTCCTCATCATTGTCCAATCAGGAGCCAGATAGGTAGTATCTGCTGACTGGTTTTATTCATCTAGTCATAGTCATAATGTCGACATAACAGCAAAAGAAGTGTAGGGAAAACAGCGCTAAAGGCGCGGGAGGCAGGATGGTAAGCTCTTACTTTTAATTTTTCTTCCTTTTATTCAGGAAAACAAACTTAGAATAATTCCAATGAAGCATATTACTTTAATTTTTTAATTTTTCATAGAAATCTGCAGGTATTTTATTTTAAATTCTTTCATCCAATTTGTTTCATTGCTCATCTTGAAGAATGCAGAGAAACCTGATGATATTTCTGGCTCTATGGTTTTTTTTGTTTTTTTTTTTTATTTTGTTTTTTTTTTTTGTTTTTTGTTTTTTGTTCGTTTTTGTCAACTATATTTGTATGGAAATTTATATATGAAAATTTTAAAGTTAAAATCTAAGAACTAATTTGCACAGTGTTGAACTTTTCTCCAAATTTGGGATGTAGATTTTTTATTTTTTAACACTTGTTGTCTTTCCCACAGATTTTTAACTCTTGATTTTTATCATTTTTTTTTATATCATCCCATCCGGGTTTTATTTGTTTTTTTGGGTTTTTTTGTTCATTCTACACTAAACTGTTTCTTTAAGGTGGACTCAGAATTTATTGCTGATTATTTTTTTTTTCTATTTGACCCTTTTCATTAAGTACTTAAAAATTATTTCAGAAGATTAAATACCAGTTTACAATTTAAACCAGGGTGGGGGGAATGAATTCAACCTTGAATTTAACCTATGTTCTTAGGGTATTTATTTATTTATTTGTTTATTTATTATATTTAATGGAATGGTAAATATAAGATAACATTCTTCTGCACGAAGATCTGTGCTCATGTTCATTGCCGACAAATATTAACATTGACTCATGCAACAATGTCTCAAACATATTAGATCTTAATTCACCCCCCCCAAGAAAATCGCATTACTAATGTCCCAGTCTATGGTTGTATTGTTTGCTAATAAAATAGAAATCTGTTCAAAAGAATTGCCTTGCATACCAGATCTCTGAATAACACGCATTTTATCCTCTCAACTAAAATGAACTTCCATCTTTATTTCTACTTTCATTTTTGCTTTTGAAAAAAAAAAAGTCAAGATTTTTTTTTTTTTCTTTTTTTGCTATTTTGTAATCTAAATGAAAACAATTTTTTATCCTTTATTATTTTTTTTGTTGTTTTTAAAGAAAAGAATGTAAGGTTATTTGATTAATTAGGACATAAAATGATCCATCTCATTAAGAATATGCTTTTTTTCATAGAGTTTTGAATAATATTTTGATTTAAGCTCAAAATATTTTTTCACTTTTTTTATCCAAGAATATAGCTTTAAATAATATTTTAATTCAATCTCTTATATATATGTATATATGTATGTGTGTGTCTGTGTGTATGTGTATGATTTTTTTTGTGGGTTTGGGGAGTGCATGTCTGTTCATCTATTCCTGTGGCTGATGAGCGAGAGATAAATGACTCAAGCATACAAAAAAGCAAAAAAGGTTTTTTGTTGGTGGGGGTTTCTTTGGATGTACTTCACATATATATATATATATATATATATATATATATATATATATATATATATTGCTTTACATTATGTACTTTTCTATGATATAAAGATAACAAAATAGAAAAAATAAGTTTTTTGTAGATCACATTCTGAAGAGTAACATTATTTTAATCAATATATTTTTGCAGATTATAATACATGTATATAGATTTTTAATCTATATTTACTGAATATTCTCATATTTACTAGCATACTTTTATTAGTTTTATATCAGATAACAAATTGAATTAGTATTTTCAACAATTTTTATACTAACCTGTTGACAAGAAAAGTATGAAGATTTGAGTGAGTGATGTACTTTGAACATTGGAAGCCATCTTAGTTTATCATGACAAATAGGCAAAAAAAGCATTTTTATTGAAAAAAAATTTAATATTTACTAGGAATTATGAATTGATAACACTGTTAACTGTCAAAATCAATATTATATGAAGTTATTAAGTATATTAATAATGTGGATTTTATTTGAATGCCTGAATTTTTATATAATGATATTTATAAATGTCAGTATTCTCAATACTGGATACTTGTTTCATTGGATTTTATAGGCTCCACATTCAAAAGAGAAAAAAAAAATGAGTATAAGCTGTGTTATTGCTGTTGAATATATAAATATCAATTCTATTAGTTCCTGTTTAATATTATTATCTCCCTCTACTATGAATAGATTGCTATTCAACTGTATATTAAATGAGTAATGATGTAATTGTCGCTATTGTTATTACGTATATGTTGATTCTTTAATATACCAATTGCAAACATATCAGTTTGGATTCAAATTCAATACATTTTTACTTGACTTTAAATTGATCAACTTATGGAATTCTATTATGTCTTTTTAATTCCTTGTAATGGAAGGAATTAATCTCTTTTGATGATTAAAAGACAGCATTTTTATATATTATATTGATGCAACCGGATATTGAAGGATTTTTAATTAATTAATTAATTTATTTATTTAGAAAAAAGTAAATATTTTAATAAATTCAATGAAATACTTCCATTTTTATTTATTTATTTCTAAAATTATCTTGGATACAGAAATTAATTTGAAATTAATATTGTACAAATATTGAAAATATTTTAATTTGAATTGTATTTCATATGCTAAACATTTTAGATGTTTCTTTTTTCTCCTCATTCATTTCAATAAATTTTTAATTGATATTAAAAATTAATTGTTTTAACCCATTCACTCCCTTTGGGACATCAGTGTGTCAGTTGAATATCATTTTAACCCTTAAAATGTTGTACTCAAAGGATTATTTTGCATATCAAAAATTAAAAAAAACACAATTTGGTAATGAAAGTGTTAAAAAAAAAATATTTACATTTTCCTTGGAGGAATGAAAATAATTTTAGATTTTATTAATTGAAATTTTGCTATCCTTACCTATCAGTACTTGAGATTATATATTATTCATTTCACTTAAAAACATTATTTTTCACATTTTCATCTGAAGATTATGTAAAACAGGAAAATTAATATAACTGACTTATAGAACCTATAAATAGTAGAATTATGGACACTATAACTGCTCTGCCATAAGAGTATTGAGCACTCATTATGAAAAAAACCTTTCTCATCTGCAGTTCTTTTATCACTAAAATAAATTCAATACAGATGTTTGTTCTCTTAACAAAATATGAAATTAATCTATCTTTGGTTAAATAGACATTAAATAAAATCATTTTTCCCTCATAAATTAAAATCTTTTTTTTTCCTTAAAAAGATGCTGTAGTTTTTAAGCTGTTACCACAATGCTTTTTATTTAAAGATTTTTAAATGTCCCAATAAAAAAAGTTTAAAAATGCTGATCATTTTCTTTTAGGAATAATGTTCAATATATGAAAATTTCTTCATATTTTTTTTCATACCATCTGAATAAATCTGTCATGATTTTGTGTAAATAAGTTTATATCTATTACTAAAAATTTTTTTAAATTAAATAGCAGTTTAGAATGATAAAAATAAAATAATTGTTTCTTTGTTACAAATTTTTGCTCTTAGTGAAAACATAAGCACATGTGCTGATTTTTCATATTCGGGCCTGCCTTGTGGCTGAGAAAGTTGTATATGTTCCACTGGTGTCAGTGGTTGATATACATATTCAGGTAAAAAAAAATCCGGATTCTGAAATGCTGGTTTCCATGGCAGTCAGGCAGTCACTTAAGAAAATTGATGCAAAACAATCTTCCCTTGTTTCAGTTTGGCTTTGTGCTTTTACTTTAAGTTTTAAGAACTGTTTCTTTCTCAATGGCTTTTTCTTCTCTCTCTCTCTCTCTCTCTCTCTCTCTCTCTCTCTATGTATATATATATATATATATATATATATATATATATATATATATATATATATATATATCATTGTTCATTTTCACTCATATTTTTTTTCCTTTTTCTAATCATCTGTTCTCTTGTATCCTCTCTTTTCTTATCCTCTCTCCTCTCCCCTCTTATCCTCTCCTCTCTCCTTTCCTCTCTTTTCCTCTCTCCTCTCATCCTCTACTCTCTCTTATTCTCTCTTTCACCATTTATAGTCTTGTGTAAAATTACAGCAATAGATAAGTATAGTATAAGTAATATTTTTTAATTTCTTTAATAAAATTATTACACAAAAAATAAAAAATTTCTATTTTTTAAAGTAATTTTTTTAAAATAGTCAGTTTTGTACTGACTAAATTTTACTTGCTAACACATCTTTGATAAAAAAAATAAAATAATGTAACAAATTAGTTTTAAGAATCATAATGCAACAATTATTTATTTTATTAAACAGAACAAACTAAAAGTAATTTTTTTTGTGAAATTTAATTTTAGAATAAAATGAAGAACTGTTTCAATTCAATTGAAGAAATATTCATGTGAAGCTCTATAGATTTTGGTAAAATAAACTGTTGGAATTCTATGAATGTCTAGTAGCCATTTTTTTTATTAGATTTGATTTTTTTAAAGCATTCTTGTGTTAGAATTTGGAGACTAACAAGAAATGAAGTACAAATTAAATTCTCTGCTCCCTCTCCTGTAATTCCCCTACCCTTGTGCTCATCCTAATTGTGATGGTTTCAATTGACAGATTAGATTTTCCTAGTTTCAATGGAACTGCTTTTGGGAAGCAGTCAAGCAGAAACCCTTTGTGCATTTTATTTTTACTTTTTTTGTATCATTATCTTTCTTTATTTTAAACTTTTGGTCATAATTATCATTGGTTCTATTCCCTCGAATAATATTTAATGAAAAATTTATTGGAATGAAAGAAATGCTTCTAAAATCTTTTAAAAAGAATTTTTTTTATTTTTTTCAAATAAAAGAAATGAAACAACTTGATTGATGATTCTTTTCATTTGTATTTTTATAAAATAAATTTAAGGTAATTTATTTTCTTATTAATCGACTGGTCTTTTATTTTAAAATTTTAAGTTTAAATCAGATTTTTTTTTACATTTTGAAAAATATTTTCTATTCCTTTTAAATGAGTATCTTATAGATATTTTATGTTAAATGCCAACAGGTTTTACCCTTTTTTTCTTTAATTTAAAAAAAAAAATTTATACCTCATTCTCAGATGTTTAATAAGTTTCATTAATTTTGCTAATTTACCATTTGAATAAAACATATCTTGATAATTAAATTAATTATCAATTTAATCAGAAACAGTCATTAACATTTCTTTTTAAATAGGCAATTAACTATATGTTTAATTTTAAAGTTTTTCTTTGGCTGTATCTTTTCTAAAACGTAGAAATATTCAATGAACATTACATATATTCTATAAATTAAATTAACCATAGCTTCTATGATGTAGCTTAAAGTGTTTCACTTGTACATAACTGTACACTTTAAAATTTTCAATGAATTCAGGATAAATTTGCCTGTTTGTCTAAATGTTATTTACAGATAATCTGTTATTAGTAAAGCCTAGAAATAGCAAGTAGCTACTGCTACTTGCATAGCACATATTCTAGGACGACATAGCACTGCGGCAAAGATGCTCCTACTACTGTAGTTTCAGCGCCTGAGCTGTGTTTGCAGAAGAGGCTTGAAAGAAATGTGTGTGTGTGTGTGTGTGTGTGTGTGTGTGTGTGTGTGTGTGTGTGTGTGTGTGTGTGTGTGTGTGTGTGTGTGTGTATCATAATAAAACAAGCAAAAAGAAAAAAACAAAATATAATCAGCAAAGAATGTTATCTTTAGTCCAGATTATTATTTGGATTATTACCAGAGTATATATATATATATATATATTTCATAAGAGGACTTTTCCTTACTTTTCATTTTTTTTTAGCATAGCTTTTAGAGTGAATATATTTACCTGTTAAATATATCCTAAGTTAATTCACCATCTTGTTGATAAAATCAACAGTTCATTTTTATTTCATTTTAAAACATCAATAGTTTTACATGATTTAATCCTGTGAATTAAAAACAAATCAAAATCTTCTGCTCTTCACAGAAATTATTAAAAAAATATTCATGTTTTTTTTCTCATCTTATTTTAACATTATACAAAGTATCACCCAACGAATCTTGTCTCTTTTCCAGATTATGAAATAATCTGGACTTTTACCAGATAATGAACTTTTTTTTTCTATAGTTAGTTTTTTCTATGGTTGTTTATTATTTATTTTCTTAACCTTGTAAAACTAAATGGATTTTTCTAATGACAATCATTATCAAGAAGTCCTTTAAGTTTAAACTTTTACAGTCATTAACCTTATGTCAAGGCATATTCTATTTATAGAATTTATATTATAATTACATAAATAAATAAGTACTTTATCATTAGCATTTAATAGTTGGCTTTCTTGGGTAAATTATAAAGTTTAGAATGAGAACAAATGTAGACTCCACATCTATTAAGATTGGAATTTTCTTTATTCTCAAAATTTGATTATTTTAAAACAAACTAAGATTTTACTACTTGTACCATTTTTTGGATTGTTACAGTAATCCAAAACTCAGATTATATAAATTATCATTCTCCATTTTATCAAAAAGTATCAATTTGTTTATTTTTAATTTAAATCATTTGACATTACTTTTTCTAATTTTGTTTTATTTACAGAATTGAACTCTTGCTCTGTCTAGAATTTATCCTACAATATTGGTTTTTGTTTTTAATAAAAAAATTTGTTCCAACCAAAGATTATTGTAATTTTTTTTTGTTCATATTTTTGTGGAAGTACTCATGGCATGATTGTCATATGAAGTGGACTTGGCTGCCTGAGTTCAATTCTGGAATGAGGCTGTTTACATTTCATATAATGTTAATACCCTTGGAAAAAGTATTAATCCAACTATTCTTCCTCCAGCTATGAATAAATAGTGGGCAGACTGAACTCTTTAACATTGGTATGACGACTGATTTAGAAGAAAAACTTTAAATTCAAAACCAATTGTTATCCTGGAGAGGAATGGGCTCCTAGATTATTCTTGTCCAAGACACGCCACATGAGTATTGCCCCTATGACCAAAACAACATCACAGAACCATTGAGAGACCTTTTGTGAACAGCTTTGCATTTAACAAATCTTAAGATAATTAATATTTTTTCATTTTCATCTATCAATGCATACCTCAGCAAAATAACCACTAATCTATCTATTCAACAGGTCAGAAAAGTTCAATTTACATAGCCTTATTTTATTTGTTAATCTCGGAATTGGGTTCTTGGCAATACTGTTAAAGACATTATTTCCCAAAAGGTAGAGGTAGTACGATACCAAAAGTTTTTAGTAATTTCTAATGAAAAACTCCTGTCTCTGTCTTTCACATAAGGTATAGTATTTCTTACTTGGAGTGTGTGTTGACCTGAGCCAACTGAAAATAGTTATGTTTCTGCTACTACTTTTATCTCTGTTTATGTGTTTTACCTACCTTTCTCTTCTTTTTTTCTTTCATCTAAGCACCAGTCTTGAAGATGTGTTTGCTATCACTTTCCTAATGCCATATACGAAAAAACTAGTCCATGCATTCCATGCATGCCCTCAACAAGTTAAATGCTAAGTAATTTATAAATATGCATTTAATAAGCAAAGTTCATAAAGATATGCTTTGTTTTTAGTTATCATAAGACTTAAATTATATTATACCTACCAAGACTAGCATTTTTTAGCATTTTCATGTCAGGGAGATAGATGATACCTTTATGCTTCTACCGTTAGGTGTTTTAGCATCTAAACTTATAAGAAATTTAATTTTTTTTTCTTGTTTTTTTTTCTTTTTGAGACCTCTTAACATATTACTAACCTCATATTGTACTTACCAATCTCTTTTCTGCAGTGCTTGCTAAATACCATTCTATTTCAGACTTACTCTACCTTCCTTGATTTCTACCCTGGTTCCTGATAATGGTATAGCCTCCTCCAAGTTTGGTGATGTCTGTTGCATCAAGTTTGGGGAGGAAGGGGGCCACCTCCATTAGGGAATCATTTTGGAAGGAATTTCTGGGCAGACTTTGCAACTTTAACTCAGTGTGGATCAGTTGTTCTTGCATCGGTGGTTTTATTCATTAATGTCAGTTTGGTTGGGTTATGGGATCTTTGTCTTGACTGCTACCAGCACCTAAAAACATCCCAATGCTAGTGGACTAGCCAAAATATTTATTGATAAGGTGGACCTGCTGATACGTTTTTGCCAAAGGTGTTTGAAGTTGGTATTTAGAATTTACCTTGTTGTGTAAAGAGTAAACGTAAAATGCTTAAAAAGTGGATATCGTGGGTAAGTGTAACATTCTGTACTATGAAAAAGAAAAAATAATAATAAGATAGGTTATGAACCTCTTAGTGTGTGTGTATATATATATATATATATAAATATATATATATATATATATATATATATATATATATATATATGAATTATTTTTATTTATTTTTTAATTTAATTATTTACAGAATTAATGTAATCTTATTAACATTTTTTTATTTCAATTTTTGTTTATTTATTTATTTTAGTAAACAACACATTGTGTCATGTTTGATTAATTGATCTTGAAGACCAATTACTATTGAAACTCTTCCTATATTCATCGATATATTTAAAAAAAATTTTTTTTTTTTATCATTTGAGAAGTTAATGAAGTTATCAAAAACTAACGTTAGGGAAAAGGCTCTTTTTTGCATGGTTATTTACGACTACCACCTCTGTCCCATAATAATTGTTACATTTTAGTATTGGAAATTTATATGCTAATGCAACAACTATTATGGGACAATGATGGTAAAATATTTTCTACTTCAGTTGTGGTGTGGGCAACAACTTTATAATCTGATAAGTTTTCATTTAACCTACAATGCTTTTTAAAGGTGATCTATATTTAATAAGAAACTTAGCAAATTGTAACCTTCAAAGATCACTTTAAAGTCATATTTGATAAAGAATATCTTTTATAACTTGTTGATAATTCTTTGTAAACAGGATTGCATCACTTGTATATTTGTATAGTTTCTACAAATTTCTGATTATTTTTCATGACACAACTTTCATTTTAACTCATCTAAATTTTATTTATCAATTTAGAAACATTTAAAGAAATTATTGTTGATGTCTTGTAAAAACTTTAGTGTTCTTGTCTACCATTCAAATTTCAAAAAGTTAAGATGTTTTTAATACAAATATTTCAGAAATTTTATTTTCATTTTATTTCATTTATTTTTCTTCTTTATAAGATAATATTAAGGAAATAAGGACTTACTTTTAGTTTCTTGCATCTTGATGTTTATTTATTTCTTTTACATTATTTTTTTAGTTATCTATTTTTTGTTTTTAATTTTCAAGATCATACTTAATATTTCTTACAATATATATATATATATATATATATATATATATATATATATATATATATATATATATATATATATGATTTAAAAACTGAAGAACAACAAGGAATTACATAAGTGTTTATCTTGTTGATTTTAAGGATTGCTATTAGAAAAAATATTAGTTTATAAATAAATAGATATACATGGATGGCTCTCATGGTGTAATGATTAACAAGCAAGACTAGGGGACTGTTGTTTGTAAGTTTGATTCTCATAGAGTGCTCCATGTTTCTGGTCTTGTGCTAAGAAAAGCTTAGCAAATAACGACTAAATATTTATACATTTTTAAAAATAATTTCTAATATTCACGTTCTTTACACCATTTTTTATTTTATTTTTAATCTATTGCCTGCCAGAATTATTCAATAGGGAAAACTTAATTTTTCTTTAATAATTAACATAAGGACCTTCCAAAAATAATGTTTACACAATTTAAGACTCGTAAAAAAATATTTATTTATAAAATGTTCTGTCCTATTTATAGAACATGGTGAGATCTAAAATATAAATTTACCAATTTTTGTAAACATTCTATTGATTGTGTAAATGTGCTTATTGGCCCAGCGGTTAGAATGTTCGCCAATGGCCCGGGAGACCTGGGTTCAATCCCAGGTCGAGTCATACCAAAGACTTTAAAAATGGAACTTGATACCACCTTGCTTAACACTCAGCATTATAAGGTACGGTTCAAGGGTAAAGTGGAGCAATCCAGGGAATGGAGTAGCGCCCTCCCCTACACCTTGGTGTAGTAGCTATCGAAAAGGGAGCCTTCGGGTCACCCTCGACTATGGTCGACTAATGCCCAAGCCACCCTTCTAGAAGAACAGTAGTGATACTGTTTAACCCATAGCTGGGACGATAAGAGGGTTCATAGCTTTTCCAAGGGGCATTAGTCCAAAAGAGAATGTGATAGAGCAACTAGAGTTTCAACTCTGCTCTTTAGCACTTTAGCCTTTAGGCCACAAGGAACTACCCACCCCTTATGGGGTTGAATCAATTTTCAAATTTTTCTTACATTTTGGGAAATAAGAATTTAGTGAAATTTATAAAATTGAAAGGGGTTTTATAAAAATAAAATTTTAAATTCAAGAAACTTTTTTTTGGTGGGTGGGGGGTGATAAGTAGCAGAACATGATGCTGATGATATTAATAGTCCAGGTTAAAAGCATGGTAACCCTTACCAAGCTTTTAAACTTGACTATAATGGAATCGGTATAATTTAATACAAAAAATATAGAACTTTGCCATTGTGTTTATGCATGCTATCCAAACTAATTTAAGTTATTAAACCCTGTGGTGTAATATTTATCAAGCCAGATTTACTATTTATTGAGTTTGATTCTCACCATGTGCCTCTTACTTCTGGCCTTGTGTTGAATCTAAGCTACTCTTAGTTTTTAAGTGTGTCAGTGTGATAGTTACTGAGCTTGGTGAACAGACCATTACTTTTGAATCTGATTCTCACTGGGTACCCCATGTGTCGCAACTAAGCTTAATGATTCATTTTCACCACTTAGTATTTGGCACTGTTGTAGAGTGTTTGCCAATGGTCCAGGAGACCGGGGTAAGTGTAGCAATCCAGGGAAAGGAGTATCACTCTCCCCTATATCTCAGTGTAGTAGCTATTGAAAAAGGAGCCTTTGGGTCACCCTTGATTACAGTTGGCCAACTTACTTATAATAAAATTTAACTAATGCTATTGTAACTTTACTGTTTATCTTTTTTTGTCTCTCTTTGTTCAAAACTTTCTCTTGGATGGGAGTGTCTGTGCACCTTGTGTAGTGTCAAAGTGTAATATTTGTTCTTACTGAAATCTAATGAAATATATTCCAAAGAAGTTAATTG